>OY848927.1:2464573-3064573 GCA_963693285.1 Xestospongia muta
CGCAGAGACAACAGCAAAAAAGATTGCTTGAAATGAAAAAGCAGCGACTACGAGCAACAGATATTCTTATAGAGACGTTAGGATTGAAGTTAACTTTTATCACAGACATAATTACAAAGTTAGATGCATTAGTACGAGATGATCCTAGACAGGTCACACCCATGGACTATCAAGTGTCTCGATTCTATGATTGGGTTGATACTAATCAACAACTGTATGAACTAAACGCACAACTCTATGATATTGAGAAATCAAAATGGAATATTGACAAGCCTAATCGTGAACGACCTGCTTTAGAAAGACCAAATGATCCTACAGTTAGCATGACAATGGCAGGATCAATGCTCCAAATTGAACGAGCAATGAGTCACTTTGAGATTTCCGGTCCTTCTAATATGAGTCTTTATGTTGCTGATAGACTTCAGCCACGAGATAGTCATATGACATTTGAGGCCACAAAGATTATAGAATACATCACAGAGTGTGAACAGTATCAGACTGGTAGTTTAGAAGATCCTCCTAAGGACACTCAAGGTATAATATAAGCAATTTGATCTTCTCTTTTGTAAAATTTATACTACCTCTTCTTGGGAAATTACTTTAATTACTTCATCTTTACTAATTTACTTGGTGATAACCACTGTCCAAAAACTTGTATAACTTGCTTGGTTACTTTATTTCAAATATGTCAAGCATTTGCAAAATCTCCCTACACAATATACCAAGTGGGTGTGGTCACATCATCTTAATTGTATTACAATATACTTTATATACTTCCATTATACTTGGTTCAAGCTGTGACACTTTGTATTGATGGAATATAAATACATTGTCTAATAATTCTCTAACTCAATACAATGTTTATTTTTGTGCACATTATTATTTTCAGTTTTCATTTATAGGACATGTTCGGGGGGCTCACCCACAGAGTTATCATGGCTTTATTGAAGTTTTATGTAATTATATTATTGAACGTCACAGATCATCTCAAGGAGAGGATCTTCCTTATGGCACTATATATGTAAGTAATGGCTCTTCTGTATAATAATATACTGGTAAATACATAATGGTCAAAATTGACTTACTACATCACAAAGCAATTATATCTCCTCTAATGCTAATTGACCAATACACAAAACACAACTTTTTTAACAGCAGTTGTACTTAGGTATAGGGATTGAAATAGCTATATTAGCTTGGCAGCTTAGTGGCTACAAAAGAACAAAAACAACAACTTTAGTTAACTACTTGATGCTTGTTTTAATAAACATTGTGTCTATTGTGATTACCAGTACTTCGTCTCATGTGCACTTGTTTTTGCATGTTTTATAGACAGCTATTGAACATAGTGTCATACCACGTATTAAACATTATGTAATGAAATATATTAATCGTCAAGAGAAAGATGACATCTTACATGACCAGTGTCAGAGATTTGCTGGTATCACACTTAGCCAACTAAGGTAAAGTCACAATGTGTAGTTTATATAACCAATGACCTCTTTTCTATATGATTATATATAGAGTCCCTCTTGCATTGAGAAGTAAGGAATTGGTGCCATTTGCTGATGCTATTGCTCATATGAGGTATTAGTGTTTTATTAAGATTAAGATAATATTAGCATTACCTAATAAGGTACTTTTATTGTTTTGATTTTTGTTAATTTCTATAAAAATATATCTCATTTGATTGCTAAGTAAGGCATTTCATGTAATAGATATTGCAAGAGGTATTGATGAGAGGTTATATACTTTGGTGATTTGGCTGGTTTTGTCTAATTTTTGTTGCTACACATACGATCATTTATTAGCAATAACATCATAAATGGTTAGTTTTGTTACACCCAATGCCTTGCAATTGGTGTATTTTCTGCTTGCTAACAATTCCTGCTCAACTAATTCAATGTGTAACATTGAAATCAAAATAATGAAACATAAACTTGTAGTCAAGCATAAACACACTTTGATAATATAATAAAGTAAATATGTTAATAAAGTAAATATTTTAATAAAGTTAATAGGTTAATAAACTTAATAGGCTTATGTTTAAATAGGCTCTATGAAATTTAACAAAGTTATTTTACTTGTTAGGGCTTCCTACTTCTCTCAGAGTCCTACTGATAAAATGCATAGTGTTGTAGCTGCTGCTAAAGCACTTCATGAACAACTCAGTCAATTGGAAGATAGAGGTATTGATGGAGGTAAGACCTTGATACCACTTGTTCTGTGTTTGTTTATGAACTATTCAAACTCATTTTTCTCTCTCTTTAGACACATTTCTTGATCTGTGGGTGTATGTTACTATTAAAGCTAATGTAAAGGATATGGTGAGTTTTAAGAGTGCAATGACATGTTAATACTGTTATCTGTCTATAGGCTACCAACGTTGTATTCATGTCAGAATATGGTAATCCTCAGTTGAGTATAGCTGAGGCTGGCTATTATCTGACTACTCTATATGCAGCAATGCATTACATAGAGAATTTAACACCAGAGAAACTACAACAACAAGAAGAAAAGTAGGAAAATCTGTTTATTTGAAATCTTTTGTCAGTCTTTCTTTCTTTGCTTCTTTGTCTGTCTTTCTCCAGTAATTCTCATTTTGTTATGTGTGAGAGAGAACATACACATCATCTTACTACTCAACAGGGCAGTTGTATGGAGCTTGTCAATGATCAGTTAGAACTGGTTGGCTACAAGTTAGCTGTGATAAAAAACTGGGTGATGGACACTAGCAGGTAGGTACATGACTTCATAATGATAACTAATACATGTTTTGTTAGGTTATTTAGTACAGTGTTAGTACATACTGGTGACTCTAATGATATTGTTCAAGCTGCTGTTATTAAGTAAGTTATAATACTGGTTTGACACGTTATTACAGCCTGGCTCTCTAGATTATCCAGTGATATTTCTTCTCCGGAACATGTTGAATACTTTTATAACATGTTTATACAACACCAAACACTAGGTATAACTAGTAAACAAATTGGAGAAGGATTTGCTCTGCTTGCCAATCCTCAACAATGTGGTATGGACAGTTAGTCAAGCTTACTAAACTAATTTGACAGGTATCCCCTCTTTAGATGATCAGTTAATATTACTATCAATGTCTAATGCTGAACATCAGTTACCATTGTTGAGATATGCCATTCAACTTATTAGACTTGGCAGTGAAGAGATAGAGGACGTTGATGAAGATCCTTGTTTTCATCGCTCTCTCCCTCGCAGTGCCTCACTTAGCCCATATGATGTAGTTCCTTCAGTTAGTGGTCAACATGATAGCACCACTTATTTTTTACCAAGTGTTGAAGCTCAGTTAGACGAAGATAAACCTCCAGTGTTGTTTCGTAATCGGTTTAGTTTACCAACAAAAATTAATCGTCGCAAGAAACAAAATTATATAGCTGTCAAAAAAGAAAGTAGAGGAGATTCTGATCTGTCTCCACTCACTTCTCCGCCCACTGCTGGTATTGTAATTACTGCAGAAGTCCATGCCCCTTGGGTAGATTCACCACGTACTATGTCACCATCAGGAAGTGATGAGGAGGACATTATTGAGAAAGATGGGGGCAAACAACAAACGCTAAACCAACAGGATGGACATGTATGTTATATGTGACTCCAGAGTGTGTTATTTATTATACAAGTTAATAGGAATTATCCATTGAAGGTGAAATGGAAGTATCTGGAACTGGTAAATCTACTTTAATTACAATAATGGTAAATTTCTCTCTTTCCAGTTGAGGATACTCCTGCTCCTAACTTACTGTCTCCAGCATATATTGCCTTTTTAGAGCAAAACTTTACAGAAAATCATCTCTATGGTAGCAGGACCCACCCTACAAAAGAGAAGATGATTGAACTAATTACACAATGCCAGGTATTGATTAATGAATTATGTCTGTTATCATTATCAAAACGTACTAATGTCAGTATTATCACCATAGACAATTAACCACTGGTTGTAATCATTATCTCACAGGAAACTACATGTATTATAATATGTGTTTTATAGATGATGCTACAGAGACTGAATTATCTTAGCAGTATACACAAATTAGATGGAGTCTTTGATAATGCTACTATGAATGCTGTTCAACTGTTCCAAGTATAGACTAATAATATATGACTAATTATTGTATCTATTATCACAGGTAGTACATAATCAACATGACAACCTCTCTAGTGTAAGTAATACATTGTCTGTATCATTAATTTATTGTTGTATTAATAGGTCCGGTTACCAGAGACTGGAATATTATCTATTGCTACATTTCAATACTTGAGACAAGAACAACTCACTATTTTTGCTAATTTAATGAGGTTTGTTATAAGTAGACAACATGAAAACCAAGTGTTATTAGACTAATATCTGTGGTATTATGACTAAAGATGAAGTGGATTATACACTGATATTTAGAAGCAGTAATATTGCTGATGTTGTAATAATTATGATAGTAATCTGTTTATTCTCCCTTCCAATGTTGTTTATTTTCATTACTGCTCATTGAAGAGAAAGGAAGTTATGATAAACTTTTATATGTACTGGTATTAATAACATGATATCATCCAACTAACTATAAACATTAGCTAATTAGGACTCTCCCTGATTATTATTAAATTGTTTTAATATAGGGAGCTCAGTAGATAGTCATATTTTCTTACTTGTCATTAATTGTAGGCTTCGGAAGGATGTTGATCTTGAGTTACTCTCTAATTTTAACCCGTTATCAATTGATCCTGACGATATAAGACACTTCCGAGATGTTATTGTTCAATTTCAGAGACAATTAGGTATCACAAATTGTCAAAGTGGTGTACTCTGTGCTAAAACTATATTTCATATGAAACAATTCCTTAAGAATCGTCGAGCCATGAGTGTTCAGAGTGACCGAGGAAAAACACTGTAGTAAATCATTTTTAAACATTGTCTAATATAATTATTTATTTTGTTTTCAATTTTAAAAAACATGTATGTTATTGTAACAAGGAAATGAAGTACAGTATATATTTGATGTTAGATGTAATCTAATGTTGTTGTAATCTATTGTCTCCTGCATTGTAGTCTGACCATCACACATATAATTATAGTATATAATATATTATTTATATGCATAGACAATAAACGTAATCTCTTAATAATAAATTGTCTGTAGCATAATAGTAGTCATTGAATTTTATAGCTCCTTTTTATACAACAAGTAAACAAGGTCATCCACTTGCTTGTGTCAGTTTACTATGTTTATAGAACGCATTGTTACAGCTATTTGACTTTCGTCTCATGTTGATTGATGTCACTACTATGAATAAAATTAAACTACGTTAATGCAGTATCTACAAACTATAAAGTCACCAGTCAGACTGTCTACTTCAAAGTTTAAAGATGTAATTAAGAGTCCTCATTGCAACTATTATCTTGTTACTGTTTTCAGGTAAAACTTCCAGTTACTTGAATATTATTGTTTATTGCTTCAATACAGAAAAACTTGCTGGATTGAGTAACTATGGTAACCAATTTTTCATTGGAATTTTAAGAAGTATATCACCAGAAACCTCTAGCAAAGTTGTAATTCTAGCACTGACTCCAACTCAATTTAATATTTCATCTTTGACTGGATACAATTATACTGGAAGCATTCCAGCATACACTCCTGTCTTTATTGACATTGAATCCAATTTCCAAGTGCTCAATTCTTCATACAATTATCGTCATCTTGGTCTTCGCATTACATCTCCTCAACTTATCTCTGTAGCTGTGGTTGAATATGCTAACAACACACCTCGCTCAAGTTATCTCGCTCTTCCTTGTCATGATCAACCAACAGAGAAATACATATATTATGGAATATCACATGAATCAGATGAACGTGAACGCTATGGACTAATCTTGTTAGTGGGTTGTAGAGATAATACAACAGTAACTATTACTCCCACTGAAACGATACAACTACCTTCTGATCCACAACAAAGTAACAGTACTATGGATACAATCACAGCTGGTACTAGTCATACTGTAATTCTGCATGAAATGCAGACTTTGATAATAACTATAAAATCAACAATTTTGTTTTCAGATCTCAGTGGAACTAAAATAGTTTCAAATTATCCATTGACAGTTATTGGAGGACATGAATGTGCTAAGGTAACTGTATGGTACCAGGACTGTGATCCTATTGCTACTCAAGTACCACCTACTATAAATTGGGGGACAGAATTTTTCACAATGCCATTTTATAATCGCACTAAAGGATATTTAATGAAAATAATGGCATCAGAAAATAACACTAGTGTATCTCTAAAGTGCTCCAATATAGTATCATCATACCATCTCATCCTTGCAGGAAATGTAATTTCACATCATGTACAATCTTCACACTATTGCTATATTCAATGCAGTCAACCTTGTTATATTGCTGAACTAGCATTTGGTGGTCAATATGCTAATGGTGGAGGTTATGGTGATCCATTATTAATAACAATCCCACCAATTAGGCAATACCCTCAAAACATCACCTTCACAACCCTGCCAGATATGCCAACAATTTTTTACAGTGTTGCTGTACCTGTGGATTCATACTTCAATGGTACACTTATAATTAATGGTGTACTCACTTCACTAAATTGGACTACCATCTATAGCACTAACAGTAATACAACAACAGGATATGGTTACAAGGCTACTGCTAATGGGACTTACACTATAAGTCATAGTCATCCTTATGGCAAGATATGTATCATTGTATATAGATTTTATCAACATGGTGGATATGGTTATCTCTCTGGAATGTTACTTGACCCTACTAATGAGCCATCCCATATACCAAGCATCACTGTTCCTGTTGACAACTCAAATACCATTATCATCTGCCTTGTAGCTGTTGTTCTAATTTTAGTGTGCATAATTATAGGGATTTTTCTGTTTTACCTGCATGGAAGAAGGACAAGATTTAATATTGCAGTAGTTGACACTTCTTTGTCGATTGGAAATCCTGTTGCAGTAGATACTGATATTATTGATGGACACAGTAATGGATTACAACCTACCAATCAAGTCAGTGATGGACATCACTATGACGTAATACCTCCAATAGACCCTGATGGGTTCACATCACAATCCATTCCTCAACCTTCTCCAGTCAATCCCACTCATTTAATGCTTGAACCGCAGGAAATATCAGGACCTGATGGATCAACTCAGTCTTCTACTATATCATGTGAATCTACGCAAACTCTCACTCTCCATTAAATTCTAGTCATCTATTGTGCACAGCTGCCACAACTAACACTTAATTTTGACACTTGTTTTCAACATTGAATTCTATGTTGTATTTCAAAGTCTACATATTCAAAGCCATTTAAATTTTTCTACCTGGCGTTTTGTAGGTGATCCTAAGATTATAACTATACAGTAAATAGTTTAAAATAATTATCATTATCATACGTGTGTGATTTGACTCATAATTGTATATTATAATATTATTCATTGATTATTATAATCATTGTATGTAAGCAGGAACCTCGTGATAATTTTGATTGGTTTTGTATATTAACATATTTATAACTATTGGATCTCAGTATAGAATCTTTTTGTATCATAAACCAACACGAAATTACAGTGAGTGATCCACTGAGACAAGAACCAGAAAGATAGGTATTTTGTTGAGAAACGAAGAGGTATGGCTACAGAACAAGTGCTACCACGTGACAAGAGACTGCTTCTTAACTCGAAACGATTGACCTTCTCAACTTAAACAGCTAAAAGAGGCCCTTTCTCTATCTACAATAGGGTCATCTGAAGAATTGAAGGCAAGTTCGAAAAGGAACCGTGCCAACGTGAGGTTACCAATATTCAAGCTATTACTATCAGAGAAAAGTCGAAAATAGAAAGTAGTTTAGTATTGATTGACAAAGGAGGAGTATTTCTGGAAACTCCAAAGGTTATGTTAACTAAAGAGTTCTATGACAGACCTTGAAGAAGAGAATCGTTGACTTACAGAAGAGAATAAACTGGTAAAGAACAAACTGGAAACCATCAAGAAACACGTGGAAGAATTGGCACAAGAGCTAGAAGATGCTAGAGCCAGTTTAGGTAGTGAAGAATAGTCAACAAGACCAATAGAAGAAGACTTCACATTGAGTCTTTCTACTTACACTCTTATTACTACTGCTACTACTTAGTTACGATGTAGAGTCTAAGGGCTGGTTCACAAAACAATGCAAACCCTTGCATCATGTCGCGTTGCATATGTACGTCAATTTATAAACACAGTGCATGCACCATGCACAAATGTGATGTGTCGCAACAAAAGGATAGAATCAATTCCTATCTTGATGTTCAAAGCAGTGCGTTAAGCCAATCAGATTTCAATAACCACATGTTTAGATACCAATGTGTTTTATGGCAGACAAGAAACTTGTTAAGGCTGTTTGTTTTTTCCTTGCTTGTAGCAAGTATCTGGCCAAAGCTACAAGGATCCAAGATCAAGAGAAAACGCATAAAAATAAGTGGCTAGCCAGATAGCTGAAACAATGAAACTCTCCTTGTTGGAGCCATTGACCAAATATAAGATGCACCCACCTTGTTCTTCATTTCTGTTGTCTTCTTCATTGTCTGTAAAGCAAAGCAAGCAACAACACTTCATAACATTTATCGATAAAGGACAACAACAACTCAACCAAGAACACATAGCCAAAGTTACTTATATAGCAAGAACAGAGAATATGCTACAAACTGATAAAATAATCTAGACCACATTTTCCTTTCTCAGAAGGTCAAGCAATTAAGTGGATTCACAACTGCACCTGTGTGAGATCTAGTCATGATTGGACTACAACTTTCAACTTGACTAGAGTTTTCGGTTATACTACTTCAATCTCTTTCTCCTGAGGTGTTTTCATTTTGGGAGGTCTCAGTAGTATCATCAGTTCTGACTGTTCGATGACGACAATTTATACAAGCTTGACCTGACGGTGTGTTGACCACATAAGATCTTGATGTTTCAGCTTGATGATTGATATTGCCAAGAATTTTTTGTCTTGCTCCTGAAGTGATCCAGATAGGAATGTCATCTGGTATTACAAGAAGTGAATGAATGCTTAAATCGACAATCAAAGTTCTGTTTCTGTTTGTTCTCTCTCTCATTCTTCCTTTTAAAGTCATCAAGGTAATGCCATGTTGGAATTGAACTCTCCTTAGTTTGGGGTAGCTTTGTGCGAATTTGTTTTCCTATTAGGAGCTCAGTTGGACTATGTCCACAACATAGGATAGGTGTTGCTAATATTCATTTTTTATTCACCAAACAAAAATATACGAAAATGCCTAACATTACTTTTGAGCACTTTTCTAACTTAGTTAAAACACAACGTTTAGGAGAAGAGATACTTGTATCCTTTGATGTAGTCTCTCTCTTCACAAAAGTACCAATTGAATTAGCAATTCACATCGCAAAGGAACAACTCCAAGAAGACAACACCCTAGAGGATAGGACTGCTCTATCCATCAATGACATCATACAGCTTCTTGAGTTCTGCCTCAAAGCCACCTATTTTTCGTTCCGAGGTAAGTATTATCAACAGATCTTTGGAACAGCTATGAGTTCCCCGGTCTCTGTGGTCGTAGCAGACATGGTGATGGAAAATATAGAACAAAGGGCCTTAAACTTTTCACACCCCCCTATCCTTTGGAAGAGATACATAGATGACACCTGTGTCGCATTACTACCTTCATTGGTAGATAGTTTCCATCAACATCTGAACTCTATTGAACCATCAATCCAATTCACGGTAGAGATAGAAAACAATGGTTGTTTACCTTTTTTGGACATCCTCATCACAAGAAATAGTGATGGGTCATTATCCACCTCAGTTTATCGAAAACAGTCCCACACTAACCAGTATCTTCAGTTCTTGTCTCACCATCCTTCTTCCCACAAACTATCCGTTGGTCGTTCCTTATTCTCCAGAGCCTATACGCACTCATCCTCCCTTGTACAACAGGTAGAGGAGGAATCCATCATCTTTCAGGCTCTACTAAAGAATGGATACCCTACAAATTTCATCAAGAGATGCCAAAAGCAATTAACATCCAAACCAAACCCACCTATTGCTAGTGACCAAAAAACAACCAGAATTGCTATTCCTTATGTACAAGGTCAATCTCAATCTATAAAAAGGATTCTTTCCCCTTTTGGCATTGAGATCTCCTTTAGACCACAAAACACCTTAAGAAAAATTCTATCCAGGCCTAAAGATACCAGTTATTTCTTGAATCATGGCACATCAACAACACACGTCCATCAATCAACTGAAAGAAGGCCCCTTCCTGATATTTACCTCACACTACGATCTAATATGCATGTGAAGCAGCCCCACACATGAACACATGCTAGCTATAAACACATCAAAGCATTGCACGTGTAGCAGTCCACCCACGCAACATGTGCAGGAATGCAATATATAGTATAAATAGGAGCTTTTTTACTTTATTTTTTTACTTTTACTTTTATTATTTAAGCCACTGAGGAAGATAGTTGCTCTGACTATTGTAACATTTGGCGTTTTTGTATATTTTTTTGTTTGGTGAATAAAAAATGAATATTAGCAGCACTAACTTACCCAAACATCCAGGTCTCTTTCTCAACATAGAATAGGTGTTGGTCTATAGTTTAGGAGAGCAATATAATGGTTTTTATTGTTACACAGAAGTGTTTTCACTGCAGGATTTTCAATAAGAAAATGTGCAGTGAGCAAATTTGTCTCATCATTTATTGGACTTGAGCCAAAATTTAGATTGTTGGGTCAAGGATACTTTATACAATTGAATTAATAAACTAATAATTATTTTGAAGACTTTTCCATAAAAAAGAAAATTAAAATGCAAAAATCCTTATAATACACCAAAAAATAAGAATTAAAATTAGATTCTTATTCCTTAATAGTCATCAATATAAACAAAAACGATTATTTTAATCATCCGAATCAAAGTACTCTGCGACGCTTCTTGTTGTCTAACCGTTGATGATATGCTTCTGAAAACGGAAAATTATCTTCTTCAGGAGCATTTAAATGGAGTCGTAATAGTTGATGTAAGTGTTCAGGTCCTAGTCGATTATGTACCTTTGTCTTTGTGGCATTCTGAAAGGAAAATACTCTTTTACTTCAGCTGTACTGGCTGGGAAGGTCAAATTTATCTCAGCTAGGTGAAAGGTTTGGAAGAAACTCTCTAAACTTGAACTTTCTGAAATTTGCACTCATATACTGCTTAAGTGTATCCTGTTCAATTTTACGTTCACTTTTATTGACAAAAGTAGAATAATACTCTGCCAATAGGTTTATCTCACTTTTATACTTGCCTTTTCTCATTCTCACAATATGTAACATCTATTGTACCGTTATTTACTTGTTCAAGAAACTCACTAGCATTTGAACCCCATTTAAATGGAGGATCAATGTAGCGACATTTAAGTGCATTACTAACTTCAGTAACTTTTTTGTGCATCATACAGGTGAAATGCTGTGATTTGAAAAGTTTTGTTGAGCTGCCTGAGATAACCTAGCATGTCTAGCAAATAGTGAATTGCCAAAAGAAACTTGAAGCTCTTAAGGTGCTTTAGTAACCCACAGGATGTAGGATCATCAACAGCTTCATGAAAATTAACAACTAAAGCACTTGTATGATTTAACAATTGCTTTAATCAATGAATTTCATAGAGGGTCTTTAGTCTCACAAATTTCATATCCAAGACTTAACAATCAAGTTCAGTTTCTCAAGGCATACACTCAAGTGAGAATAAATTGCCCTAATGGTGTTCTCCAATTGGACAAAATATCGAACAGACTAGGGCTGAGCAATGCATGATGACATTTGTATATCACAATACCCAAGTGCAATATCACGATATTGGTTGCATATTGGTTGCAAGTTGAATTTTAAGAAGTATATCAATTTATTATCAAAATTTAACAAAAAATATGATGAAATAAAAGATTATTGTAATTCTGGCAAGTTATCATGTAGAAAGCATAATCTGTTAACATTTTCAGGATCAAAACAAGATGTTTTAGCTGTAAGTATGTTCCCTGCCGTGCTAAAAACCCGCTCGGACAGAACATTCGTTGCTGGTATGCACAAGTACTTTTCTAGCAAGATGGGATAAAACGCAATATCCTTTTTCGTTTTCTTTCCACCATTCCAATGGGTTTTCACTTTTCAGTGACTTGTAGTGATCTTTTCCATGAATATTGAGTGAAGGTTCCTCTTCAGGATTGTAACTGTCAGTAGATGATGTAGACTGCTGAAATATTCCAGCCAGAATGGAATGTACTTCTTCTAAGCTTTGCCTTTTTACAATGTGGTGCTGATAATTCACCTGCAGGATCTTCAACTTCTTTTTGTACATGATCCCTACAAACAGCCATGGCCTCCTTTCTAACCTCTTCTTAAACGTTAAGTCATTCAATGCTACTCATAAAAGGAACCTCCTTAAATCGGATGTCTAAGTAGCAAGCAATACTGAGAAGTCTATCTACCTCTGGTGAATCATAGCGAGTCTGCAAGATGTGTTTCATAGTTTTCTTCATCTCTTTGAGAGCACCTAAATCACTATCTTTAACAGTAAGAAGAGTATTTGAAAGATGGTTTAGTAATGGTTTGATTGAAGACGTAGTGGTATATGTCTCAGCACACATGGTATCACTTATGTGTTTGAATGGCTTCAACACCTCTAGAATACTTTCAGCTATTGAAATATCTGTGTCATCAGGCATGAGATCTAAGCATTTCTGTTCTACAAGTGAAACACAAATTGCCGCTTGCTGTTCACAAACCCTTTCAATCATACTGAAGGTTGAGTTCCAGCAAGTAACTATGTCCTGCACTAAAGCATGTGTAGGTAAACCAAGAGCAGATTGTTTCTCTTTGAAACAATACATTGCTTTACTGGACTTTCGGAAAAAAAGACACTATATGTGAGCGTTTAACAACCACTTAGTGAATCCTATGTACAGTTAGGCCAGCAGACACAGCTAGATTCAATGTATGGCCAAAGCAATTCAAGTATGACCAACCCAGTACATCTTATAGTGCTTTAACAATGTTGGCAGCATTGTCAATCGAGGTGCAGCTGACTTGAGTTTCATTGATGTTCCAATCACTCAAGCATTCTCTTAGAGCTTCAGCCAGGTTATCGGCAGTATGACTGATGGGCAGTTCCTTATTTTCAAGGACAAAATGCTTGCCAATCGGGTGTCAGAAAGTGTATGGTGAGACCAATATAGCTGGCATTGGTTCTGTTTGTCCAGCAATCAGTGGTTAGTGCCACATAAGAAGCTTTCTTGATAGATGGAATAATATGGGACTGCTTCAGATCAATATACATTGTAGGAATACTCTTTTCAGTAAGGGTTTTGCGACTAGGAATATTGAAACATGGTTCAAGTTTTTCAACTAGGTGACAGAATCCTTTGCCATGCACTACATTGAGTGGGATCATGTCCTTGGCAACAAAATAGCCCACAGCTTTGGTTAGTTCCTTCAATCTAGTACTATCTGGCCAATATTTTTCCTGTTTAGCAAACATGGAATTGATCGTAGGCATTGTTGACTGACGATCGCTATTGGTTGTTGGTTTGACACAAACAGCACTAGTGGAATTTGCAAGAGGCACTAAATTAGAATGTCAATTTCAACACGTGTCTACTGGTAGTGGCTGTGGCAATACTGTCAATACCGCATGTACACGTATGAATCTGTACTTAACTATTGATACTATTGTGAGTATCGATGTATCGCCCAGTCCTAGAACAGACTGGTATGCTTGACCAACAGCCAAGGCTACACAGTGAAATTCCAGTAGGTGGGGACAAATCACCCTCAGCTTAAACAGCTTGAGAGTGTCTAACTCGTGCAGTTAAAACTACTTTGTTATCGTCACTAGACACACTATGTACAGAAGTATTACTAACCCAGTCAGCAACAAAGTACTGCCCTCAAAGACTTTTGTATGCTTTCAACTTGTCCTTGGTATAAGGACTGGGAGTATTGATAAGGAAGTTGTAAATATCTTGGTACTCAACTTCTGGCATGAAGTCTGTAATGCCAAGGCCAGGACCAAATATGTAAGGATCGTCTACGTTTTCCTCAATACTCTTTAGCTTCTTTTGGTATCTTTTCTTGACACTGGTATCCAGTTCATTGTAGTACTCAGAAAATTTCTGACCAGCAGTATCCATCTCAAAACGCAAGTGTACAGCCACTCAACATGGCATCTTAGTTACCATGTTCGTTTGTAACTAGGGAAAGTGACGTCATCGAATAACTTGATTAACTCAACTAGGTTAGGGGTAAACTTTGCCTGCTGGTTTACCATTTCTATGAAGCAATGTAATTCTGACATGTTGGTAGGTGCTTTGATGCTCATGACTAGGTTCACTTTGTCTTGCCATTCTATTTTTGAAAATGCTCAGGTGCACTGAAGATTCCAAATAGGAGTTTCTTAAAATGGTACTGTCCAAACTCAGTAATTTCCAGAAATAGACCTTTGTTTTATGAATCTTTGTCTTCACGATGACCACATAAAGGATGATGACCACTCTTTACTAAAGTTACAACAATAGACATAATACGGTAAAGAATTTCTCTGTTCTTTTCTTGCTTTTCTTTAACCCTGGATCTATCGTCAACAGCAACTCTATCCAATTGAAGACTAAATGGAGTATCAGTGTGGTAATCCAATTGAAGCAGAGCTGCTTGTTTATGTACAACACTGTTTTGGTGCTTGTAGAGAATATGTCTTGCTTCCTTGTGTCCCATGCCAGTTGTTGTAAAACCAAATTGGACTGTTAGAGGAGAGCTAACAGTATGTAATAATCCACTCTGTTTTAATAGACACATTGTTGTACCTGAATCTCTAAAGAAACACTTGACAAGTTCCATGAAGGACATGAAGGACATCAAGAAATTCATAGAAGTCACCTCTCGAAGAAACAGCAGAAGTGTGGAATTTGTGTCAGGAAGACCACCCCTCCAAATGGGCCACTAATACATTCAAAACTACCAGACAATCCTTGGCAAAGGTCAAATTTATTTGAGTTGGAAGGAGTTACCTACCTGTTAGTAGTTGATTACAATTCAAGAACACAACCACTTCTCAAGCCATCACCTTGGCTCTCAAGTCTATCTTTAGTCGTTATGGCAGTATAGAAGTTATTAGTGACAATGGACCACAATATATATTCACAAGAAATGAAAGATTTTACAACATCTTATGGATTTCAACATGTCACTTCTAGTCCTTATTTTCCAAAAAGCAATGGTCAAGCTGAACACACAGTCTAAACAGTGAAGCAGTGTTTTCAATAAGCTCTTTGGTGCAACATTGGCTCAAAAATATATTTAGGAGGCCCATTATGTCACAACCACAAGTGACTTCTTGGCTCACAGCAAAAAAAGAAATGCACAAAATTAAAATTCATTAATTAATTGTGATAATAATAAGCACATGTATTTAAAATATTGTTAATTAAAAATGGTAGAGCCATTTTTCAATCCTAGTGAAGAATTGCATCTTCAGTGTCTTCAGGTAGCAACAGAAAGTGGAATTTCCTATTATCCTCTTTCCTTGGGTTAGAATTGAAGGTACAGGAGATAATGTAGCGGTTATGTGTAAAGAATGTCAGAAAGCTGGTTAAAGAATGATAAACCTAAGGGGAAAAGGTGCCCAGAAAATGAATGGAAGCGGGAGTATTTACAGGACCGTGTTGACTCTGATGATAATGTAAGACATGGTGCATGGGCTAGTGGTATGTTTGTGTCACCAAGATCAGCATTAGAAAAACAAACCATTAGCTTGATGAAAAATGGTCTTCCCATTTACAGAGCTTCACTTCTGCATTCTTTAGTGGACAAAGAACTTTCTTTATGCCTGATGATGGTAACTCAAACTCACCCAACTTCATATTTTTCTCAGTCTCACAGAACATCCTATGCTAGCTGGGAATTTCTGCATGCCATGAGTGCTGTAATTGAGAATCACAATATAACCAAGGTGAGAAATTCCTGATTTATGTCCTTGTTAATAGATGAATCAAGTGACATCTCTCTGACTAAGAATCTAATGTTGTATTTCAGTACCTTGGTAAAGATCCTGTGTTAGGCCTTGGGGAGGCATGATCTCATATTGCAGCACTATTATTTGCTGCTGAGGCACACACATCTCGACCATGTGCATGGTTCTCCCCTAACATGGTAAATGTTAATTATGCTCCAATTGCAGACATTCATTGACCTTTCTACTCCGATTGCTAAAAGAAAAAAGATGATGGAAGATAAAGTATCACATTCTCAGTCATTGCTTCTTTCGTGCCGTCACCTTCAGAAGATGAGCTAAAAATGTTCTATAATAATTTGTCACAGTCAAAACCAAAACCTGGAATTTGTTTTGGGATATGCTCACATGTATAAAGTAGACCATAGTATACTATCACTCCCCCTGTCATCTTTGTTTAAAAGTACCTGTTTAAATATGTCATATACCGATCTTCTTGTCAAGTGTGAAAATGTTTTTCAAGATCTTACAATAAGTAAACAGCAATGTAAGAATATTGAAGTATCTACAAGAGATCAGGCTCAATATCCTTACTTGGGAGCCAGCCCAGATGGATATGTTGAATACCTTGGCTGTGGCCCTGGAGTTATTGAAGTTAAATGTCCCTTTTCTTCCCGTGACAAATCCTTATTAGAAGCTACTGGTGAGAGTGTTTTTTGTTTGGAAACTGCACCTGATGGTAATTACATACTAAAACCCATGCACTCGTATCATTACCAGGTTCAACTTCAGATAAAGTTATGCCATGTTCTCTACAATCAGATTCAGAAGATCCTCATGTAGCCAGCAATCAGAGGAATTTTAAAGTCAGAAGACAGTGCAACTTAGTGTTATTGCAACAAAGGTGAATCAGGGGAAATGATTGCATGTGACAACAACCAATGTTTAATACACTGGTTTCACTGGACCTGTCTTAAAATAACATGTATTCCTAAAGGTAAATGGTACTGCCCCGACTGTCGAAAAAAACAAAATTAAGAAAAAGACCAAATAATTTTTATTCAATTGGAACAAAAGACTCACAACAGTTACATAATGCATTGCAAACTATTACTATTTAATCTATCATGCTAATTTGTGTTTTGTCATCATACATTATCATATTAACTGCCAGTGTTGATTCTAAGATCGTACATTTCTGCCTCAGAACTCCTATAACATGTTCAACGTGTATTCTAACTTGTGACAATTTATGAGCTGTGTCAACCTCTATCCATGACAACTGTAAAAGGAGGGATTTTACTTTCGGCACAGAATTGGCCAACAGAATCCTGACCATTAAACCCCACGGTCAGCTAGAATCTGGTCACCAGGTAGTAGATTATTTAAAATCCCACAGTTTTTGGTGAGATGCTTATCAGAAACACGGCCTCCCCATTTCCCCAACTTTCAATATGTATGAAATAACTCCTTGGGGAATAATACCTATTAAAAATTTTACCATATTATGGTGTTTGTAGTTCGAATAAGTTTGGGCTCTTGCCATGAAATCTTGAGGATGCTCACAGAACACCTCAAAGGCAATCTATCACACACACACATTTTGGCATAATATCCTTTAGTTCATTAAAAACAGTCATCATAACTGGAAGCCTGTATAAAATTTCACTAGATCATTAGTTTGGTCATCATCACATTTAAAAGTCTCTTCTGTTAACTTCATCATACAAACTGCTCTCTCTAATTGAACTTTTCATTTTGAAATTCCTCTTGAAGACTACCAATTGTATGAGTGGAAAGGTCTGTCTGTGTCCCAACAGTCCTAGATGATAGTGGTTAAGTTTGAGTTGCTACATCTGAATGTGATTCAATACATGGAGATTCGTTGCTGCCACCACTTAACTGTAGCAAGGCAGATGCTGCTGCTTCAGCATTCAATCGTGCCAAACAAGTTTTTTTTCTTCTAATAAGTCTCCTTTTTGTCTTCACTGGACTTGGCAAAAAATCTGGGAATAGAGGATCGTCACTCTTTCTCCCACTTACAAAGTGAGCTGAGCAGAGCCAGCTGTGCTGGATAGGTAACCATTTTTCTCTCTTTAAGGCAGCTACCCACTTCAATCTGGGGTCGGGATCAGCAGGAAAATGATAAAAATTGAGCATGTTCCTTTTCACAGAGCAATTAGAACAGCCTACAGCAGCATAACTATTTACCATCTTGCCACTCAATATGGCGGAGGGGCCTGGTTGCACTACGGATGATGTCAATCGAATAATGTCTATAGACCCATTAATAGAATTGTTAAGTAAAAAAATATTTGGAGCCTAGATCAAGAGTAGATACTCTCTCTTATGATCCTACTATTGTTACTACTACCTCTTTTGGAATAATAAATTAAATGATATAAAACAGTTTTTGTTAAGGTCCAAGTGGAAAGTCTATCAGCTAACAAGGACAGACTGAAGATTTATCATCAAGCTCGATGGAACATATGCCTTTATGCAAATCTCTTAATATGAAAGTACAGTATGGGGGCATGGGCCTTATTTAGAATAAAAATTGTGCTGACATCACTAACCATTTCCTTCAATGGTACCAAAATATCTAAGAGAGCTGATGGTTGATTAAGAGATAGTAAGTTACAATGTAGTTCCTTAATAACCTTATTACCAAGAGTTTGCGGTATTCTGGAGGTCGAGGATCATAACTCCCATTCATGTTGCTTTTTTTATTCCTTCGAAGAATATCACTTTTTCTTGATGTCAATTCTGCAACTGGCATTATTTCCAATTTCTTAGGCCATGGTTTATTCCATTGTTCCAGTTTCTCCGTTGAAGTCAGAAGTCTGGTTTTTTCCAAAACGACTGAATTCCTCAAATGCATAACACAAAGCAGCCATGTGTTTGCAGGTTGCATGTGGTCCCTTTCCTGCAGGGGCGATTGGCATATCCCTTCCCTAAAGACCAATCCTGTAGAAATGCATCTGTTGCTGAGGTATAGGGATCTGGCCGCCAACTGAAATAGACTTGGAGCTGTGTAGTGAGTCTGGAGACAAAATGGTCCATGTCCGATGGACTGAAGAGTTGATTGATTCGTCTGAATATGACTGGATTCAATTGTCAGTCTGTCCGGTCTATCATTGTTCTCGATTCGGAGTCTGCAATTTGCTTTAGCACTTCTGGGAGGTGCTGGGCTATGATGTGTATGTTCCTTTCCAGACATCCACAGGTTCCTTGCTAGGGTAATGAGTTCTCTTGAAATAGTTCCCCCAAAGTTGTTGATGTAGGCAACTGCTGTTGCCTAGTCTATTCTGAGGAGAATTGATATGCCTGGTCTACTTTGACCATCCAATCATTCCGTCTCACAATTTCTTTTAAAGTGTGGATCCCTTCCATCTTGAAATGTTGTGTCCGAACAAACTGGCTTAAGGCCTTTTAATTGATGATTGGCCTCTGTCCTCCATTCTTTTTTGGGACAAGAAATAGGTTGGAGTAAAATCCCATCTGTGCAGTTGTTACCACAGACACTGCCCCTTTTCCCAGGAGTTCTCTGACTTCCTTGAGGATTAGCTGGTCCTGTTCTGGACTATAATGTGGTGTATGTGGCATGCAGTGTTGGTATGGTTCTTCTAGGAAGTCTATGTTATACCCCAGTAACATGTTGAGGATCCAGCAATCCTTTGTGATGACTTTCCAATTTTCTAGGAAATGCTGTAGCTGCTCAGCCAGTTTGTGATTCATAACTATTGAGGCCACACCCATGCATACTAATTGATTTACTAACATACTTTTTGAATTTCTTCCAAATTGTAAAAAAGGTTAACTGTACATGATATGTTAGTTTTGTTTTGGAATATTTTGGCATTGAATTGTTGAGGGTCTCTGCCGCTCCTTTGGAAATAATTTGAGGCTCCACCTCATCCCGGTTTCGGATAATAATCCCCCCGACTGCTGGGGGGGCAGATCGAAAAAACTGTTTTAAGGGTCCAGATGGTACAGCAGACCACATGGCCCTGACCTGATCAGTGTGCTCCTTGGACCTCTTCGCAGACTATGGGCCAAATAGTGATGGAGCTGCTGATTTGAAATTTTCATCGTCCTGACAGAGGAAGGAGAGTCTTATTCAGGCCTAAGGTGACCTTTTCTTGCCTCAGGCGAGAAATTCTAGTACTAGCATTGCCAATTAACTCCACAGCCGTGCTAATTGCGTCAATTGTGTCCTGGTATGCCGGGCAATGGTCCCCACTGTTAAGGTCCAAGATGGACACTAAAAGTGCTAAAGCATCCAGGACAAATGTCTGGATCTTTGCAAGGTCTTTATCTGTAGACTTGACCTCAGACCTTATGTACACATCCAGTTGAGGTGTCCTGGTACCTGCCACCTTAGGTAGAGGGCAGCAACCCTGCGCTTTCCTCAGTACACTGTTGGGCACACTCTGTGGGCATTTTTCCTCCAAAAAAAACTTAGTTTTCTCCGATACTTCCAATTGTTCCGCATCTTGCATCTCCTCCTCATCTGAGTTAGCAAAATGCGGGTCTTTGACTATAGTCAGGGGTCTCGTTGGGATCTTCGTCCATCCTGTCTGCCCATGACCGAACACATGCAGTGTCCCTACCATGAGGGCTTCTGCTCCTTTAGTCATAGAGAGCTCTGCTCTGAGACCGTCTATCCCTCTTTTGCTTTTGCCTGTCTCTTCTAGTCTGCCTTCTCCGAGGCCTAGGAGGGTTTGGAGGTGAATCACTACTCGATTCATTACTTGTGGTATCCACGTCGCTGTGAGGTGTAGTTTCCTTGCCAGGGTTAGGTTTCCTACCTCTTCTTTTAGAACATCAAACTTCTCAGACAGTGACTTCATAAATGAAAGAATGTCTGAACTACATTTATCCTGAGTAGCTATAGTAAACCGTTTGAGAAAGATCTTCTTGAACACCTAGTAATCACACTGTCAGCTAAAAAAAGGCTGAAGTGTGAAGAGCGTGTCATGCTTTAATACAGAAACAAAAACACACCCATGGGCGTGTCATATGAATATTGTTAAGCTGTAAATTAAGCTGTGTTGACTAAGGAAACTGGCCAAACACTGTTGATCTGTGAGACTGAGCCTTCTGAAATATAAACATTAAATCACCAACAGGTTTCCTTCGTGCAGGGCAGCCACACTCTGTTTGTGCTATGTCAAGGGTTTCCTTGTCCAGTAGTTGATTGATTTTATAAATGCGATTCTTTTTCATTTCAGCACGCACTTGGCTTGAATGTACAAATGCTTATCATTTGCTACTTTGATATCTTGAACATGACCACACTTGAATAGATTCTAAGCAGACTTGTTGATAGCTTTCAAATCATTAGCAGGTAAACTGTCTGTGGAGGTCCTTGTAACAAAGTAAGTAATAATTTGTGAATTTGAGAACATAAGTAAGGAATGCGGAGAATCAACAATTTCTTTAAGTGGCTGCCAATCATGAACACTAGTACTGTGCCCCCAGACCAAAAACTCTAATTATGCGAATCTCATAAATGCATACGTGCCATTGAATGATGAATAATCCTCTCTGCTCACAATGTTTCAAGTATTGTCAATCCACTTGGCCAGAAAAACATATGATCCATTCATCTGTAAAAGCACAGTCTGCTCAGCCAACACTTCCAGGTACTTTGATAGCAAAATATGACATGTTAAAGCAGTACATTCTGTCTACTTTAGGTGAGTATTCCCACCACTCATGCATACTTCAAGGACAACATCAACCTCAATTTTTAAAATTTAACGTTAAATACAAAATGGAAAAGCTTCAAGTTTTTGTTCAAAGTGGTACGATATGCAAACCTCGCTTGTATGAGAATCAACTGGCAGGGCTACAGAAGGATTACACTCCGAGTCATAGTCAGCTAATTCAGCTACTTGTAGTGTTGATGAATGATGAGTAACAAACAAGACAAAATGATGTTTCTGTCGATTCTGTGAGTGAATAAGAGTCTGATGAAGTTTGTGATTGTTCCTTAGAGTCTGTGTCTTTGCCACTAGACCTTGAAGGAAGTACTTCAGAATACCACTCATTTCTACTCAAGGCTTGAGAGCATTAATTAGACTAGTACTAAAAATTTTTGGGAACAGGTAGACCTGTGCCCCTCAAGGCCCACCTCAAATCCACCATTGGTGCTGCTGATTTTAGTCGTGAAACCAGATATACCTTTTTGTATGGTCAGATGCAGGAAGGCTTGGGTTAACAATGACTTTGATAAGAAGTAATGTGTCTGATGCACTAACATATAACAAGCTTAGTATGGTTGCTAAGAATGAAGAAAGATGGCTTATAAATTTGTAGAATGTCACTCCAAAGGGGCGTGGTCAGTCTATTGTTAATCCAAATGAACATGGGTTTGTCTACTCCAGGTTGGCCTACTATGATTTTAACAGTGGTTTACTATATTCACAACATCTGAGGTGCACTCATGTGATCACAGCAGTTATTAGCATTTAAAATTAATTAATAACAACATACAGCTTTAAGAACGTTCTTCAGTAGAATACACACCTTCCTATAAAGTCATGCCAGTTTGGTGTTATTGCTTTGAGTTACTGATTGTGATGGTCTGAGGAAAGTCAGCGTTATTGTTAATCAAGGTGAGATTTTGACTATGTATGATATAGATATATAAACAAGCAGTGTCAATTTGAAAACATTACAGTACAAATGCATTCAGGAACATTATTTACTGATGAAACCAAAAAAATTAGGATACTGACATATTAGGACATTTTCCATACGCGGGTATTCCAGCTCTCATCAGTGTTGAAGGTTATCTGTGAAATTGACCACATAGGAAGTGTATAACATAAGAGTATTTACATTGTGTACTTATTACTGGGCTATGTACCTAATGCTGTCAACTTTGTACAATTCTCTTTTCTTCTTCCATCCAGGACCACCAAACTTGGGCTTTACATTACAGAAAGGGAACTCTTCACAATCATCCTTGAGACAGCCATTCCACCGACCATATGCTCTTTTCTTCTTAACTCCTTATAATGTATTACAAGTTTAAGCAACCCATCTACATGTACATATGTGTACACATGTATGTACCACAATTGTTGATGTACATTTACATGTAGTTTCTATAACTTTTAAAAACAAAGAGTATATGCTTGTTTTACAGTGTGTATGTACGTTTGTCTATATTACAATACCTTACCTTTTTTGAATCCCTTTCTTGTCTAATTCAACAAAATTGACACACCTTCAAAAAATAAAATCAGTGAATGACTAACAGATGACTATGTAAATTGTTAATTTACACACTGTCACTGTGAGTATAGTTGGAACATACTGGCTGAGCGTCTCCTTGTTTATGTGCTTTCTATAAAGAACAATAATAAAATATTATCAATATTTGCACATGGTATTATTTTGTCTAAGTTACTGTGTAACACTATATACATGTACCTTCCTAAGATTGGTACTCTTTGTTCCAACACGACATTTGTAATGCCATTCATTCTTAGCATGACCTCTCTCTACTGAATATGGCAGGGGTCTGTACTTCATACATATTTTTTGTGCTGTTTTTCTCATAGCTTTTCTTGTTTCAGGTTGCAATATTAGGCCTTCATGTCTTGTGATGTTTTTCCTGATTGAATTTATCAGCTCTTTTACTTTCTCTTGAACATCTGTTACCCCTTCAGTAACTAGTTCATAGATTTTCTCTATTAATTTGGGATATATTCGTTGAGCATAAGATGGAGGTCCATGAGTTGGGTGAAAGTTGTGATGGGCTTTTTCAGTAGGTAACTAGTAACTCACCTTTTGTAAGAGCTTCATGAAGATCTTGTATTTTTGTCACAGTTCTTTCAGGGCTCTTGCTGACAGTCTCTTCTTCTTTTCATCTATAATCCAATAATCAGTGAACAGGACCACAGAGTGAACAACAATGTGAGCTTTGCAATCTGTTTTACATGTACACTGTAAGCACACTCTGCTTCTCCTTGTAGTAGTTGGTTCCAAACTCACAGTCTAACCGTCAGTTATCTTGTAGAGTAAAGGGAGTGTTATTGAACTCCACTGTTTGTCCTTCAAATCTGAGTTGCATGCCACAAGATTTTGCTTTCCTATGAGAGTATTAATTAGCATTTTTGTAATCAGTTTTAATCATTTATGTATATATATATATATATATATATGTTTTGTATACCTTATGCTTCAGGTAGCATTTTTTCTTGATTTTCCTTATTTTCCTACGAAATAAAAATACTAATTAATGATATAACAAAGTATTTCTTGCGATTTGTTTATGGATTAATTTATCATTTTGTTTGGTACATAATTATTATGCATATTCAAATACCCAATAAAAATAATCAGTAGGATTAATCCATTTCATTTGTCAATGACACTGCTATAGTTATTGCTTTCTACTTAATTGTACCACTTAAAATCTCAAACTGAGGCTTTTCTGTGACATTCTAGTGCCAAAGATTGCGTTTCTATTTTGTGCTTCTCCAATAAACTTTCTGCATCATCTACAACCCCACAAAAATAGTGTGGGCTTATTGAATGAAGACCTACAGTCCAGTTAGGTATAGAACTCATCACAAAGGTAAGAGAGCACACCAACAATCTTGAATATTCCTGCTCTAAGTCTGAAATTTTAACCCATGTGAATGACATTCTGATTATCTGCATTAAATGTATGAGGGTGTGTAATCCATGTGACTTCCGCACTTCAGATGTTGTGAAAGTAGTGAACCGTGATTTTAACACAATAGTACGGTTTCGCCTATGGATACCATAATTCCAATTAATAGAAAGTTTTGAACTTTTTATTATAATTAACATTTTAAAAATCTGATTAAATCTCATTGTAAAATACATAAGAGAATTCCAAAACTTACCTAAATTTGTATCAATATGCACCAACTAAAGCATAATCAAATTTTGATGACTTTATCACATAAGACTTAACTAAATTTCTTAAGATCTATGGACTTCTTGGATTAATTATGAAACAATCAAATCTATAATCATTTCTACCAGGCGATTATGAGAAAAATTCAAGAGATTGGTCTGCAAATCCAGTAGAAACAAATACGGATCAACTGAAGTTATTTATACGTAGAACAATAGCTCTTGCCTTTGTTCCTATTTGTTTTGTTCATCTTGCATGGCAAGGAATAAAAGCATATACTCCAGAGTTACCAAGAATTGATGAATTCATTACATATTTTGAAACAATATGGATAGCTAGAACATTCCATACACCAGAGTAGAACTTATATGATACTGAAGGAATACTGAAGGACCACAGACAAATAATCAGTTGGAGTGTTGGGAGAATTGTCTACAGCAAGTAGTTGACAAATCCCATCTGAACATCCTTGAATGTGTTGAGGTATTTCAGAGAGAATAAGCACAGAGATTTCAATACAGCAGCTTGCAGCAGGTGCACATCCACCTCATTGGAAAAAGAAAGTTATTGAGAAAGATAACATATTAAGGAACTCAAAGAAAGATTTAGCAATAATATAATGTCTTTATCAGACTATGTAGCAGGCATGTCTCAACACATTAACTTGTAATTGTTTAATCTTTACTTTCCTTAACATTAAATTGTACACTATTTTAGTCATTTACCTCAAACTCCTTTGTCATTACTTAAGACTGTTTCAGTCCCTTTTGGTCCAGAGGCTCTTGTAATTTGTAAACTCACAATGTTTCCTCAATTTGAATAACAGTATTGGTAGGTGAAACCATACTATTGTGTTAAAATTTGAGTAGGCAAACTTGGTGTCAGAGGAAGTTTGGGAACCCAGGAAATTAGGTATACCCATTCCAAATATCTTGTCCTGAACATTTCCTCCAACTATCCCGTATAAGAAAATGTGTTATGTTGGTTAGTAACTAATAGTTCAACAATTTGTCATCTGTAATGTGCCAAAAGTACCACCAATGAGGAGCTAGATATATGTTTGAGGATACCTGACATTTAGGTTGGAAGGATATGTGAAAAATAATTAGTAAATGTTTGTTGAGCAAATTAACATTTCAAAATTATGTGAATAACATAAGGAATCACATAATCACATATATAGCAAATATACTATTCAATAAGTGGTATGACATGAACAAAACATTCGCCATCAGTAAATATTTTAGAATAAGCACAGCGCTGCTTTATAAAGTTAATAGGCAATAGTAATCAGGATGCTCAAACTTCTAGTGCACCACAGCTATATTGGTTTACCACATTTTGCCACTTCTGAATGGGGAAGATACTATGAGCAAACTGCTATCAACATGTGTGACACAATGTCATCTTCAAAGCTGAAACTAATCAAAGCAAAATGATGAATTTTAACAGGACAAAATTATTACATTCCCATTTTTTATACAAAGGAGTGGGAAAGGGTCCAAAAACTGGTATATCCCAATGAGCTAAAGCAACACAAGGGATGGAGCCCTTTCCAGTAGCAAGAAAGTACTTTCCATTAAGAGTACAGATAAGTATTTTTTACATAAATAGTTTGAAGGTAAAGTGAATGCCTCTCGTCTAAGACTTCAAGCGTCTAAGCTTTCGGAAGTGAGTACTTACCTGCACTATCACCATCTGACTGAAATGATAGATGAGCCAACTCTCTGGGATTGAGCTTACTGAGTAGTGACATTAATTCCAAATTGAACGATTCAGGTGGATTCAATGAGATTACAAAGTTATGACAGAGAAAATGCTTCAATAATTGAGATTTAACAGTTTTGTTGTTGTTTGGCTGATATCCAAGCATATCATTGTATTGTTCATACAACAATAACCAAAATCCATGTACTGGACCATAGTTCTTTAGTACATCAATGAGATGGCAATGCATATGCATATTTGGAGTGATAGTACGTGATCCATACAATGTTTCTACTTCTGATAAAACCTCAACAAAAGTGTATCAGACAGTACAAAGTCCAGTAGTGTATCCAGGGAGGGGCTCAGGGTGCTCAAGCACCCCCCCCCTAGCCAAATTACTACTTTGCCACAAAAGCTATCATGGAAAGAAAACAAATAGCTACATGTATATAATGTTATAAACGGCTTACTAGTTTTGTTTGAACTGCTGTATAGACCTATCAAGTTACACAAAGCGATGAATGGCTAAAGACAGGAATGTTTCTATCAAAAATTCATGAAGATAGGCGGAAGATAGGCGTGGTGACTTCTTATGCTATGAATAATATATATTACGAGATTGTAGTAATAAAACTTTAAGACGTGAGTGCAAGATTAAAAGAATGGATTACGATGACGATTTTTCAGAAGTTACTGCTGCTTGCCAAAATAGCAAATGTTTCCTGAAGTTGGAATTGGACTACAGAATCTAGGAAATACATGTTTTGCAAATGCAACAGTACAATCACTGATTCATTGCCCAGACTTTCACAAACATTTGATATGACATAAAGAAAGTGGTATGCAACTTTAACACTTTTGCCAATTGTACATTGAATTGTCTGTCTTTTTTTCAAGAATGCACAGGTATATTTTGCATGGTATGTGTACTAAAAAAACAAAGGAAGAATTGCAAAATAGTAAGTCATAATATACAATATTACTATACATGAATGTACAATATTACTATGAATCATCTTTCCTAAGAAATATTACCACACTGGCAGTTTAACAATCAAGAGGATGCACATGAACTTCTACTTGATTTTCCTAAGAGCCTTTTCAAATAATAATGTAACAAACAATATTAACATAATGTTTTATGTAGTTCTCAAATAAACATTGGCATTGAGACTCCAGGTAAATAAATGATTGATATGGTGATCACATAAAAATCCTTTAAAAATACAGTTCAATGTGTAGAATGTAATGCAATAAAATTAACAGAAAGTTATCAGTCTCACATTCAAATTGATACACAGGTTGGTTAAATTACAACAGTTTGCTGTGTTGAAGTAATTGTTTTCAGAGTGAGAATATACACAAAGGTATTAGTGAAACTCACAAAGAAGAAATGTTGTCTCTTGATGATCTTGTATATTGCGAACGATACATTTGGTGCCATTTTTGGACTGATAGAAATATATTCTCTATTAATACTCAAGCTGCTTTGAAGCATGACATCTCACACCTGCCATCAACACTAATAATTCACATCAGAAGGTAGACAAATTTATAAAATTAGATGACTAATGTTACCACTAAATTAAATGTAAGGTTTACCTGGGAGACTACACATGCTAAGAAAGATAGTCACCATGTACATATTACTGAGTCAGTAGAAGTCCATGATAAAAAGATGTTGATATCAATTGAAGTTATGTAATGACATAATCACCTTGTTCATATTAGGCAAACACAAAACAATATACTCTGTCCTCCGTTATTGTGCACATTGGCTCTACCCCACAATCAGGTCATTATGTGACATATGCTCGTACAGCTGAGGGATGGTATGAGTTTGATGATTCATTGGTAAGTTGTTTTTTTTTAATTCAGTGTCAATATTATGAAATTTCATGCTAGGTGATCTGACACCAACAGACCTAGCAAATGTTTTAACAAAACAAGCATATATTCTATTCTATACTGAGGTTTATGGCTGAGGTTTGGACTTTGACATTGATCTTGGGTGTATGACATGAGGTGTAAATTATAACATTCCTATCACCACTATTCTGTCTTTTTCACATTTGTTACCAATATAGGTGAAACATGAAATCAAAAAGAAGCTAAGCTTATCAAATAAGAGAAAACTAACAGCATCCACTCTTCCTACAAAGAAGGGTTGTTGTTGCTATTAATTACATTTATCACAGTATACTACATGTATTTAGATATGGAGACGTGTTTTCAAATGCAGACACTCACTTCAACAGTTGTGTCAATTTCTTGGGAGAATGTAAAGCGAACATACAAACAGCAAATTAATGTCAAAGGGACTGATCTCCAACATCTACATCAAGTGTGGGAATCAATTTCAAGTACTGAATGTTGGCTCAATGACAATGTATGAAATGTAATAGATTACCAATAAAAAAATTTAAATACTATTCCAGATAGTCAATGGCTATATCCTCATAATATGCAATACTATCAAGAAGAAAACTGTAAGTAAAGACATAAGAAGAGCTCACATTAACTCCTTATAGGGAGTGAACATACTACCCATTAGTTCTTTTTTTCTGGAGGCAATAAATGCAAAAGGAATTGACAATATACTTGAAAAGTGGTATAAAAAAGTTAGAACTTCATTACCCATTATTACCAATTGCCTCACTTAAACAGATAAAAATGTTTTCAGAATTTGACATGTGGATTATACCTATCAACAGACATGCTCATTGGACAATGATGGTATATAATTTCACAGTCCTTACTTTTAGTGTATATGTACTCTAAACAGGTGATTGACTTCAAGAGAAGAATCACACATTACACAGACTCCTATGTCTGTCCTACCTCCAGTTATTGTTTATAAACCTCAAGGCTGTCCTTAGTCAGTTGAATCCAACAACATGTGCAATGATGACTTCCTGATATGTCTACATGATGAAGTTTGGCCATCGGAAAATATTATGCATTGACTCCACCCATGGCACTAATAGCTATAATTTCTCTTTGGTCACATTGGTAGTAGTAGAGGAATTTGGTGAGGGGTACCAGGTGGGTTGGTGTTTATCAAATCGTGAAGATAAATATGTACTTCACAACTTTTTCACAGCAGTTAAGAAGAGGGTCAGTTCCATAACACCACAATGGTTTATGTCCGATGACGCCAAGCAATTTTATAATGCCTTAAGGTCAGTATTTGGTGAAGTCAACAACAAGCTGTTATGTACCTGGCATGTGGATAGGGCATGGCATGAGAAACTCTCTCTGATAAAAGACAAACAGACACAGGTAGCAGTGTATCACAACTTGTGTGTTTTACTGGAGGAGAAAGACATACAGAAATTTCAAATACTTCTGACAAAAACAATTCAACAACTTCAACTGAATGACAAAACATCCTTATTTGCAGAGTACTTCATCAGAACATACGTAGATAGAAAACAACAGTGGGCACGATGCTACAGACAGGGATTATTTACATGAACAGTAGGATCAATAAGAGTTGACAATTGTATCAATACACTGATGAAAATTACAAGAGATAATGCATTCAAACGACTTATAAAACTAACCAAAGGGAAAAAGACAGAGATTAATTGACATACACAAAAGACATTTAACCAGCAAGGACATGACAGTAGATTCAGTAGAACATGTTGAACATGGAGTATGGGATGTGACATCATCACATGGTAATGACAAATACAGGGTGACTATGGAGAATGAGGTATGCCCAGTGAATTATAGACTAAGATGCAATGACTGCAACATATGTGTACACTCCTACTCCTGTACATGTCAAGACTATAGAGTGCTTGCATGTGACATCATGCACATTACGTAACCACTTCTGTATGGCAAGAAGCTGTTATATAGTTGGACTGTTAGAGTAGGTGCTAAAAAAGAATGGTCAATTCCTGCTGTGCCTTCAATTGCACAGCCAGAGACACGAAAGAAAACAGAGATGCAGGCATTAAGTTCTACGGAATTCCACTTAAGGAGCCCAAACGCACACTGTGGCTGAATCCGATTAAAAGAAAGAAGTTTAACCCGAAAGCCCACTCTGTCATATGCAGTCAACATTTTATTGGAGGTAAGTTAAATTTTTTTTAGTGTAGCATACCCACAATAATCATGAAAAAAATTACAAACAAAGAATTCTTTCAAGAGTACTGACAAGAACAAGAAAAACACTTGCCTATATGATGATGACTAGCTTAGTTTTGGGTGGAGCTGGTCCACCACATGTACAAGCATGGCATTATTTTTATAATTTTTAACTTCACAGGCCTAAAGAAGAGTGATGATGCACAGTCACCTGCATACATTCCAAGTGTTTTTTCATTTATATCATCTCCACTCAAGAGGAAAGCTAGCCATGATTTATTGAGGTATAAGGCAATGAAACGAAGGGAGCAATACAAGGCTGAATTAGAACAGGATGAAATGAAGAATTTAACTGAAAGTCATGCTGAATGCATGCAACCTACTAATACTGTGAGTATTGGTACACAGACTGATTTGACTATGAATGATATAGCAGCTTTAGAGGAGGATTATCAGTGTAGAATAGACGAGCCAGCCAATCAGAAGAAAGTGCAGAAAGGTTATCCATCAGTAGATGACTTTAGTAGAAGTGAGAAAATCCTTCATTTCTACACTGGAATCAGTAGTTTTACTGTATTAATGGCAATATTTAATCTAGTGAGTGCCGGCATTCCTGACAAAGGGATTTGTAAGCTATCTAAGTTTGAGTATTTTACTTTGGTGTTGATGAAACTGAGATTGCATGCCAGCAATTGTGACTTAGCTTTCCGATTTGGTATCAGTGAATCAACAGTATCAAGAATATTTGTTAAATGGATAGAGGCAATGGATATTAGGTTATCGTTTTTGATTACCTGGCCAGACAGAGAAGCGTTGCAAAGGACAATGCCATTCTGCTTCCGTCCGAATTATGGGTTAAAGGTCACCTCCATTATAGATTGTTTTGAACTGTTTATTGAGAAACCATCTGATCTTTTTGCTAAGTCGTGCACATGGTCACAGTATAAACACTACAACACTGCAAAGTACTTGATAAGCATTACACCACAATGAGTTATCAGCTTTATTTCAAATGGATGGGGTGGTAGGGCTTCTGATAAGTACATTGTTGAAAATTCTGGTATCTGAATAATCTACTTCCTGGAGATGTTGTTCTAGCTGACCGAGGGTTTGATGTTGCTGACTCACTTGCATTGTTTGGAGCTACACTAGATATACCAGCATTCACTAGAGGACACGATCAATTATCACCAGCTGATGTGGAAGCAACAAGAAAGCTAGCCAATGTTAGAATACATGTTGAGAGAATAATTGGTTCTGTTCATCAACGTTATCAAATTCTTTCAGCTACAGGAGTGCTAACAAAAGAATTAGTGTCTTGTAAAACACGCAGTGGTTGTATTATTTTGGACTCTGTCGTTAGAGTATGCTGTTCCCTTAACAATGTTGTTGAAGGTGTCGTCCCTTTTATTTATTTATTTAATTTGTATACCATCCATGCATATCATTCTTTGTTTATCAATTTGTATAGCTCTAAGCAAAATAATTATAAAAATAATTATATCTTGTTCCACATTTACACTCATCATTAGCACCAAAAGTAACGTAGAGAGATAAAACTGAAAGGAAAGAGATGAAAAGAGTGATGTAGGTAAGTCCTTTGTAAAGTAATAAAGTAAAGGGTTAATTATTTTGAAGTGGACTTCCTGCCATTATACTTCATGGCATTACATGTAGGACAGAACCATTTCCCATGTGGAATAGTAGAGACCGTCATCCCTACACACTGCAAGTGAAACCATTTGATATGGCATGATTTATTGTCACAGCCAACCATTTCCCCCCCTTTTTCTTCTTTGCAGTAGCACCATCTTCCATGATCTTCCTCTTGTTGCTGTTCCTGTCCTTGAGAAATAGTAGTTTGCTTTCGTGTATACCACTTTCCCATCAGTTCTGGTAGCACACACATTCTCCAAAATTTAGTGGCAACAGGCATTGCTGACTGGATAAGGGAATCATCTTGATTTATTTGATCTACAAACAGTTCACTGTTTGACCAAACAATGAAGTCACAATAGCGTCTCTTGGTGACAAAAAGTTGTAACTGGCATTGATAATAATATGCATGGTTACAGTCAAGACTTAAAGTACCATCAGGTTGCTTCTTTAAGCAGAAACTGCACAAACGATCAGCTGTACTTTCAAATGATGCTTTCTGACAGCACAAAGGACATTTTATTTCTACAAGTCCTTGCCCACAGCATTTGCAATCAACAAAAGCATCAGGAGAAGCACCCAAAAAGGGGTGTTCAACACTAACGTAGAAGCCACATTGAGATACAATTAGACCGTGATGGGCTTGGGCATTTTTTGCTTTATATGATTGAAGAGCTTCCATTTCATGCTCACAACCCCATTTAGTAGCTTCATTTGAAAAACCTTGCACATCTGGGTAGCAAATACTACTGAGCAATGACAGAGATGGTTTATGGGGGTCTGTGTGAATTACCTGCCTAAATCTAGAAGCAGTTATTCTTCCAGCTCTATAACGAAACCATTGTTTGGATCTTGATTGATCGATGGTCATCTGAGCTAGTTGTTCAACATTATCTTCAGTTATCTCCTCCATTGTGAAATCAGCAGCCATTTCCATTAACTCTGTATAACTTTTGGTTAAATTAGTTGGATCGTAAATGCTTGGCAGAAGTTGTGGAAGATGGTCACTCATTGTAACAAATTGCTCATTATATGGCTTTATCAGAGATAAAACCGAAGGCATTTTGTTCTTTTCTTTTGCTATTTCTTTGAAGACATTTTCCTTCTCTAGGTTTGTTGGGGTTTGAATACAGTTGGCAGCTGCACTACTTTGTTGTGACTGCTGATTCGAGGCAGTCATCATTGTGGAACCGTCTCTTTTTGGCAATTTTTTAGGGGTACTGAAATTAGTTTGTCTCAGTTCTAAAAATGGAATGTTTTCCTTTGGTGTTGGCATAAGCCAAATATTTCCCTTTGAAGTACACGTGGCACTCATGTTTACACGGACAGCAGCTTCTACCCAATGAAGAACAGCTCCTATGTGAGAACATGTCTTAGCTAGTCCAGCCATGCACGTACAATGAGCCACTATGACAGCCCCACTTCGCTTAATTAATAACCATGGATGCAGTGGAGGCTTGCTCGAGGCATAGCTGTGCCTCACTTTACCCAAAATCAAGATGATTTCTTCCTCAGAGTATGTCTTCCACTCAACTTCCAGCACCCAACCACTGGTAAAGTACTTGTAGCTCTGTAAGCTTTTGTAATTCTTCACCTCCTCTGACGTTACAAAACTAGTGTGAAGAAGGTAGAACACAATATCTGGGTAGCTATAATGACAATTAAAACATAATATTGATGGTAATGAAGATCTCACAAGACAGAGCCACTTACCCTAGTGTTGGCAACTGAGCCATGTCCTTGGTGAACTCATTCTTCTTCATTGTATAAGGATCCTCATTTCTTATACAAGCTATTTTGTCGCAATATCTTGCCTTCATTTTGCCATCTAGCCTATAGAAGTAGTCTGAGTACGGTGCAGCTTGTGTCATTCTTTTTTTTACAAACTCAGGCCAAGGTGTAGCTGTCTAGCTGAATAGAGAAACGTGGGCAGCTGAACTTTGCCATACGGAAGTATCGTGACGTCATATTTGTGACGTCAATGCAAGCGCTATATACTACAATAGGGAACATTTGTAAACACATTCATTTAACGGTACAGTTTCAACAATGCAACATATGTAAATATTGATAACACACCAACTACTGCATGGATCTGCTTGAATTGCAATAAAATAAAGTCAATTAAAATAGAAGAATGACTACACTAGATACGTGTAATTATTAATTGTTACCCCGCCCATTGTTTATTTTAAGTTGCTATGAATGTATAATATACTCATTCCTGTGGAAACATTCCTATAGAAACATTCCTGTCTTTAGCCGCTTCTCTCAAACCGTACAAACGATTAATTTAGTAGGTGTGGTTTGTAGTAGATTAATTAAAACCACACCTGATTACACGTGTCTTAGAAGCCATTGAGTAATGCGCTCATAACTATGTCGCTCTTTAAATACTTTAAGAGTGTGAGAGTAGAGGATACTACTACAACAGGTAAAAAAATTAGCAACAAATTAAAATAAGGTAATTATAAAAAATTAACTGTAATATTAGATGATATGACAAGCAGCAGCACTCATGAAGATCCCGGTAGTGCCAGTAAGACTGATCCTGATGATGAGACAGAGAGTATTGATCCTCCTATGGCTAAGCACCCAGCTATTACTATAGATAGCACAAAGAGGCTGTAGTTAGATCTGAGGATTTTTGTAAGGTCATGTCACATCAACAGCCAGATATACAAAGTTGACTTAGTCAAGCCATGGCTGACCAGATTGCTTCAAATCGACAGAAGCTTACATCTATTTTTAAGACAATTGTGTTCTGTGGACGTCAGAACATAGCATTACTTGGTCACCGTGACAATATCACAGATATCGATTGAGATCTATCAGACACTAAGAACCATGCCAATTTTTGGGCCCTTCTAAATTTTAGGGTTGATTCAGGTGACACAGTACTTGGAGAACATCTTGGTAAAGCTGGAAGGAATGCCACCTACACATCTTCCACTATTCAGAACCAGATGATTCTAACAGATTAGGTCAGGGGGAAGATTATCAGGAAGGTTCATGTAGCAAAGTGCTTCACATTGATAGCAGATGAGGTCACTGATGCATCCAACAAAGAGATTTTAAGTCTTGTTTTGAGATATGTAAACCCTGATACTCTTCTTGTTCGAAAGACTTAGTTGATCACTGTTACAACCTTGACCTATCCAACTTGCAGAGTCAAGTGTACGATGGAGCTGGTTAACATGGCTGGATGTGTTAATGGTACAGCAACTCTCATTACAAATGAGTATCCTCAGGCACTGTATCTTCACTGTGCTTCACACTGCCTTAATCTTGCTGTAGTAAAATAATTCAAAGTTACCAGTGTTCATAACATGATGAATGTGGTAGAGAGGGTTTACCATTTTTTGCTGCACATCCAAAACGATGAAGAGCATTTGGAGACTCATATCTGAGACCTAACCTGCATCAACTATTCACAATTTAAAAGACCTTTGCCGTACTAGATGGGTTTAATGAATTGATGCTCTCTCTGTCTTCTGCTGTCTTTACCAAGCAACTGTTGTTTGCATGGAGAGTATTGCAATGTTGGGCCAGGTTTATGGACAGCAGACACACTCACTGATGCTAGGAGCCTTCAACTTGCTCTCACCACAACAGATTTCCTTTGTGCACTGGTTATCACAAACTCCGTGTCTCCTATATCTACATGCCTTGACAGTAAATCTTCAGGCAGAAACTATCGACATTGTAAGTGCTGTAAAAGAGATAGATACTGTCATAGCAACACTCCAGAACGTTAGAGATAACACCAATACTTACCACTCAGAGTGGTTTAGCACAGTGGAGAAGATGTGTGTTGTTGTTGTTACTGAACCTTCACTTCCATGGAGATGTGGTCATCAAACACATTGAAGCAATGTTCCTGGTGATTCTCCATCTCAATACTACAATTGATCCATCTCTATCCCTGTACTTGACCACCTACTCTCTGAGATGAGGTCACACTTTATCTCTCACCAGAAAACTGCTTTGTTGGGGTTGTCCATTGTGCTATCGGTTATGGTGACCATGTCAGTGGAGGAGTTCACGGCTAATGCTAATAAACTCACTGACTTTTACAAATATGATCTTCCATTTCAACAGTGCTTCCACAGTGAGTTAGATTGCTGGAAGTTAAAATGGAAGCAGCATCTAACTGAACATGGACACTGTAGTTTACCATCTAGTCCTACCACTGCTTTCAAACAAGCTACTTCCGTGTACCCAAACATCAGAGTATTAGTAACCATTTTATGTACTCTACCAGTTACTAGTTGCTCAGCAGAAAGATTTTTAGTCTACTTAAGAAACCTTGATCCTGCCATATTTCCAACATTTTCTTAGCTGTACCAAGAAAAAGATTATGCATAGGATCTATTGCTAGCATTTGAATAGGATCAAAGTAAGAAAGCTTGAGTAAAGATCAATAGCGACATCCAAACAAATTTTCCAATTGATCTTTTTTTGTTGAGTATCAGCCTGAAGTGTCAATTGAGCATTTGATAATGTTCTTGAATTGTCCTTTTAGACCATAATGATCTTTCAAAGCCCGAATTATCCATCTGACCAGGTTTACCTGGAAACTCCTTAAAGCATTTCCAGCAGCCACGTTTGGTGGCATGTGACAGGAATCCACAAATTTTCCTAGCAGCTGGTAGGTCACATGCAACAGATAAAAGTAGACACCTTATAGGGAATTCAGATGTTGAAATTGATGAAGAAACTGTCATAGGTACTCCAATCTGTAGTTCAACTAGCTCAGAAACAAGTGGGTCTAAGAATGAATTCATGTGTTGTTTAGTTTCATGAGGTCTAGGTAATATTCTGACAGTTAAAACATTCTCCTTTTTGAAACAATGTGAACGTGGTAAGTTCATAATTGTCAGGTGTAATACACTCATTGAGTACATGAGATGCTTGAATGGTCTAAACCAATCTACGTTAAGCATAAAAGCAATCATGTTTGAACTATTTCCATATTTCACAATCATAAACATCGGTTAAGGAAGCAGTGTTGTGACGATTGATTGAAACCAGGGCAAAGAAGCATTTCTTGAATATATTCCTATGAAGGGTAATAGCAATACAGTTTTAATGGATAAAAAATATGCTTGCCTGATGAAAAAAATATGGTCTTTAACAAGGAAGTGTAGTGCATGTACTGTATTACTTTATCTCTAAGATTGTTCATTTCTATTGTATTACATATCTCTAAATTGTTTATTTATTTGTGTGATCATTGCTTCTAGAACATTCTGTCATCTTGCTAATCTTGCTATATATAACACAACGTGTATGTATTTTGATTCATTCTCGTTGTAAGAAAAATATATCATTGTTGAACTGAGACTTGAACTCTAGGTGTCAGAAGTGGGATGGCTACTTTTGACTTACCCCTTCTAGAAATTACTGTTAAAGAGTTCCCCTGAGCATGGACTTGATTCGAAATTGTATCTGCTGCAAAGGAATGGAAGGATGAGAAACAAGCATTGATCCTGCCAATGCTATTGCAAGGGAAACTAGTAGACTACTATGTTGACCTGGATGCAACAACTAAAGCTGACCTGAAGCTACTAAAGACGGCACTTATGAAGAAAGCTGGCCTGGCTTATGACCCACTAACACCAGGGAAGCTGTTCATTCCTTGTTGCCAGTGTTCAGGTGAAAAAGCTACAGATTTTTCTGATCACTTGAAGTTATTTGACCTCTGGTATTCTGCTACAATGTTTCCTAAGAGGATTGGTGCCCCCCATAAGCCACCAAATTTTGCTGCGCAGACAGCCTACAACCTTCAAGCAAGCAGTTGAGAACGCGAAGGAGGTAGAATATGCACTAAAGTTCGAAACAAAACCCACTGAACCTGTGACGAAAGACATCAGCATGATCAATAAGATGTAACCTATTGACGACCCAAAGCTGGGCATTCAATTACAACAGGCCTTAGATCATATGACAAAGTGTCTAGAGGCCCTTGAAACAAGATTGCAGCCTATTTTGCTGTCCGTGACCATAACCCTCTGTGAAAGTGCCAAAGCAACAACTGTGTAAAGTATGCTTTGATAGTGGACTACTATCATCACGCCTGTTGGGAGTGAGGCCAGTTTTAACACTTTCAATGTGACTGCTCCCAGTTAAACTATGACTGGCCAACCTGATCAGTGGGCAGCTGGCCAAGGAAGTAGCTTATATCCACTGACCTACCCAAGCCACTGGCAGCATTAATGCTATATTCTATGCAGACGATCTTGTAGGTCAAGTGTCTACTAATGTCCTATTAGATACTGGAGCTGCTGTCTCTGTTGCACAATATGAATTCTTACCAGAGGAGTACTTTTGAAAACTGACTGAGTCACCAGGAGCTGTGGGTGCCAATGTTATACCACTAGATGTTGTCGGAAGAGCAAAAATTGCACTGTCTCTGGGATCATTTAGCACAAGGAAGAGATCACTATCATTCGTAAACAAACTTTAGATTGACTATTTGGTGTAGATTTTTGAAGGAACATGGTGCTGTTATGGACTGCCGATGTAGCATTGTTTCAATTGGAAGGGATTCACGATGCCATGTTCCAATGTTTATGGGGCACCAAGAGAAAATTGATAAGTGTGGCCATTATAGCCTCTGTCAACATGGAGATACCTGGATGCACAATACAATTGAACCGATTAGTGGTGGCCCTCCCACAAATCTGTGTATTGGAAGGACACTGAGTCCAGTTATGTTTGGAAAAGAGGTTGTTCTACAAGTGATGAACGTCAGCCCCACAATAACCATCTACAAAAGTATGAAGCTTGGATAGACAACCCCAGACACAATGTGGTCAATCACAGGTCCTGGATTTAACTTTGATCACTTTGATTTGACATCTTCAGAGAAGACACTGGTCCAAAATCATTTGACCCAATTGGCCGATTTATTTGCAGCTAAAGGGGGACAAGTTGGTCGAACACCAGCTGTCAAGCACTCAATTCCAACTGAAGGACATCCTGTGTGACAAGCATTATGAAGATTGTGATTGTAAGAAGGATGGTTCCTGGCGGTTTTGTGTGGACTACCAAAAAGTCAATTCTGTCACTGGTCAGGATGCCTACCCTCTCCCAAGAATAGATGCCACCTACTTCACCACACTAGACCTTGCTGGCTACTAGGCAGGTGGAGGTTGAAGAGCAACAGTGCCTGATATATCTGGACGACATTTGTGGTATTTAGCAAATCCTTTAAAGGCCATATTGAAATGTTGACTAATGTATTTCAAGCACTGCGACAAGCAGGCCTAATGGTGAAGCTCAACAGATGTCATTTTGCTCAAAGGGAAGTCCAATATCTTGGACACATAGTATTTGCTGCAGGTGTTCGCCCAGACCCTGCAAAGACTAAGGCAGTGTCTACATACCCAGTCCCAAACAATGTGAAAGAGCTCAGGCAGTTTTTTGGACTAGCCAACTAATACCACCAGTTTGTAGCTGATTATTTCAAGGTTGCAGAACCACTCCATAAGCTCCTGACAAAGGAAAATGGCTTCCACCGGCATTCCAAATCCAAAAATGCTCTTGATAAGTTCAAACACAGACTAGTGAGCCCACCATCCTTCCTTGCATTCCAGATTTCAGCCAGCAATTTGTATTTTACACCGATGCATCAGGTTCAGTAGTATGAAAGCAACAGTCCTACAACAGCTCCATGACAATGCAAGTCATCTTGGTTTACAGAAAACAACTAAGAGTTTGAAGGAGCGATTCTACTGGCCGGGATACAAGATGGATATTGAGAAATGGGTACAAAAATACCAGCAATGTCAGCAACATAACCCTCCACAACCCAAACCACAAGCGCCACTTGGAACAGACAAAGAAACTTAGGCTACAGTGCTGGTTAATGAAATTATATGTTGATGTGGAGTACCTTCAAGCCTTTATAGTGACCAAGGAGCAAACTTGTCAAGTCGTTTCATCTCTCTGCAGAAGTCTAGGAATTGAGTGTACACAAACTACAGCATATCACCCACAAGGGAATGGACAGGTTGAGCGCTTCAATTATACCTTGGAAGCAATGCTAGCCAAGTTAGTGAAGGAGAACCAAAAAGATTGGGATCTACATATCCCCAAGGTGTTGTTTGCATACAGGACTGTCCTCCATGAGCCTATGGGTTATTCTCCTTATCGAGTTAATTTTGGACAATCACCAAATCTTTCAGTAGATGTAATGCTAGGCATGGATCCCTTACCAGGAGAAGGAGACGATAAAGAAATTCCTGAGTTCATAGATGTGAACTTTTCACTAAAAGGAGTATACAATGATGTAAGATGGAAACTGAATGAAGATGGAAACTGTATGAAGCACACCAAAGAAACAATCAAAATATGATGAGAAAGTAGCTGGCAGCAACCTCACTGTAGGAGACAGAGTTTGGCTCTATGTCCCTGCTGTAAAGCAGAGAAAAAAGAAAACTCTCTTCACTGTCACGTGGCCCTTACACCATAATCAAGAGGGTTGGTGTTGTCACCTATCGGATACACTTCAATGGATCTCCAAAGACATTAGGTGTGCATAGGAACAGACTAAAGCTCTGCTACGGTGAGCCACAGAGGAAAGCCAGCAAGAAGCAAACGTACATTCTACAGATTAGTTGTAGCTCCAATTCAAAAGAGGAGACCGTTGCTAAAGCACCAAATGCTAAGGGACAGTGCATACAGTCTCCAGTGAAAACAACTCTTACCAATCGTGGTTTAGTTAGGAAAAAAAGTCGATGGTGTTAAATTATTTCCATACAAAAGAACATCCAAGACTATGCTAAGACCCTCATTTTCATCAAGCGGATCAACTAGTACAATTTTAACACCTCCATTTACACACTCTCATAGGCAATCTTCAGCTTCAAGCTCAGGAAAAAATAAGGAACAAACAACATTGGAATTGGAACAAATAAGTGATCTACCTGACAGTAAAAATGAAACATCTGAGACACTACCAGTGCTATCTCTTCCATGATCAACAACTAAAATCATGTTCCTTTCTAATTTCCACTGTTAACACTTCACACTCACCAAGAATAACTCAAAAGTACATTGTGCACTAACTATTAACCCAATTGTTATCAATGACATTTGAGAGTGATAATTATGTATTAGTGTGATGCGATTATTTTCCCAATTTAGATAAAGAAAACCATGTCAACAGTGCTAACACTCATCCCATATCCAGACAAAGAGTGCAGCCTCATCAGGTATTATCAGCTACCACACTGGACCTGACAAAAGACAGCAAAATACAGAGATAGTGATGGTGTTGACAGCAGAGATAATATAGTCCTCTTCAACAAAAACTTGAGTGCTCATATGCTAGTCCAGTTGTCAATCACAAATGAAGTCTGTTTAATTGAGATTTCCTCAATGTGATAAGTAGTCAAGACAAGCATATGCCTAGCAATGTTGATATTTGGATCAATTGAAAAGATAAATGGATGAATATGATAAAAAGTTGAATGAATGGATTGAAACATACCTATGAAGCTTACATTGTACAGGTAAAATCTATTTTATATGCTCGGCCATCTATCCATCCATTCACTATTCTTACCTAGCACAAACGTAAATGAGATGTTCATAGCATTGACAACGGAGATATCACAGTCCTCTTCATCAAAACTGAGTCCTGCCAACTGTAAAAGAACAAAAGGAATATAGAAAGCACTAGACAACCAACTATAATGTATTGTCGATATAGTACTAATAAATATAAAACAATTAATATTGAGTATGTAAACCTACATGTACTAAACTACTAACACACTTGCTGTTAGCAGTTGATTATTATGGCTACCTCAAAGCAGAAATTATAGAACATTACATGACCATTTGTTGATCACTAATAAAATCTTTTTAATTGAGATTTCCCTCATATAATAAATAGTCAAGACTGACATATGCCTAGCAATGTTAATATAGGGATCAATTGAAAAGATATGATGGACAATTGGATGGACATGATAAAGAGCTGAATGAATGGATTGACACATACCTATGAAGCTGACACTGTACAGATACCATCTATTCATATGCTCAGTCATCTATCCATCCATTAACTATCATTACCTAGGACAAACATTAAAGAGATATTGATAGCATTGACAATGGAGATATTAGAGTACTCTTAATCAAAAACTTAGTCCTACAAACTGTAAAAGAACAAAAGGAATATAGAAAGCACTAGGCTACCAAATATATGTATTGTCGATGCTGTACTAATAAATATAATAATAATTAATACAGAGTATGTAAACCTTCATGTATTGAACGACTAACAAACCTACTGTTAGCAGTTGATAGATATTACGGCTACCTCAAAACAAAAGAGATAGAAGAAAGAACAACTTACATGACCAGTTGTTGATCACAAATGAAGTCTGTTTAATTGAGATTTCCTCCATATGATATATAATCAAGAATGACATATGCCTAGCAATGTTAATATAAGCATCAATTAAAAATAAATGGATTGAAGGATGGATGGACATGATAGAGAGTTGAATGAATGGATTGACACATACCTATGAAGCTGACATTGCACAGAAAGAAACACTAGGAACATTACTTCATCTGACTTGTAATGCTTCTGAATAATGTCTAACTGAGACAAGTCCACTGAGTATGAAGGGCGAGTGAGGGCAAGTAACACAGATGTCTTCCAAGTCAGCTGTTTAGTGATAGCTCATGATTGTTGCCTAGGGAGATAAGATAGCCCAAAACTGTTTGTACACTCCATGTGTGAATGTAGATGTTGTCCAACACTATAGTCATACACCCTCTCATGTACCGATAAGATACCTATAACCTTCATTATGAAGGTGGGCAAGAAAATTTACCACGTTAATCACAGGTCCTGAAAAGCACACCAGCTAAGCCACCTCTCAAAGAGTGAGTCGTAAGACCTGTCTTGAGCATGAGAGTAGTAGCCTCTTGTGAAAGGTTCTGGCTTCCGTATCTATCCCTGAGATGTGCTATACAGGCTAGTTGAGACATCAGCATCCCTTCCTTGTTGTACTCGTTGGGTCTGGACTTGAGATAGGTCCTGACCTATTAAGGCATCAAGGGGGATTGGCATACCCCTTCCCAAGGGACCAATCCTGTAGAAATGCATCTGTTGCTGAGGCATAGGGATCTGGCTGCCAACTGAAATAGACTTGGAGCTGTGTAGTGAGTCTGTAGACAAAAAGGTCCACTTTCAATGGACCAAAGAGCTGATTGATTCATCTGAATATGGCTGGGTTCAACTGCCAGTCTGTCCGGTCTATCAATATTCTCGATTCGGAGTCTGCAATTTGGTTCAGTACTGCTGGGAGGTGCTGGGCTATGATGTGTATATTCCTTTCCAGACACTACACCCACAAGTTCCATGCTAGGGTAATGAGCTCTCTTGAAACAGTTACCCCAAGGTTGTTTATGTAGGAAACTGCTGTTGTGTTGTCTATTCTGAGGAGAACTGATATGCCTGTCCTGCTCTTGGCAAATGTTTGAACAGCAAGGGTTGCCCCCATGAGTTCCAAGCAGTTAATGTGGCTCTTGCTCTCCTGAATGTACCAAGAACATCCTGTCTTTTGCCCCAGACAGGCTGCACCCCAGCCTATTTGGGACGCATCTGAGTCAATTACTAAGTCTGTTTCCCTGCTCAGCAATGTCTTCCCGTTTCACCTGCCCATTGTGTTGTCCCATCATCTCAGTTCGTTTTTGCACTCCTGGTCCAGAATTACCCGAGTTTTGTAGTCCTGAAGACTCCCATTAAACGCAAGGGACAACATTTGCAAGTGTCGGTAGAACAAAGGAGCCAGGAGAATTACCCGAAAAGTGGCATTCATTTTCCCAAATAACCATGCTAATGATCTGGCTGAAACCACTTCCTCCTTTTCCAATCTGCGGGACTCCGCCATGATTTTGTCCATTGCCACAGTGTCCAGTGTGAACCCTAGAAATTGCATAGTCTGGGATGGCTCTAGAATGGACTTCTTCTGGTTTATTAGGAACCCAAGGTTCTCAAGGAGGTAGAACATCTCGGCTGCCTGATTGACCAAGAGCTCCCTGGATTTGGCCTTTACTAGAATATCGTCAATGTATGCTATCAAGCACATCCCCTTCTCTTGTAGCAATGCTATGGCTGGTTTGAGAGTCTTGGTAAAGACCCATGGAGCCGACGAACGACCAAAGGGGAGGCAGTTGAACTGATAACCTAGTCCTTGAAACCTGAACCTGAGGTACTGTTTGTGAGTGTTGTGGATTGGTACTGTGAAGAAGGCATCCTTTAGGTCTACTTGGACCATTCAGTCATTAGGTCTCACAATCTCTTTTAAAGTGTGAATCCCTTCCATGTTGTGTCCAAACAAACTGGTTTAAGGCCTTTAAATTGATGTCTGGCCTTTGTCCTCCATCCTTTTTTGGGACAAGAAATAGATTGGAGTAAAACCTCATCTCTGGAGTTGTTACAACAGACACTACCCTTTTTCCCAGTTCTCAGACTTCTCGAGGACTAGCTGGTCCTGTTCTCGAGTATAACGTGGTGTATGTGGCATGCAGTGTTGGTATGGTTCTTTTAGGAAGTCTATGTGATACCCCTGTATTATGTTGAGGATCCAATGATCCTTCGTCCAATTTTGTAGGAAATCTTGTAGTCATCTGGCCAATTTGTGATTCATAACTTTGAGGCCACACCCATGCATAATTGATTTAGTAACATACTTTTTGAATTTCTTTCAAATTGTAAAAGGGATGTAACTGTACATTGTATGTTAGTTCTTGTTTTGGAATCTGGTTTGCTGGTTGCCTTGAAATGTTTTTGCCTTGAATTGTTGACAGTCTCTGTCACTTCTTTGCAAGTAATTTGACATATGCAATGTTGATATAGGGATCGATTGAAAGATGGATGGATGGACATGATAAAAGAGTTGAATGAATAGATTGACACATACCTATGAAGCTTACATTGTAGAGATACCATCTATTCATATGCTCAGTCATCTATCCATCCATTCACCATCCTTAAAGAGATATTGATGGTGTTGACAGCGGAGATATTAGAGTCTTCTTCAATAAAAACTTAAGTGCTCATATGCTAGTCCAGTTGTCGATCACGAACGAAGTTTGTTTAATTGAGATTTTCTACATATGATAAGTAGTCAAGGCAAGCATATGCCTGGCAATGTTGATATAGGGAAAGATAAATGGATAAATAGATGGAGATAATAAAGAGTTGAATGAATAGATCGACGCATACCTATGAAGCTTACATTATACAGGTAATATATATTTTATATGCTTGGTCATCTATCTATCCATCCATTCACTATCCTTACCTAGGACAAACATAAAAGAGATATTGATAGTGTTGATAGCAGAGATATTAGAGTCCTCTTCATCAAAAATAAGTCCTACCAACTGTAAAAGAACGAAAGAAATAGATAAATCACTAGGCTACCAGAAACAACGTATTATTGATGCAGTACTAATAAATATAAAACAATTAATACTGAGTGTGTAAACCTACATGTATTAAACTACTAACAAACTTACTGTTAGCAGTTGATATTATTGCTACCTCAAAGCAGAAGTTGTAGAACAAAGAACAACTTATACAACCAGTTGCTGATCACTAATGAAATGTGTTTAATTGAGATAAATAGTCAAGGCTGACATATGCCTAGCAATGTTAATATAGGGATCAATTGAAATGATAAATGGATGGCCGTGATAAATAGTTAAATGAATGGATTGACATATACCTTTGAAGCTTACATTGTATAGGTACAATCTATTAATATGCTCGGCCATCTATCCATCCATTCGCTATCCTTATTCAGGACAAATATTAAAGAGATTGTGAGATATTAGAGAGTCCTCTTCATCAAAAACTGAGTCCTACCAATTGTACAATAACAAAAAGAATAGAGAAAGCACTAGGCTACCAACTGTAATGTATTGTCGATGCAATACAAATAAATATAAAAATAATTAATACAGAGTATGTAAACCTACTGTTAGCAGTTGAATTATGGCTACTTCAAAGCAAAAGTGATAGAACAAAGAACAACTTACATGACCAGTTGTTGATCACAAATGAATTCTGTTTAATTGAGATTTCCTCCCTATGATAAATAGTCAAGACTGACATATGCCTAGTGATGTTGATATAGGGATCAATGAATAAACTAAAACATACCTATGAAAGTATACATTGTGGAGGTACCATTTCTTCATACACTAGGCCATCTATCCATCCTTTTACTATTTTTACCTAGTACAAACAAAAGTAATTTTGATAGCATTGACAACAGTGATATTAGAGTCCTTTTCATCAAAGACTGAGTCCTGTCAACTGTAAAAGAACAAACATATAGAGAAAGCACTAGGCTACCAACTATGATATATTGTTGATGTAGTACTAATAATACTAAAATGACTAATACTGAGTGTGTAAACTGACATGTATTGAAATACTAACACACTTGCTGTTAGCAGTTGATATTATGACTACTTCAAAGCAGAGGTCATAGAACAAATCAGTTGTTGGTCACAAATGAAGTCTGTATCTTTGAGATTTTCTCCATATGATAAATAGTCAAGACTGATACACCTAGCAATGTTAATGTAGGGATCTATTGAAAAAACAATGGGATGGATGGATGGAAATGATAAAGTGTTGAACAAATGGATTGACACATACCTGTGAAAGCATCCATTGTACAGGTAACATCTATTCCAATGCTAGGCCATCTATCCATCCATTCACTATCCTTACCTAGGACTAAGATTAAAGAGATATTGATGGTGTTGATAGTAGAGATATTAGAGTCCTCTTCAACAAAATTTGAGTGCTCATATGCTAGTCCAGTTGTTGATCACAAATAAAGTCTGTTTAATTCAAGACAAGCATATATCTAGCATTGTTGATACACAGATTAAAAAAAAGACAATTGGATGGATGGATGAACGGATTGGCACATACCTATGAAAGCATATATTGTACAGGTACCATCTATTCATATGCTAGCCCATCTATCCATCCATTCACTATCCTTACCTAGGACTAAGATTAAAGAGATATTGATGGTGTTGATAGTAGAGATATTAGAGTTCTCTTCATCAAAAACTTAGTGCTCATATGTATGTTCTGTTGCTGATAACAAATGAAGTCTGTTTAATTGACATTTCCTCAATACGATAAATAGTCAAGGCTGACATATGCCTAGCAATGTTAATATAGGGATTAATTGAAAAGGTAAATGGATGGATGGATGGACATGATAAAGAGTTGAATGAATACATTGACACATACATACGAAGCATACATTGTACAGGTACCATCTATTCAAATACTAGGCCATCTATCCATTCATTCACCATCCTTACCTAGGACAAACATTAAAAGATATTGATGGTGTTGACAGTAGAGATAATAGAGTCCTCTTCAATAAAAACTTGAGTGCTCATATGCTAGTCTAGTTGTCGATCACAAATGAGATTTCGTCCATAGGATAAGTAGTCAAGACAAACATTAAAGAGATATTGATGGTGTTGAGAATAAAGATATTAGAATCCTCTTCATCAAAAACTAAGTCCTGCCAACTACATTGTACAGACACCATCTATTCATATGCTCAGTCATCTATCGATCACAAGCACAAGCACAAACACAAAAAGAGATATTCATAGTACTGACGAGAGGTGTTGGAGTTCTCTCATATGCATGTTCAGTTGCTGATCACCAATGAAGTCTGTTTAATTGAGATTTCCTCCTTATGATAAATACTCAACACTGACATATACCAAGCAATGTTGATATAGGGATCAATTCAAAAAATAAATGGAAGGATGAATGGACATGATAATAAGCTGAATGAATGGATTGACACATACACATGAGTCCTCTTCAACAAAAATTTGAGTGCTCATATGCTAGTCCAGTTGTCGAACACAAATTATTGATATTTCATCCATACAATAAGTAGTCAAGACAAGGATATGCCTAGCAATGTTAATATATGGATCACTTCAAAAGGTAAATGGATGGATGGATGGACATGATAAAGAGTTGTATAGATACCTAGTGGTACCATCTGTTCAAATGCTAGGCCATCTATCCATCCATTTACTATACTTACCAGGACAAACATTAAAGAGATATTGATAGTGTTGACAGAAGAGATACTAGAGCCCTCTTTATCAAAAACTGAGTCCTACCAACTCTAAAAGAACAAAAGTAGTAGAGAAAGTATTGTCGATGCAGTACTAATAAATCTAAAATGACTAATACTGAGTGTGTAAACTGACATGTGTTGAAATATTAACAAACTTGCTGTTAGCAGTTGATATTATGGTTACCTCAAAACACAAGTTAAGAAACAAAGAACAACTTACGTGACCATTTGTTGATCACAAAAGAAGTCTGTTTAATTGAGATTTCCTCCATACAATAAATATCTAGGCTAACATATGTCTAGCAATGTTAATATAGGGATCAATTGAAAAGGTAAATGGATGGATGGATGGACATGATAAAGACTTGAATGAATACATTGACACATACCTACAAAAGCATACATTGTACAGGTACCATCTGTTCAAATGCTAGACCATCTATCCATCCATTCACTATCCTTACCAGGACAAACATTAAAGATATTGATAGTGTTGACAGAAGAGATATTAGAGAGTCCTCTTTATCAAAAGCTGAGTCCTACCAACTCTAAAATAACAAAAGGAGTAGAGAAAGCACTAGGCTACCAACTATAATGTATTGTCGATGCAGTACTGATAAATCTAAAATGACTAATACTGAGTGTGTAAACCGACATGTATTGAAATATTAACACACTTGCTGTTAGCAGTTGATGTTATGGTTACCTTAAAACACAAGTCATGAAACAAGGAACAACTTACATGACCTTTTGTTGATCACAAAAGAAGTCTGTTTAATTGAGATTTCCTCCATACAATAAATATCTAGGCTAACATATGCCTAGCAATGTTAATTTATGGATCACTTCAAGAGGTAAATGGATGGATGGATGGACATGATAAGGATTAGAATGAATACATTGACATTTACTTACAAAAGCATACATTGTACGGGTACCATCTGTTCGAATGCTAGGGAATCTATCCATCCATTCACTATCCTTACCTAGGACAAACATTAAAGATATTGATAGTGTTGAGAGAAGAGATATTAGAGTCCTCTTTATCAAAAACTGAGTCCTACCAACTCTAAAATAACAAAAGGAGTAAAGAAAGCACTAGGCTACCAACTATAATGTATTGTCGATGCAGTACTGATAAATCTAAAATGACTAATACTGACAGTGTAAACCGACATGTATTGAAATATTAACACACTTGCTGTTAGAAGTTGATGTTATGGTTACCTTAAAACACAAGTCATGAAACAAGGAACAACTTACATGACCATTTGTTGATCACAAAAGAAGTCTGTTTAATTGAGATTTCCTCCATACAATAAATATCAAGGCTAACATATGCCTAGCAATGTTAATATATGGATCACTTCAAAGGGTAAATGGATGGATGGATGGACATGATAAAAAGTTGAATGTATAGTTTGACACATACCTACGAAAGCATACATTGTTGAGGTACCATCTGTTCAAATGCTAGGCGATCTATCCATCCATTCATTATCCTTACCTAGGACAAACATTAAAGAGATGCTGATTGTATTGGCAACAGAGATATTGGAGTCTTCTTCATTAAAAACTGAGTCCTACCAATTGTAAAAGAACAAAAGAAATAGAGAAAGCACCAGGATACGAACTATAATGTATTGTCGATGCAGTACTGATAAATCTTAATGATTAATACAGAGTATGTAAACATACAAGTATTGAACTACTAACACACTTACTGGTAACAGTTGATATAATGGCTACATCAAAGCAGGAGTAATAAAATAAAGAACCACTTATATGACTGGTTGTTCATGAGCAATGAGTCTGTTTAATTAAGATTTTCTCTATATGATGAACAGTCAAGACTAGCATATGCCTAGCAATGTTGATATAGGGATCAATCGAAAACATTAAGGGATGGATGGACATGATAAAGAGTTGAATGAATGAAATGAGACATGAAAGCATACATTGTACAGGTACCATTGATTCATATGCTCTGCCATCAGAGAAATTGATAGTTCTCATTCAGGAACTTTGTATTTCTCACCGAAAGAAATTGAGATGATGAGTATTCTAAAATATGCTTATCATTTGCTCTTGTAGTTTGAAAAGAAATAACAGCAACAGTTGAAATTAAAGGAACAAATACAGAAGATTCTTGTTCTTTCCATAATGTTAAGGAACTCTGCCATTCTTCATTTCTGAGGTCCACTGTGCTCTTTCCATTGCAGCAGAGAAGTCTTTCTTAGTAAGTAGATCACCTTTCATTGCATTTCATTGAGAAGGTGACAAATTTTTATTGTCACCCATCTCTCTTAAAAATTTGTCCACCTATGTTATAGTGAATTAAATTCAGACACAAATAGTGTGTCACATCTATTACAAGGTCATACACAGGATCAAAACCACAGAGATCATAAAGTCTATATAATATTGTCTCTCCAGTTATACATCTGTCTTTGATAGACTAATTTCGCTATCTATATCTTTATGCTTACGATTACTTTGTGCATCTCTACTTTTAGCTGGAAATCTATATCTTTGCTAGTACTGGCCAAATCTGCAGTTGTTGGCAAAGCAGTTACATAACAACGTCTAGATCCTTTGTAACCACTGTGAGTCACAAGGCTTATTTCAGAGTGAACTATCATGTCACCAGAAAAAAGAAGGGGTACTACTCTAAGCAATGCATTGTCATTTGGGGGACTGTGACCTTCAACAGATTTAGAAAAAAAACACTTCCATCCAATTAATGTATAAATTCTCAATTTCTTTTAACAAAGGCTGAAGAAGCCATCAAACTTATGAGGTAACTTTTGAGCCATTTGTATAGTTGGTATAAATGAATAAATTTTGAGTTTTTTACCATCAGCTTAATAGCTTTCCACATTGTGCAATGAGATATTGTTATTGAGGCTATTGAATGCTTAGCTGAAGTTGAGTGTGGATTCCATCCATCTATATGATTAAGAATAGCCTGATTTCTAGGATCACCTTTCATTGCAAATAGACAAGTTAAAAAAATCTCTTCACAATGAGGACATTAAACAGAAACTTATAAAATTAGGACTTGGCACTTCACCTGACTTAATTGAGTCTGATTTAATAATAGCTTCACAGTGAGGGCAATGACATGGTAACAAAGTCTTTTTTTGGATCCCAAAAGTACGATATCTCTTGGAATCTGCTACCAAGCCAAATCTCTATTAAATCAATATCATGTTTAGGGGACAGGGGTAACATTAAACCAATCACCTTTATCTTTCCAGTGACTAAGAAGTTAACTACATTTTTCAGGAGAAACGAACCAGGTCAAAATTCAATCCAAGCACATAATAGTCAATGCAATAGTTGTGGGATCTACCACATTTTGGGCAATTTGAAGTATTGTTATACAATAATTGTGAATGGTCTGATGCAGAACAGATTTTGTAATGCTTAGGATCCTCATAACAAAGATTTTTTAATAATTTCAATACTAAATGCCACTTGCAAGGTATTAGATGAATACCAAATAATAAAGAGACATTGGACAAATGGGCTTCAACTTCAGAATGGGAACTACCATATTCCAACTTTGTTTTCACCTCCTATAATACATAATCTGTGATTGCTGCTTCATTTACTGTTACATTGTACTCAGTTTATCAGCACTAATTGTAGAATTATTTACATCTTCATCTGAGTTTTCTGAAGGTATAAATACTATTATAAGAAGAAATCAATAATAAAATAACTTCCCTAATTCTTAAATGTACCTGAAGGAATGATAACATTACCATCTTCCATTACAGCATTACTTCCAGTAGACTCATTTTCAGAAGAGTTGTCTGTAAAAAAGTGATCAAGCTTGTTATTGAGAGTTGGTGATTAGGGAAATATAAAATGGACATGTATAACTGAATAATACATCATCTACAGAATTGTATGCAGCATACAAACTGTGTAATTGTAAAAATATCATAACCAGTTACCTATAGAATTTAATAATGGTTACATTAGGGGACAGTTGATAGAAGAGTTGTTCAAGCAGAGTGAACACACTGGACTGTACAAAATTATAGGTAAAGACACACAAGGATAAATGAGGATTAAATCAGGTACAAAGGATAGAAGGATCATTTGTACACATTCAATGCAGTAGACTTAGCAACATAATACTAAGGACATAGTTATGTATAGGGATATAATGACTTACATTAGGGAACAGTGGACAGAAGGGTCATTTGGACACTGTGAAAATAGTAGAATTAGCAATATAATGTAGGGACAAAGGTTATATAAGGTTATGTAAGGGATATAATGACAGTTAAATTAAGGGACAGTGAATAGAAGACTCGTTTGGGCACAGTGAACATAGTGGACTTTACAAAATAACAGGTAAAGACACTCAAGGATATAATAAGGGTTAAATTAGGGTACAATGGATAGAAGGGTCATTTGGACACAGTAAACACAGTAGACTTAGCAACACTATACCCAAGGACACAGGTTATTTATAGAGATATAATGACAGCTACATTAAGGGACAGTGGATAGAAGCGTCATTCAGACATAGTGAGCCTAGTGGACTTAAAAACATAATAGTTAAGGATAAACAAGGATACAATGACAGTTACATTAGAGGTTAGTGAACATAAGGGTTGTCTGGAAAAGTGAAAATAGTGGATGTAACACATAGTGGATGTCCTAATGTCAATGTAATGCAGAATTACATTGACACTAGGATATACTGATGGTTACATTAAAGGACAATGAATTTGACACTGGGACATACTGAAGGTTACATTAGGGGACATTGAATAGAAGAGTCGTTCAGATACAGTTAACATGAGAAATACATTAGAACACAAAAGTAAAAAACTAAAGTACATGTACTTGTATAATAATTCTTGTCATAATACAAGATATGAATACTAATGATGTATAACTACACTACTAAAAGCAGGCAGTTACATAATGGGATGGAATTCTTGCAAAGCTTAACACTAATACTCCTAAAGAGGGAGGATATACCAGTACTACAGGCAGCAGACCGGCTCTAAGCTAATAATTTATAAATAATATTGACTAGACACTAGTACATTTTATATAGAGGATGCTATTAGGTTATAGACTAATTTTCAACTGTTAACACTTGCCCACTGAGTGAGCTGTAAAGAGAGTTCTATACGGTACACACACCAGGTCTATATGCTATTAAGAAATATGAAGTCATAAACATATTATATGTGTACTTCCTCTTTCTATAAGTCATTAATCTAACCAACAATACATCATAATCTGCTTACTTTAAAAAAAGCACGATAGTGCTTAATGCAAAGCATACGCTGAGTCTTTTTTTGCATCTATTAACTGCACACATAGACTAAAAAACATGGGGGGATAAAGAAGTATAGTGAATTGTGTTTGTTAACTTACCCATTGGTGGTACTTTTTTTCTACTGCTTCCTGAATGTGTGTGTGTGTGACAATAGTTTGATTGATAGGTACTTTATTTGACTTACTTTTACTTGTGGCCAACAAAATCTACAAAACTGTATGTAGTTTTTTAGTAAAATGATAAAGACATAAGTAAACTTTTCTTAATATACTCACACTATTATCGGGTGCTGATTCTTGGCATCTCCTCCCTATGAAATGTGGTTGGGCACACTGGAAATACAAGGCTCATTCCATATTCCAAGTATGTAAACTAAATTTTACAGTATCTCTTGGATTAACCAACTCAAGTAAAATATCAACATCACTATAGAGATAGTTAAAAACTATCTCCTAATGTAGTTCCCACATAAAACATTCCCTGATTCATCCTACCATTTTCTTAAGCCCCACATGTCCAGATGTTGGATCAATGTGACAGGATTTCACAATCTTTAATTCCTCACTTCGAGACTGTATGTATTTAACTATCTACAATAGTATCAACAACCGGTGAAACTTTATTTTAAGAATATTTGTCAATTTACCTGCTTCTCTCTACCAGCTTTGTAGTACACCTCTCCATCAACTATAACAAATTTTTCTGCCTTTTTTCTAATTATTCTTTTCCTAGTTGCACTGCCTTTATCTGAATATTTCTTCTCTGACACATAAAGAAAAGTATCAATTAAATCAATTAGATCTAGTTTTGTTGTAGCCAGCAACAGCTTTGTCTCAGTATTTCCTGCAGAGAACACTATAAGAATGACTCGACTGGTATGGACTTCAGTTCCTTCTTTTTGTCTTGGCAAACAGCCCTGCAGAAGTAATATCCTGAAAGACTGGTTGCTAAAATGAAGTAACGGCGTCTAAGAATATTATTTTCTAGTACAAAATTGGCGCCACTAGGGTGCCTAGTCGAACCGAGCATGCCCAGTTCATCATCAAGATCGCGCCATGATAGTAACAATATAACTCCCTATACGTTATCTAGTACACAATGAATATTGTCTGTCTGAATGTAAGTTTATTAAACACGCATATACGTAGCCCTGCCATTGTATTTGAAGCATCCCAGCATCTCATTACAATGGGTGGAGTTACTGCCTAAGATTTGGAGTAATTGAGTAACATATCCCTGCAGACCATACCGTTTAAGTATTCTTCCCAATGAAAAATATTTTAAACATTTATGCATGACATTAATTGAAACAGTATAATATCATTAATTTTAAAGCAGGTAAAATCATTTAAAAATAAACATTCAATACTATTAACAATAACTTGAAAAGGCATAACATACTTACATGTATTTTGTAATACTAACTTAGAAGTGATGTCTAGGGGAGGTTTGCTAACTGAAGAATTGATTGATATGATAACAGAGAATGATTTTCATAGTACTAATTATTGCGATTACTGTGAAAATGTTGACCCAGGTTGTGATGACGACTTATTTTTTACAGAAGAATGTAAGAGGTAAAACATGGAATGTTGATAGGAAATTAATAATAACAGTCATAACAATAGTGAAATTAATATTACCACAGAGGATGCTAGTGCTTTTAATCCTGAAACTGTTAACTGTGAAATAGAACAACATGGTAAGCGCAAAATCAATATTACTATAATTAGCATCACTAGTTCAAACACATCCTCACTTTCTAATGATGTAATGAATGAGTAAGTATTTACAATATCTAATGTACACAGTTTATTGTAATCCATTAGTAATGAATATAATTGGTCTGGTGAACTACATCCAGTAATAGTTAAGCCATTCACAAATCCCATTGGACCATCAATTACTTTACTATCTAGAGCACTTCAACTTTTTTCAACTGTTCTTCACCTTAGATATCATTGATTATATTATACTAGAAACAAATAGGCATGCTATTTCAACACTCAAAAATCCACATGAGTAGATAATGATCACATCTCAAGAAGCCTACTTTGGCTGTATGTTAGTAATGGAAATAGTTTGTTTACCTTCACTAAAAGACTATTGGGAAAATCATACAATCTTTAATTGCACTGTCATCAACTGTTGATAAGCCATGATAAATTTCTTGAAATACACAGACAACTCCATTCAGTTGATATCAGCTTACTAACACTGCCAGGTTTCCCCAATTATGACAAAATCGGAAAAGTGAGGCATGTACTAAAATAATAGGAGAGCTGTGTATAACCCTCATTGTAAGCACACAAATAGATGAAGATATTGATTCCATACAAGGGCAGAATTCTTTATACCAAATAAGCCAGTGAGATGTAGGATGAAGGTATGGATGTGCGGAAACAACCACAATGGTTATGTCTCAGAATTCCAAGTTTATGTTGGGAAAAGTGGAAATAGTGAAAAGGGGTTGGACTCAAGAGTAGTAAAAGACCTTATCAACAAACTCACTCACTAATACTATCATATTTACTTTGATAACTTCTCCAGAAGTCCTCTATTACTTGTACAGTTATATGAAAAGATTTTGTATGGATGTGGTATGATGAGGATAAATCACAAAGGATTCCAAGATGAATTAAAATGATACATCAAAAGTGGGTTCCTGAGAAAGGAGAAAAAAGTATGGTGCTGTAAAGTCAACAGTACACAAATTTGACTGTCTGCGTTTGGCATGACACAAAACTTGTAACTATAGTTGCAACAAATTCTCAATCATTTCCTTTGCAATCTGTACTAAGAAAACAAAAGAATGGAGATTTAAAAATTAAAAAAATACCTCTGTCCTGAGTCAGCATGTATTTATAACCAATACATGGGAGGAGTCGACATCAATGATCAACTCTAACAGTACTGTCATGTTAAAATAAAGACAACCAAGAATTAAAAATACTTTTTCTGGTTAATTTTTGATGTAGCTGTCACAAATGCATTTATTCTGGCAAGGAGGAATGATCTATTCAGGACAGTAAAAGATTTTAGACTTAAATTAGCCACAGAACTACTTGAAGGCTATTGTAGTCGAAAAAGGAAAGGAATGAAGGCTAAAGTTGTCACAAAGACATTTTGTAGCTCACATTACCCTAAACATAGAGCCAGTAAACAACATCACTGTCAGTATTGCATCATTCAAGGAATAAAAAATAAAACAACATGGAAATGTTATGATTGTGATCTGTACTTATGTCACAATGGAAATGATGACAACTGCTTTTTCAACTATCATAACAAGTATTATTTCCTAGAACTTAAAACAAATGAACAATAAAGGTAAGACATGCATCCTCAACAACTAATTTTACTTACCTTTTAGAAATTCGAATAACCAAACTCATTAAAGACTTGGCCTAGTATGGTACAAAACACTAAAATATACTTTTATTTACATCAGATAAGAGCTATATGTTCAAAAAATATCTCCTCCTGTAAGAAACTGTTTTATCAAATTTTTAAAAAATAAGGAAAACTACTCATCTTACAATTAGTGTTGAAACAAGTACCCGAGTATGAGTCAAATAATATTAAGATTTGACTACTATATTTTCTACCTGGTACTCGTTGGGTGTGGCTCAATAATGTCTTCACAAAACAACACTTGGCAGCAGTCAGTCATTACAAAGTCTACAAAGTTCCTAAATACTCTACAATCTGCCAACAATTAAATCAGTTGAAATAACTACATCAACCAGCTGTAATCAATATTATCATCATCGCCTGTTACTGTAAAATACATTGGTGAAATTGATAATGCAATATCCACTTGTACATTAACATCAACTGGTGTGATTACAAATGTAACATTCATGAGTATGTTTGCTATTGTTACCATAATATCCACTAGTAAGTCTGTTACACTAGCATCTACTAATGATCCTACTACTAATGAGACATCCTGTATACCAAGTATCACTGTTCCTGTGGACAACTCAAACATCATTATCATCTGCCTTGTAGCTGTTGTTCTAATTTTATTGTGCATAATTGTTGGGATTTTTCTGTTTTACCTCCATGGAAGAAAGAAAAGACTTAATGATGCAATAGTTGACACTTCTTTGTCAATTGGAAATCCTGTTTCAGTACATACTGATATTATTGATGGACACAGTAATGAATTACAGCCTACCAATCAAATCAGTGATGAATGTCACCATGAAGTAATATCTCCAATAGACCCTGATGGATTAATATTACCAGTAGATGTATCTGGAGAAAAAAATCACAATCAATTCCTCAACCATTTCCAGTCGATATGACTCATTTAATGCTTGAATTTCAGGAGAAATCAGAATCTGATGGATCAACTCAGTCTTCTACTGTATCTTGTAAATCTACCCAAAACTCTCCATTAAATTCTAGTCATCTATTGTGCACAGCTGCCACAACAAACACTTAATTTTGACAGTTGTTTTCAACATTGAAATAAATGTTGTATTTCAAAGTCAATATATTCAAAGCCATTTAATTTTTTTGCCTGGCATCTGTGGGTAATCCTAAGATTGTAACTATACAATAAATTGTTTGAAATAATTGTCTTTATCCTACACGTGTGATTTGACTTATTAGTTGTATAATTATTATAATATTATTCATTGATTATTATGATTATGTAAGCAGGAACCTCGTGATGCTTGATTTTGTAAGTGAATTATTTGGTCTGAACAAAGAATCTTTTTGAATCATAAACCAACACGAAATTACAGTGGAGTTACCCACCGAGACAAGAACTAGAAAGATAGGTATTTTGTTGAGAAATGAAGTGGTATGGCTATAGAACAAGCGCTACAACGTGGCAAGAGACTGCCTCTTAACTCGAAACGATTGACTGTTTCTCAACTTAAACAGCTAGAGAGGCCCTTTCTCTATCTACAATAAAGCCATCTGACGAATTGAAGGCAAGCTCGAACACGAGGAACGTGGTAACACGAGGTTACCAATATTCAAGCCATTATTATCAGAGAAGAGTTCAAAATAGAAAGCAGTTAGTATTGATCGATGAAGAAGGAGTATTTCTGAAAACTCCAAAGATCATGTTGACTAGAAAGAATTCTATGACAAATTGTTCACTTACGGAAGAGAATAAACAGGTAAAGAATGAACTGGAAATCCTTGTCATAGTGTATTTGGTTGCCCTAAATTTGTCACCGGGGACATGTTTCACTAATGCAAAATGCTCCCAGAGACATTCTGGACTAGTTTAATTATGTCTCGTAGGGCTGCTGGCATTAGTGCCGATTGTCCTCTCTTAGTACAAACTATCCCCTGGGGAAGACATCCTGTACTAGTATGGAGTGCCCCACCTAAACTCCTAAATAAGTATATAGTGCTTATTATTTGCTCAACAACACTGGATGATAAAATTATAATAATAAATTGAAAGCAATATGGTAAAGTAGCGCAATTTTGGACTGTTTTTTACTTTGTAGTAAGCGTCGAGTCCTTTTTCATTGTAACTTTAAAACAGAACATCATGTAAAAAGTTTTAAAACGTGCTCAAAATAGTTGCTTCATAAGCTACAATTTGATGTAAAAGTATGATCATAATTCTCACAATTTCGGAACTGTAACTCTTTGAACGAATCCTTGAAAATCATTATTTTGTACTGGTTATTATATGCCTGGACTATGAGTATACTGATTATTTTATGGACGTTTGTGGATGTTGCGGATATTGCTCTACAAAGATCGATAGAATTTTATATTTAACTTTAAACAAAACAAAGAAGAAAACTAAGCCTAACTAAAGGTAAATCTTACTACTTATGAACTGTTAATGGGTTACTAGTCCCTCTGTAACATATGTTTTGTAGAGAAAAACAAGTCCTTGAAGTTGATCACAAGTCAAACCAGGGTGACCACCACAAGAGTGATGAGCCTACCCAAGGCAAGATTGATGTAGAATCCACTGTTTGTCTTCATCATTATCAGATACTTGTTTGCATTCTAAGCATCTATCTTCCTCAGCCTTATTCGTCTTTCATCATTTAGAGTTTTATGCCCCTGTCTGTGATTTACATTTTCTTTTCATTGTTTCTTTACCTTTTTCTTTTTTTTTCATTTTCTTTCTTCTTTTCTCTTATTTTTTTCCTTTCCTCTTTTCTAGTTCTTTTGTTTCCTATCTTCTTTTTCTGAGCTCTTTCTAGCTCTTCCTCACTTGTAAGACTCTCCCCAAATCCAGTAAGACATTTCCTAGGCTGTTGTGTAACTTTTCTGGGTGTCTGTGTTTGAAATAGCTTAACAAAATACGATGTAGATACAGTTCCTTCACAGCTGAAGCATAAATAGATGGGTTGTTTTCTGAACTGATTCAATGTTTCTTTTGCTGGCTGTTACTCCACTCTCTTGTAATGCCTCAACAATAGATGATACATGATCTGTATCTGTAATGTTATCTTCATCTCCATTCCCACATTCCCTTTCAATATTATGTTCAATATCAATGCCATCATTATAATTGTTATCTTGGTTATTGTCTTCATCTTCGTTGTTTTCTTGATTGCTCATTTCATCTTCATTGTTTCCTTCTTCACTGTTATCTGTCCTTTCATTTACATCTATTACACATCCTTTAAATCTTTCATTAGGAGCATAAACCTGGGATAAAATTACATCAGGGTTATATGGATGAAGGCCGGTATGTTCTAGCATACAACCTGTAGGTTAAATGGGAGTCATGACCATCTAGTATAAGTACAACTGGACACGCTTGTGGTAATGAAGGAACAAACAAAGACTTAAACTAATCAATAAATGTAACTTGCATTATTCACCCAGAAGGTGAAACTCCATACCTCGCTCCAATCTGTCCACCTTGTGTGTGACTGAGCATCAACCTCCTGCCACTGTAAACTATATATAGAGGAATGTATGTTCCTGAGGCTGAAAAGCATACATGAACTGTTATATTTTCTCTCCCAGTTCCACCAATAATTCCTTGTAGTGCTTTGGATCCACGCTTAGCCAGTATAGTTGTAGGACCACCAGACAAATATATACCTGTCTCATCAGCATTATAAATTTGTGATGGTTGATATTTATCAAGAACAGGTTTTAGAACCTGTTTAAAATAGTGTTTTACTACTTCTCTCCTAGAGGCTCTAGCTCTAACTAATTGTAGTGGTTGTGGCTTTCTCCTAATTAATTGAGGGTGTTGCTTCAAAGAACCCTTCCACCAATCACTACTTGGAGTGCCTTTGTGAAATAGGTTGTGTTGTTTTGTGTTACTACAATAGTCAGATACCATCCTCAATACTTCATTTTTTCCCATCCAAAATCCCCACTCAGCAAACAAAATGCACATCTCAACCATTTCATTTTCTTCAGTTGTTGTTAATGCTGTTGGTCTTCCTAGTTTAGCAATGAGGTCTACATTTCCAGTCAGTCTATCACTTAAAGTTTGTTTAGGAATGCTTAATCCTGTTATATTATATACCATATAGCGTGTTTTTTTTGGGGGGGGGGCAAAATTTTCGTGGGCATCAAAGATTTTGTTGGTTTGTGATAAAAATTTTATGGTCGAGTGATCTAGTCTAAACTACACCCCTCATACACGTAGTGTACAAATGGCATACTTCGAAGTTCAAGCCATGATACGAGGCTACCACAAGTACAAAGAGATCTGGGATGCTAAATTTGGGGAACAACTTGAGTGCCAGAGAGAAACTGGCAACACCCATGATATTTTTGCAGTTGCAGTCCTTAAATCAGGTACTGGTGTAGTAGGTCACATTCCAAAGAAAATGTCCTCCATCTGTTCTTTGTTTCTGCGACATGGAGGTCCTGGAGGAGAGATTCACTGTATAGTGACTGGTGCAAAGCGATACTCAGCTGATCTACACAACAAAGGGGCTTGAAATTCCATGTATTTTGAAGTGTGAAATTGACAGTGAGAAGCTAAGGTGTTTACTCGATAAAATGAAGAAACTGGTTAGTTTTGCTTTAGGCAAAGGTGAAGTATAATTAGCTCACTTGACTCAAGAGTTACACAACAAAGAAGACAGTGAATCTAACATCCAGGAGGTGAAGAAGATGAAGCTTTCTGAATGTAAAAACTTGACTGACTGGCAGAGGGACATCATGGATGGAAAAATGTTGTCAGACATACCTATTAATATTGCCCAATGCTTACTGAAGAAGTAGTTTCCAGACCTCAAGGGGTTACAGCCAACTGTTTATCAGCAGAGAACTCAAACAGTTGAAAGTATAAGGAAAGATGAAACAGTAGAGAATCAACTTCAGATAATTCATTATCATGGCAATTGCTGGATAGTGGCATCTAGTGTTGGTTGCATAAAAGATTCTGTGAATATTTATGACTCCCTTTACACCTCTTTCGATGAAATCACTAAAGTGATAGTGAGTAGTCTGTTTCGTACTCGTATCAACATGCATATATAACCTTTGCAAAAGCAAGTAGGTGGAACAGACTGTGCGCTATTTGCTATAGCGTGGCTACTGCTATTGCCCATGGTAAAAACCCATCCCAGTCTCAGTTGAACAAGATCAAATGAGAGACCATCTGCTTAATTGCTTTAAAAAAGAATACATTACATTATTTCCTTAAATCATGATTATAGTTTTTGAAAAGTTATATTGTATCATACAGTTACTCAACTAGCATTTCATAAGTAATACCAGCACCTTTAAAACTGTTCTTGATAATCTCAGGATGTGCTTTAAAATAATCACTAAGCTGAACAAACCACTTGGCTGAAAGTGGCTTTACAATACTTAGCCTCAAATCAACTGGATTCTTGACATTATTGTGAACTTGCTGTTGAATCTGTTCAGCATACTATCTTTGGAACTGGTCACGCATGAAATTCTTGGCTGCTTTGTTTACACTAATGTCCAATGGTTGCAGCCAGTCTGTGCAATTAGCTGGAACTAATACAATGTCAATATTGTTTCTTCTAAAAGCTCTAATACAGCTGGTGTACATTGTCCTTTGAATTTGTCGTATATTACCATACACGATGAACACTGGGTAATTTTAGTTCTTTCCTCTTTTTGGCAATGTATGGAACAAGTATTTTGACAATGTATTCTCATTCGACCAGTGGTTGGGGAGAGTGGGTTATCCCAATCTGATGGAAATTGGAAAAATGGATGACATTTGTCTGTTCTTCCCTGGTATACTAACTGTACTGGCAAAAATCACTAATCATAGAACAACCAAGAACTGCAGTAAGTTTGTCTTTTATCGTCAATTGCACAAATTTCCACCCTCTTAGATCCTTCCTTAGCCATTGTCCAGGAAGAAACAGGAACATAATGCATACCTGTTTGGTCCCAATTTATTATTAAGTCCAATGGTGTATCCTCTAAAGTGACAGTAGCTTTGATGTGCAACAGAAACTGTTCCTTCTTCACCTCAAGATCCTCAACAGAGACCTTAGCTTTAGTACTGGCCCTCTTTTTGACAAATCCCATTCAATGGAGCATGTTTTTTGCCCAGTCTTTTGTAATCAATATGTGACCTCCATTAACAGCAACCATATTGCTATCTGCATTCCTTACAATATCTTCAGCACAAGCCATTGCAATGGCTGTATTCACAACAGCACCACTCTCTCTGAAGCTGGTTAAGTAAGTCTGTACTTGTTTGTCAAGCGCTTCACCAAGAAGTAGTGGATGCTTCTTCTTTTGTGGAAGCTCAGTGATGTTAATGTCACCTTCATTCCCATCTCTTACTCCCTTCCTCAACTCCAGCCTGTAAGCATTCCTCCAGTCCCTCACAGTGTTCTCCTTCGGATTTGGAAAATCTCTGATGTAATAACAGACTGCAGCAACCACACTATGCTCAGCAGCTCTCTTTCCAATCATAGACTTCTGTTCAGGAGTGTACTTTGCATATTGGCTTCTCGTTTTGTTCTTCTGTGACTCTATAACAGAGCAAACTTCCGAGTTGGCAGCTGCAATCGAAGTTGATGGTACAGATTGTGCTAAAGGACCATGAGGATCGAGTAGGTTGTTCTTTTCCCTCTTGAAGTATCAAAATAAGGCCATACTGAATCTAAGACTCACTGATCAACAATGTGATAACGTATGTGCAACCACGTGTATGCATGAATGGGTGTGGCACATTGCATCTAATTAACTTTTGTGGGTAAATATTTCGTGGTTTGTTTCTCAATCACGAAAGCCACAAAATTTTTGCACCCCGAAAAAAAATGCTATATGGTATCATTGGAAAGCCTGATTCCTTCACTGGTCTGATTCTTGTGGATGTAGCTGGTAAGATACACGAACAATGAGCGGTTTTAGGCGGTTCGGTCGCGTTTGTAATTTCGGACTAAACTTGTTGGATAATACAAGTCAATATAGTAGTCCGAATTTAGCCATAGTCTGGATTTTTGCAAGGTTACTATACAACCTATAAACAATTGTCACAATTCCATTCTGAAATTATCTTTTTCCATGCTTCTTTCTGAGTGTTCACACAAACATCATGGTACCATTTATTGCACAAACTGCAACATATCATTCTACCACTCTCTGGTAGCTGGCAAACACAATAGATGTTGTAAGTTATTTGAAAATTCATGTGAGGTTTTTTGTTCTACTATGGGAAGGAAATTTAATAAGATTTTTTGCTTCAATACAAGAAAGTAGATGATTATGAAATGCATGTTGTATATATGTTATATGAGATGAATTTTCACTATAACAAAGTGATGTTGCAAACCCAATACAAAGATACCACAATCATTTCCACCATGTTGAATTTGAACAGCTGGAAAAATTATTGCTATTTTCTCCTTAGGAGAAAAAAGGATGACAGCTATCTGGGTTTTTTTTGCGTGACTGTGTGTAGAACCACTTAGCGAACTATCATACACATTACTTGTCCTGGCTGACTGCCATTGGATAATGTAATCCTGTGGGAACCTGAGGCATTTAGAATTCGAGCGAATTCTCTCTGTATTTGAAAGGCCATTGTGTCACCTAAGATGGGGCTGCAGCCCTCCCATATTAGGATGAGCCATCCTTAGCAATTTCTGTCCTGCCATAATAATACTATCAATGAGCCATTTGCCACCTGTAATGCAGCCCTTATCACTAGGGTAGAGTTGGAAGTCCTTCATCCAATATTCAACAACAGGATTGTCTGGCTCCTGTGTTAGGTCTATATATTCTATGAAGGTAAAGAGATAAGTAACTGACATTATTACTGGCAATATCCTGAAGTAGTCAGTGTGTTTTACAAGAGGCATGTTTACTGTTAGAGTTTGGGAGATGACTTGATATTTGTCTTGTAGTGGCACCAGCTGAGGTGAGAATTGGTGATGGTATACAAACTCCATTGGGAAAAAGTCTGGAAAATCCACCATTAATTGTTTGAGTACTAGAACATAAATCATGCATTGAGGTTTCTGATGTGCATGGCTTAGATGAACAAATGAATGGCGAGTTGAAAGGAGCCTGAGTGAAGGAATTTTCTTTGTTGATTATGATGGGTGGAGGAAAAGGAGGAATTGAGTCGCTTGGGTCAGCATCAGAGAAACAGTCATCAGACAAATCTTCTGACCCTTTTCTTTGGTTAAATGGGAGGAGGAAGAGGAGGAATCAAGTACAATGATTTTTTTAAAAAGTTTAAGTTAAGATTTGCTGCTATTGCGTTTACCTGTAATCATTACAGGGTTTTTTAATGTTCTGCTAGTTGATGGCTTTTTCAGTTTGTACACACCTTTGTCAATGTGTTTTAACCATATAGGGTCCAGCCAATGTTTCACTAGCTTATCCTCTTTATGCCCATCTTTAGCGCTGTTGCGTACAAACATAAGTTCCTTGTTTCAGTTTCTGAATGAGAAATATACATGGAACTTGACATTAGAAGAATTGAACAACACAATATATATATATATATATATATATATATATATTCCAATACTCATGCCTATAGTGAGAGTGCACTTCCTTTTTCCTGATGATGTTTCTTAGCATAATCTCTCTTTTGTCGTGGTTGGGAGTCCTTAATGTTGTTATTAGTTTTAGATCAATGTCATCTATCTCGTTTTCATCACTTCTACTATCCATGTCTTCATTAAAAATGAGTTCTTTCTTAATTGGGAGAATAGGCTTTCTGTAATAGCAGATATAATGCGTATTCAATACAATTATGTTAGTGCAGTACCTGCAATACATTAATTCAAAAGGAGTGCATTGAGTAGACTTTTGTTTTGATGTACTGTAGGCAAACAATACACCATTGATGTACTCATCCCAGTTGTCCTACTCTCTATTGACTAGTTTAATGAGACATTGTTGCAAAGTTTGGTTATAGTGCTCCACTAAACCATTTGTCTGTGGATGATAGGCAGTTGATATTCAGTGTTGTGTTTTGAACTGCAAAAGAGACTTTGGTTGAGTTTGTTTACAAATTATCTTCCCTGGTCAGAAATCATGATCTTTGTGCAGCAATATTATAGTTGAAACATCAGACACAAAAAGTACATTTACTTGTCAAAACATTACTACCTCCATATCATTTGGTACAAAATTAGAGCTACTCCTTAAGTCTTCTTATCAGGGAGAACAGCTGCCTCTGGCCATTTAGAAACATAATCCACTAAAGTGATGATATAGCGATTTCCTGATTTGGACTTCGGAAGGGGTCCAATCAAATCTACTTCAACCTGCAATTAGAATTTCACTAAATTTTGTTCATTATTATAATAGTCGGCAACTATACCTGTCTCCCTACTTTTTGTTTAACACGGATTCAATGTAATGGTGCAGGTTGCTTTACAAATTTTACATCATTGGTTGTTTGACATACAGCACAAGATCTAATGTAATCAGTTACAGGTTTCCACAACAATTTCCAATTTAATCTTTTAGCAATCTTTTCATATGTCTTATCATGGCCCAGATGCCCTTCTATACATATATTTAAAATTTATTATAATATTTCACAGGGACAAAATAACTTGCCTTCAGGTAAAGAGTGGCATGCTTCTAATATTCATATTCTCTCAGTAGATGAGTGAGGTACCTGCTTCCATGTTTGGCCTCTCTTTTGATAATATAATAAGTGGCCATTTTCCACCTTGTAGTTGGTGGCTTTACAACATAAAGCTCTTTTGTCACATTTAGTAAACCCATTTGGGTACCTATGGTAACAAAGAAAGTCATAAGGGAAGTCGTAATTGTCTTCATTGAGAGCCATCTCTCTCTAGTACAGACCTCTCAACCTAAAAGTTTAACTCGTAGTGAGACAAGTAGCTAACGAGCTGTGAAGATAACGTAAATTGATAATATACACAAACCAAAATACGAAGAGAAAACCCTTTCAATGTCTACATTTGCATGTAGCAAACTGAGAAGACAATGCATAAAGCTACAGAGTGTTCGAAACTGAACTGACCCAGCAACATTTCTGACAGTTGAGAGTGTTCCCCAGAACTCCTCTGGCTCCATGTCTTCATGGTCGAAAGGTAAAGGTTCCACTGAGAGCTTGCGCCATTTGTCGTCCAGCGTTTGTAATTTTGCCTCCAGTACAATGTTGGGCAATCTTACAGCAAGGGGAACAAGAGATGGAAATTTCGCCTGATTGGTGTCAGGGTCAAGAACTTCCAACATTTCAATTACAGGATCTCCAATCGAAATCATTTCTTGATCTGGCATACAGCCTTAATGTAAAATTCTCTCACTTTTTTCAAAAAATGTTGGACATCAAGAGCTCTAGCTCACTATGTTTATTCAGAAGTTGTCAGAAGTAATGAGATTTTTGCTCCCATATACATGTTTGTAAGAGGCAAGAAGCTAACCTCCAATTGAGGGTCAATTTCTGTGAGTTTCTTGTGCTTCCAAGAAGATTCAATCATATAACAAGTTGATTTACAGTACTCAATCCTCAAGACAGACAGTGAACTCTGAAACATCAAGTTCAAGTTGGTGAATTTTGGCAAGACAAAATCAAGAAAGTGTAGATAAAGAATCCAAATCAGATTTCGCATTTGGCTTAGGATTCTCTGTGATACCAATAAGTTATCAGTATTAACGAGAGCTTCAAAATAAAGCATCAAAGCATCCCACTATTTAATGAGGCTGTGCACACATGAATGTAATGATAGCTACTGTGTTTAACATGGCCTAAGAAGTCGATGTGGTTCTACCTCAGGAAACCATTGGAAATTTTTGAAATCTGCCTGACATTTGGCACTGTGGCTGAAGTAATTATAAATGTCATGGATGAGATCCTCTGCTGTGCTTGGGTGTTTTTTGCAGGCATGAGATGCACACAAGTGTGCACACTATGACAGATACAACGAAGAATGAATATGCTTGGAACAGCTTGTTGTAAACGAGAAACTACACTGTTGTGCTAGCCAAACATAACATTGGTTGTATCAGCTGAAAAGCCAATCACATTTGATAATGGAATTTTATCCTTTTCCAGTACCTTGCAAATTGCTTGGAAGATGGCCTCTGCACTCCCTTTAGTTGACTCCAGTAACTCGTACAAGCAGCATTTGACAACTTTTTCCTACTTGCTGTATTGTCTGGTAACTAAAGCCAGCTCTTTCTTCGTAGAAATACCAGTTGTCTTGTCCATTATTACAGAAATATGTTCACCTTTCAGCTTAGACACTAATTTTGAATGAAAATCCGGAGCCATTGCATTGATAATGATCCTTTTTGTTTTGGTTCGTTTGCATTTTACATCTGCAGCTATTTTTGAATCAGAGCACAGTTTGGGTAGCAAGTCACTCAAATGATCCATTACTCTAAAGGACAGATTGTGTTTGCTAATAAACGCAGCAAGTCGCAATTCTGTTTCTTTGACAGCATCATTGCCTGAATGACTTCCCCCAAAACATTGAGTCAATTTGACCTGAAGTGGGAATCTGAAGTAGCTTTGCCTACGATTGATGATACGAAGTTCCTAGGTGTTTAAGCAAGGCTCTGACTACTCCTGTTATTTTTTTACAGATGGTACAATATGCCTTGTGAGGCCTATCTTTAACTTCACTCAGCCAACCTTTAAAGTCATGCATATTGACATTTGTCACTTGTCAGCTGCTAAATTGAGCCACTCCTCAACCAAAAGTCCAAATGCAAAACAATAACTTTATTTAACTAGGCTCTCCTCAGACAGAATATTTGATGTCTGTGCACTGAAGTGATTTTTTTCTGTAATGACACTGCTTTAAAAATGTTCACAAAAATTAATGAAAGTTCACAAAAAGTTCATGAAAATAGTCATGTTCACAAAAGTTCATGTAAGACTTTAAAAATTCATAAATCTATGAACTTTGTTCATGACCTGGCAACCCTGTAAATAATAAAATAAATTATTAATTTATTCTAGTTTTAATTTTATACAGTTGAGCTTTAACTACAAAGAATTTACATGTATTTAAAGTTTATACCTGGTTAGTAACTCAGTTAGTAGTTTCTATTCATCCATCAATGGGGAGACATTTCACTCTAACTGGGACAATTAACACTAGTGCAGAATGTCCGGGGGGACACTCTCCCAGACATTCTGCACTAGTTCTAATTGTCCAGGGGAAAGTCTGCACTCTGACACAGTCAAGAAACACAGGGAAGAATTGATACAAGAGCTAGAAGCTAGAGCCAGTTTAAAGAAAGAACTTGCAGTTCTTCAAGAGTGAAATAAGCAAATGGGAAAATGAGTTCTGGAGCATCAGTGAGATGTTTCCAGTTAGGTTAGGTTCCTGTTCTTGGTTTTTTGGTCCTTCCCAGTAAATTGATCAATAGGCCGAGCTTTTAAGCACATTCCTGAGATTCATTCCTCAAGTTGCTTCTTTAAAGCTACTATCTCTTCTTCTTTCAAACTAATAAGTGGGTCTTGTTCAGCAATTTGTCCATACTAAGAGACAGCTTGTGGTATTCAAACCCTCCATTTTATTAAGCCATGTGTTGTTATAAGCTCTTATTCCTTACTAGCTTTCTGCTAGTCTCTATTAGAGTTATAAGCCCTTTTGACTCATTCTCCCAGTATAACACTCAGTCAGATCTGCTAGAACCTACTATTTGCATTGAGCTTGCTGAAAATTATAGCTTCTTTGGGCTGAACCATTTCTGATCCACTCTGGGTAGAGGATATGTTAAAATAGTAGCGTCCAAATGGAGCGATAGTAATAGTGAGGGGTCTGGAAATTTAAGCCAAGGGGATCTCCCAGAATCGACTATTAGTATCGAGCTTGATGTAAAGTGTAGCTTCTGTGAGCTGAGCCAATGTCTTATCCACTCTGGGTAGAGGATATCTTTCTTGTAAAACATTTTCATTAAGTGTTTTTTAATCTGTACATATCCTTACTGTAACTACCATTCCAGCATGGTTTATCAATCTTGTCAGCTCCTCTTGGACTTTATCTTGAAGAGGAAGTGGTATTCTTCAAGGAGTGTAGAGAGCAAAGGGTGTAGCAGCTGTCTTCAACTCAATTTGATATTCTTCTCCTAAATTGCCAAGTTCTTTGAACAAGTTAAGGAATGTAGTATGAACTTTCAACATTTAGTCTTTCTGAATTATGGAGTCACTCTTTGCCACCAGACCAAGAGAAATAATGGTGGTAAGCCCAGCAAGTTGATTTGAGACCTTTTATAACGAAATAATTTGTTGTGAGGACTTCTCCTTGTGATCAATTGTCATTTCAAATTGACCTAGCCCTCTTAGTGGTGTCTGACTAGGACCAAACAGTGCTCTTGAGGGTTTCTATCTTTTTTTACTTTCTCTAATGTTAGTTCTGACTCAGTTTGGAGTTCTGAGAGTCTACCATCTCTGATCCCCACAACTAGAGTAACTGACTGATAGTCGGATTAATCAATTTTCGGACACTTATATCTCGTGTACAACAGACTCCTGGATACTGATTATACACACTCAGATAGGACTATACACATACTGCTTGCATACAAAATACCAGGTATGTGAAGTATCTGAACAGCAGGAACATTAGATATTGATGAAAACTTAAGACTATAATAACCCAACATTGTATTTTGGAATCCAAGGATGTGAGGAACTTGACGTTTCTACAACTTAAGGCTCAGAGAGATTGTAAAAACTCTACAACAAAGTCATAAATCTACATTAACAATTAACACACCTTTCTTTCTGCTCCTTGTCTGTTATGGCTGCATTTTAGGATCAGAGAGATCTGCTTCAGACTGTAAAAACTATACAGCAAAGTAATAAAGTTTCGTTAACAATTAAAACACCTTTTGTCCAACTTCTTGTCTGTTTAGGCTGCATCTCAGGCTCAGAGAACTCTGCTTCAAACTATAAAAACTCTACAACAAAGTAATAAAGCTATGTTAATAATTAACACACCTTTCTTCCTGCTCCTTGTCTGTTTAGGCTGCATCTTAGGCTCAGAGAGATCTGCTTCAGACTGTAAAACTCTACAACAAAGTAATAAAGGTGTGATGTAAAAACTCTAAAACAAAATAATGTAAATTGCATTTGCTTTTGACTAACCCTTCCTTTTCACACATAAACCTCATAGCCGACATTGGTGGATGGGAGTACGAAGTGGCATGTTTGGAAGCAAGTGGTGGAAGGAAAACCTTTGTATGTCTGAGGATGCTTTTGTATTTGTATGCAACAAGCTCTGTCCATATATTGAAAAACAGGTATTAAATTATATGTTATATAAATGATACACATAAACTATTATCATTATACCTGTATGTAGGTTACTCACTTCCAATTACCTGTTTCTGTTGAGGAAAGAATAGCAGTTACGATCTGGAAGTGTACAGGACATTGTCGGGTCTTTTTGGTCTCGGACGGTCAACTGTTCGTAAGATTGTGGTAGAGACTTGCTGCGCAATAGTTACTCACCTGCTGCCTCAATATGTCAAGATCCTTTAGGAAGAGGAACTGAAGGAAATAGTTGAAGGTTTTAAGACATTTTGGGGCTTTCCACAGGCTGCAGGGGCTATTGATGCCTCACATAAAGCTACAATACATCCTGATGAGAGTGCATCTGATTATTACAATCGTAAAGTGTACTACTCTGTAATTATGCAAGCCATGGTGGATCATTGTGGGTTGTTTATAGACGTGTGCATTGGTTGGCCCGCAAAGGTCCATGATGCTAGGGTATATGTTAATTCATCCTTGTACCACAAGGGGATTAATTGTACATCGTTTCCTGTTTGGAAGAAAAATATCTGTGGAGTAGAGATATATATACACGATGTCATTGATGTGCCATGTGAATGTTCATGGTGTCATCTTTGAAGACCCCACATATCCTGCTCTACCATGGCTAATGAAGCCTTTTCAAGAGACGGCACATACTACAACTGCCCAGAAAACCTATAACTATCAATGGAGTAGACCAAGGATGGTAGTTGAAAATGCTTTTGGCAGATTGAAAGGTCGATGGTGGTGTCTCCTTAAGAGGCTTGACTTCAAGCTAAAGAGTCTTCCACACATTGTTTCAGCTTGTGTTTTTTACATAACATGTGTGAAATCTGCTAGGACTTGAACGTTATTTGCTTAAAATAATAATTTTAAACTTTTCTCATTGTCATTATAATTTTTTAAAATTAATGTACTAATAATTATCAACATCCTCATCATGTGGCTGCATGAATGAATAGTTCATATGTGAGTTTGGGATGGATGAGGTAGGAGAAAGGGTGGAAAATGGCTCATAATTTGTTGCATGCAGTCCATCATCCTGATGCTTTCGTTCCTGCTCTCTCCGCTTTTCCTCCAGCTCAGCTTCCATAAGTCTTCTCTTTGAATCAAATTCCTCATCCTCCAGCTCAGCTTCCATAAGTCTTCTCTTTGAATCAAATTCCTCAGAGACTTCTAAAAACTTTATAAGAATTTGTGAAGCATCATCACCAGCATCTTATCTTTACGTCTTCTCTTAACACCTGTACATACAGATAATTTTATTACAAAATGTATTCATGATGTATGATTATAGTGTACATACCTTTCTTCTTTACTAGTCTACTACACGACTTGCGGCCATCAGTCTTTGGTCCACACATTCCACTGCTACCACCACAACCAATTCCAATACTATCATTGCCACTATTTTCACCACTACATCCAACCTCAGTATCACTATGGTCACTACTACCAGAAAGACAATTGTCAATTACCATCACCTTCAAAAGAAAAATGCATTATGACTTTCAAAGTAAAGAACTACAGTGAACTCATTATATACCTGTTCAAGATTATTATCCAATATATTCTCCATTACTCTCACAGCACCATCATTATCAATATGCTCATCAATACTATTGGCTAATATAAATATGTAAAAATATATATAGTGGAATTATATGTCCCTATCATCAGTATATCAACTTACAAATCACATCTACAGAATGGGAAGAATTTCCATTTGAGGTCTCGAGTACAAGAGGAGAAGAGGCAGCTCTGGTTCCTAGAATGGCATCAAGTTCATCATAGAAGGGACGTGTTGTTCTACCCTCACCACTGACTCTTGAAATGAAAAGCAACCTTTCTAAAATTAGTTCACAGTTAAAAACTAGTTAATTTTGCTATGTACTTGCTCATCAGTCACCTTTCTGTATTTTTGTGTAAGGTTTTTTATTTTTGTACGGCATTGCTGCCACGTCTTTTCAAAAGACATCTTATTTAGTTCTTGCGCGTTGTTTTAAAAAATTTATCAGTTCCTGGATACACCATCTAGCACATTTTGGATTTTCTCTTGGCCCCATATACTGACAAAAGCTCTTGTCTCCTCAGAAGTCCAGCCAGTAGTCATTTTGACACTTGTAATGGTCACGTGAGTGAAGCAACAGATCAACAAAACCACTTTGAACTGGATTTAAACCACCTTCGGAAGTGGATTGACTTTGAACTGGTTTGAAAACAGTTTTGCCTAATGCGCATTGAATGTGGACGCAAGGAATGTGTACATTAATCTGGATCGAATGGACATAAAAAAAACAGTGAAGACAGGCATGTTGCAGTAACTGATCTGTTGAATGGAAAAACTGTTATTTTAAAACTTGACACAATATTTTTTAATTGCAAATGTTCGTGACCATGCTTTAGAGAAGAGTTTACAAAACTCGTATTGAGATACAGTCTTTCCTGGATTCTCTGAAATATAGTTGTGGCAAACCCGTCTCCATTCAATCTTCAAAGGTGAGAAACAGCCACAATCAAGTGGTTGTGTGATATGTAAAAATAATTATTTGATTCAGTGCTGCTATATTGATCATCTCAGGGCCATAATGTGTCGAATGCCCATCAAGCAATAAAAGTAATGGCTGGACCTGTGGTGCATAGAGTAAAAGTGATTGGTAAACCTGTGTAAGAAAAGATCCCTGGTCATCCATGCATCCACTATCTGAAATGCCGTATAGGGTTCCTGGTATTTCCCCATTGGTCAAAAGGAGGAATAACATATCCAGCAGTACATGAGCATGCCAAGACAGTTACTTGAGACTTATTGCTGGCAGTTATGTAACTATGATTCTTAGAACCCACCTGATCAACTATCTTTAAGCTCTTTAGGCTCAAAGGAAGGCCAGTCTCATCACAGTTGAAAATATGTTTGGAATTATAAAATATACCTTAGCTTTTGAGTGTTTCCTCCAGCTGTCATAATAATGATGAAAAGAATCAGTTGCCATAGTGCATGCATAAGTTAAAGGCATACCTGACTTCAAAGTCAAATTTGGGTGTCTCTTCCTAAACCTTTCCCATCATCCATTAGAAATACTAGCTTCAATACCTTTACTCTTCTTTGAACAAGTGCCAAAACTTGTTTTTTGGTATGTGGGTAGCCTGTTTTTGTGGTTTGAATTTTAAAAAATTGCTAATTCTTCCTCTTCTTCGTAAGTTAAATAGGGGGTAGGTCCAGGTTTTGCTCCACAGTGCACCTTACCATTATTTCTATCATAAAGTGATGATTTCAGAGCAGAGAAGATTTCAGCAGCCCTTCAAATGGACATCCCAAGCCCTACCTCTTTTATGTGCTTATGCATACTTCCACTGTCCCAGCCCTTATATTTAGCATGCAAAGAAGACATTTCCTCACTTGTGACATACACTTCTCTAGTCCTATCTTTGACAACCCTTCTCCACGCGCTCACAGTTCACTCTCACGTGTGTCCTAAATTTGGTCACATGATCCACATTTTTTGTCATCTTTGTATTCTTGAATATACAGAGTTTCAAAGCTCTGGTTTGGATGCCTGAAAGAGCAATGATGGAAGGCTTATATTGTGGTAGTTCTTTATCTCAATTCTATTTTTTATCTCAAGGCTATTTTGAAGCTTGCGGACAAAGATTGATAGGAATGTCCAAAGAATGCCAACTTTGGACAGTGTTGTTTTTTTTAGCTGTAAAACCTACGTATCGAAAGATTGTAACCTGGTATTTTGTACATAAGCAGTATAATGTATAGTCCTATCTGAGTGTGTATAATCAGCACCCAGGAGTCTGTTGTTCATGAGATATAAGGTCCAAAAATTGAATCATCCGACTATTGGTCAGTTACTCTAGCTGATAACGGATCATTTCATCCTTTAGAGCTCTGTCTTCACAATTTCCCACTAGAATGTAGAGACCTGTGATGTATTTGTTGGCACTTTTATTGTTTGTTGATTCCTTTGATTAAGCCTAGCTCTTTCAAATATGACATTTATTGTGATTTTGAAGAGCTCGTCAAATTTTGGAATATTTGGTCATAATTCCTTGAGTGTTTGTGGTGATATTTGAAGAAAGCAAAATGTCTGCTGCTTCTTGATGTTAAAGGACCTGGAGGTTGGAGTATCAAACAATCCATTTTCTCTCAGATCCCACCACTGCTACCGTGTAACATTTATCGATAAAAGACAACAAGAACATATAGCTGAAGTTACTTATATAGCAAGAACAGAGAACATATTACAAAAGATACCATATAATCTAGACAAATATATTGTTTATTTGCTCTAACACAATGTACATTGTGGTATTAGACAATTCCATCACAAACTTAAGTCTCATTTTTGCACTAATAGAGTTTATAATAAGGAGGGCAGACTTATAGTTTACATGAGTCTGCTTGTTTATATGAACAGCATTTATATGCTATGCAACACCAAGAATACAATGCAATGCATATACAAGCATGGTTTTGTAAACTCACCTTAACCCTGGCCAACAAAATGATAATGTAAAATGTGTTTGTTCATCCTGTGATGAGTCTGGATTGATGCTTCAGTGTGAAATATGCTCCAACTGGTCCTACTATGAGTGTGTCAAGGTTTCCCCAGCCATTGCTGACAATCACCCTTACATATGACCCTTTTGCATCAAGTGTTACTTCTCGCTTGTCTCTAACCTAAGATCAGAAATTCACACCTCAAACCTTGCATTATTAGACTTGAGAAATATTGCTCTTGCAAGTCTCAACCCTAGTCAGCTCTCTTTCTGTCTCTTCTTCCATCTCCATTATCACTACCTAATACCTCTTATTTCCAACCACCACCTTCTGCCATACTCATCTTGCTTCATCATTCCTTTACTTCCTTGTATTTTTCCTTTGTTGTTTCTACATTCCCTCTACCTTTTTAATCCACTTCTCCTACTATTACTACCTTACCCTCATCCACTGCCAGCACTGTATCACTCCCACTTAATCATTCAACTGCTACTTTTATTATTATCACTGCTGCCTCTACTATAACCACTTCCTCTTCCTTTGCTACCTCTCTACCTGAATCTTCACAACCTCTTTTTTAGTCAAAAGTCCATGGCCTCCATGAAACCTCCACTCTTTCCTCTTCATACTTTCCATGCCACAATCTCCCATCATCCATTTCTTCCTATTCAATCAAATCATCAACCCATCACACCGTTACCCCTGCCTTTACCAAGTCTTCAGCCCACCTTACCAATATCTCACCCTCCCTTAAATACCCTACCCAACTTACCTCTAATTTCTCTTGTACCACCATTTTCCTCAAAATCGCCAACCCAACCTACCCTTACCTTCTCTTTTTCCAAGTCTTCAACCCAACCTACCTTCTCCTCCACTTCCTCCAACTCTTCAATCCAGTGTACCACTTCTTCTGCCTCCACTAACTCTCCCACCCAACTCATCTTGCCCTCTAGCTCCTCCTTGTTAACCTACACCTCATCGCCTTTCTCTTTACTCATCAGCTTGTCACTCTCCACCTCTCACTCTCCTTTTTCCCAATCATAAGCTTCTTCTAGCTTTGCTCTGTCAGCTTTGCTTGTCAACTAACATTCCAAATTGCATATGGTACTGATGATCCTAGTCATGAAACCAGATATGCCTTTTTGTATCGTCAGATTGCAGTAAGGCTAGGGTTACCACTGACTTTGACGAGAAGCCCTAATTTGTATGGCTGCCTAGAATGAAGTAAGATGGCTTATAAATTAGGACTTCATATCACCCTCCAAAGGGGTGTGGTTAGTCTAATGTTAATCCAAATGAACATGTCTGCACTCTACACTAACCGATAAGGAGAGTATGTTTGGACGGATACTTCAATGGGCACGGCTACCCACCCATAAAATATTAATGTTTTTGAATTTTATTCTTTTTGAAAACATTTTTCACTTTGGATTACAGTCTACAATTTTGACATATATAATTCGCAGTATCTGTATGAATGCAAGCTAAATGGACCCATAACATACAGCCAACACATTGAATCCATTCCACAGTTTCAGTTTCACATTGTAACTGGTCATCATCTTCTTTAAAACAAATGCCACAAATTCCAACTAGCACAGAGCTCATTTTGTCTTTTGTAATATTCTTCTCTGTAGTGGGCTTTGCCCATCTACATACTTGTTTTCACTTCTTCTTGATAACTGAACTGTTTTTAACTATTTGAATTAGGGGCTGGTCGCTTACGAATGAATAATCAAAGGAGAAGGCTAGTTTACATAAACAGATCTGACAATGCTAAGTGCTGAGGTGAGATGCACACTAACAGAGTGAATAGCTTCAACAATTGTACAGGAGTTCACAAGCAGCTGCAACTCAGCAATCTTTTTGCTAATACACCAACAATAGAACTGTCCGTCAGCAGATACATTGTCGAGTTCTACAAGTGTGTCTAATAGGTCAACCTAATAGATCATTGGTAGCTGAGCCTTCGTCACTTTTCAATGAGTGAACAAGATGTGTGTGTTTACACACTGTATAGTGAACAACATAATCTATGCATGAGCATATGTACATGTGCACACATGCACCACAGGTTGTACATTTCATTCAACAATCACAGGAGTCTTTGATTATCTGTACACTGTACTTCTCTGTTAATGATTCAACTTGATCTGGTATTAAGTTAGCTCCTTTATCTCTCATTTCTTTTGCAGCTCGACATCTCTTAGAATTTCTGATATCTTGTAGGTACGTTTACCAATTTTGTCTTTACATAGTCCCTGAAAAACTATATCTCGAGCAATCTTGAGCAGAGTGTAGAGAAGCCTGTCAATTTGATGATTTGTTTGCCTTGAAAATACACAGATTTTAGCTTGCGATGAAAGGCTTCAACAAACATATTGGTGTTTACCATGGCTCCTTTAAAATGCCCATTATGTCTTTAAGTTTGTGTAAAAGCGAGGTTAGCTTTCTAACAGATAGGAAAGTAACTGTTGAAGTATTACTTGAAATCTAGCCTCATTTGTCACTTGGAGCAATATTCTAAATTGATATATTTGAACTCTATTTTGTTTCTTCTCAATATATTCATTAAGACCTTTTTTCCAGGATTTATCAACATGCCATGAGCAAAACAACCGTTTTGTGTCATGTGATCCAAATACTCTATCTAGTCCATGCAGTGAAAAATTGTTCTGCCATATCTGACATAAAATATCTGTTTTTATAGGGCCTATTCTTTCCCTAATGGGCTTTAGAAACTCAACGAGCATTGCAGTATCAACTCTGTTTGCAAGAGCCCAAGCAACGGGGATGCCTTCGCCATAGTTATCAACAATCGAAATCATAAATGTTTAGTCCCATGAGTGTCGCCATGCATATACATTACCCTTCAAACTTGGTCATTATATCCCTTTGGTATTCGGTCTGAAATGCTAACAAGAAGTCATCCTTAGCCAAGTTTTTAGTATCATTACCTTGGTCGTCGTCACCTTGGTTCTTAAAAACTAAAATTGAACTGTGGGTCATTTCTCACATTTCAATGACCCAGACTGAAAACACTTACATGATCACTGTGATGTTTTTCGACACGTTGTATATTGAGAACATCCCTATGAGATAGAATATGTTTTCTTTCAAAAAATATGACCATGGATAGTATTGTGGACATCATCTAAAATCCGCTCAGTTTTTCACTTCTACAGGAACTGGGAGATGAGAGAGCTCTCGTTTGTGAGAGTGGTGATGACCACAATAGAAAACACTAATTTTTCCAGTAATGGTATCTTGGGACAATTTGGGTGGTTCTTGGTGTAACTTGACTATGATGACATCATAATGAAATGACACATAGTGATGTCATCATATTGATGACATCACCTAAACCCTAAACCAAACCTAACATTATTAAGTCTATGACACAGTGATGTCATCATAAGATAAGTTGTTACATCATCATTCAAGTTACACCAAGAAGCACCCGACAATTTTATATGTGAAGTGCAAAGCTCCCCTATCTTAGATGTTCCTTGCACCTTAAGGGAGCGTAAACCCTTTCCTTGTGATTCAAAGCTGCCGGAACGATTACAGTAGAAATACTTTTTACAATTTAGACCCTGCATACGAGCTGCACTTCGTTGAACAAATAAAGATCTCGACTTCCTTTCTTCTTTTTATTCTATACCTCAAAGTCTTCCATATTTTCCTCAATTTTCCTCAATTTTCTTTTGATGAAACTGGTTTAAATGATCAATAAGTTGTTGCAAGTTGTTAAACCTAATGTCATTGCATTCTACAATATGTATACCAGCAATTAGGCCATTTTGATTTTAATAATATTCATTGATGATCTCACTGTATAATTATTTCTGGACATGTGTAAATAATTATACAATGTATATATTATTTCATATAATATATAAACATAATTATATTACATATCTAGATACATAATACATTTGATAATAATATGCTATGTATTTTGAACTAACTTTAGGGCATCTGATCAGCTACGGCAAATGATCAGGCCTTTATCCAGTGAATTTTCTTTAGACTCTTCAGGATGCTTCTTTTTTGTATGCTTACTAAGTGAACTTCGACAAGAAAAGGTTAAGGAACGGAATGGTCATGAATTCCTTGTTGTTTGCTTTATTAAACTTGCCATTACATAGATGACTGATGAAAACCGTTTAAGTTTAATATGAGATTTCAGCCAAATTGAAGACCCCAAAAAGAATCTACAGGTGTAGTGGCATTGGTCACCTGATGTACGATTGCAGGAAGCCCAAAAATGGGAATGCAGGGAAATTGGTTACTCAAAGCCAGACCACCATCAGATGGTTCAACAAATCCAATGGATTTTCTATTATCATCAGACTCTGTAGAAGGAGGAAATGTACGAATGATAAATGTGGTAGACAGAGGTGGCAAGTCCCGATATGGTCAGGTGGATGTTCATGAAGCTCCTGCTATGTGTATTATTGACAGCTCCACCAGTGTCACTTTCTCTCTTGATGCTGGTACGTGAACTCCTGTGGCATCAGAGGTTCCGTTAAGAGCTCCTTTTGTCTGTTGACGCCTGCTGACTTCCTCGAAATAGTCATAGACATTCGCAACAACCTCCTTTGTTTGTGATTTCAGTCTTTTTCTCTTTGCATTTTAACGTGCACAATTGAAAATGTTGTCTGTTCGCATGACATTCACGTGAACTAACAGTGAATAACATTAAATGTACTTCAGTGCTAATTGCATATGATTAAGTGAGGAAATACCTCACCTTACATTCCATGTATACAATACCTTTTTTAATGAAGGGACCTGTCACAAAAATTTGGTCTGGGTGCAAAATTTGGACCTAGGTCCACATTTTGCAACAAAAAGACTACAAAATTAATTCTGCCTTGCAATATTTGAACCCAAGGTTGTCAGACTATAATAATTTGGCAAAGAGGAGTGGAATTCAACACATACAAGTCATTTTGTCACCTCTTAGGCTTTGTGTACTTAAATAGATAGCTTTAGTCACCTGTGGAAGTTTTCAAAGTGTCAAAAAAGCAATGTCACAGCAGAGAAAAGATGGGAACCTGACTGAGGAGGCAATAAACTACATAGAAAATGGAACTTATGCCTCAGATTGTCCTGCTAACAGAAAAAGAAACATTAGAAAAAAGGCTGGCAAACTAGCATTGAGAGAAGAAGTGCACTATGAGAGCCAGGACAAGTTTGTATTTTTTTTCAATTTCTTTTTTACCGTCTTACAATAATTTATAATATTGTTTCTGTTTTCAGTGGGTGAGGTATGTACGATCAAAGACAGAAAAATTACGAATTGTGCGCTGTTGCCATGCTGACCCAACATCAGGACATCTTGGTGAAAAAAAGACCTATAATAGAGTTATTGAGAGATTTAAATGGAATGGAGTCATGAAGATGTGAAGCAAGTTGTAAGTAATATGTTTTTCTTATTATAAGCTGTACTGTGACTTACTGTAGGTAGGTGTCAGCATGTAATGAGTGTCAAAGAATGAGAGACAAGTTGACAACTATGAAACCAGGGCTACACCCTATACCTGTTCATTCCCCCTGGTACCACATCGGAATTGACTTTATTGGACCATTGTCACCTGTGTCTCAATCAGGAAATCGATATATTTTAACGATTAGTGATTATTTCACAAATGGGTGGCAGCAGCTGCTTTACCAACAAAAGAGGCTGTGGGAGTGGCTTATGAGTTGTTAAAGGTATGACAGATCAATATTTTTGACAGTGGTAATCATTCATTCCTTTACTAGCTTTTTATGACAATGGGTCTCCCAAGAATTATGACATCTGATCAGGGGAGAGAGTTTAGAAATGTTTTAAACGGAAAATTAATGAGGAAACTTAATTTAACCACTCTTTATCACCCACACGTCAGAATTCATATTTAAGTTAACTAAAGTAACTAATATATTGCATTTTTTGTTCTTAGGCTAATGGTTTAGATGAACGATTCAACCAAACTCTACAGAGAATGCTCATTAAGTTTTGCCATAATAACAAAAGTACCTGGGATGAATATCTAGATAGCTGTATTTTTGCCTATAACACATCCAAGTATCTGAGAGTCAATAGCAAACTTTTTGCTATTGACTGCTTTCTCTCTATGCAGGGATATTCCCTGTATTCGCCATTTGAAGTAATGTTTGGTTGTAAACCTGTTTTGCCTATAGATATAAACGAACAGATATATCAAATTTACCGAAGCAGTGTAACATGGAAGAAGCTGTTAGTTAAGCTTATGGAACGATTAGGTGTCTTTAAGGAAGTCAAGGAAAATATTGGTAAAGCCCAGAGTAAGCAAAAAAGGATTTACAGCCAAAAACATGCCATTCCCATTGCATTTGAGGTATCCAATTTGTGTATGCAAACATTAGACTGTCTTTACTATTATTAGGTTGGTGCAAATGTACTGATGAAAGACTTCAGAAGGAAAAAGAGGAAGGGAGGGAAGCTAGATTATAAGTGGAAAGGACCTTATAAAATAACAGATTGTCTTGGAAAAGGTTTCTATAGGCTAAAATTTGGAGGTAATAAAGATTGCCATGTTTGAAGTAATTGACTTTTTTGTATTAGGTCAGGACAATGTCATTGTTAAGAGAGTGAATGGAGCTCATCTAAGGCTATCATCAAGTCTTTCCAACTCAATTTCATCAAATCTATCACACACCTCTTCAATTTGCTCACTTCAATTAACTCCGACAAACTCAAACTCATCACCATATTTACCTCAAACACCTTCAATAAATTCATCTTTGTCAGCACCTTCCTCACCACAGTTATCTCTCTCCACCTTACTTACCACAAAACACATCAAATTTGTCATTTTCTGTTTCCACCATCCCCATCCCCACCACCTTTGGTGATTTAAAATTGGTTTGTAGTACTTCTGACAAGTGTGGAGGTAATAATACATTGCCATTAATCCGCTTACTCCAATTAAAGAAGCACGTATAGAAGATGAAGATGTGTCACCTTTTCAGAAAAAGAAAGACAAGAGGATTCTCTAACTCCTGTCAAGAAGGGTAAAGAGAATAAAATAAACAATTCACAGTAGACTGATAAACAAGACAATAAACGAAGACATGGTAAAAGAGGTTTATCATTAGCTTTAATGAAGGATGCTAAAGGAGGAAACAACAGCAATGCACTTGGAAGAAAGCCCTTAATTCTAAAGGTATGTATACGTATAATGCTCTACTTCTCTACTTATCTCTTTTCCAATAGAAGGTGTGGACCTAACAAACCAGAAAGATGTCCCAACCATAATTAACATTGTTTCTGTCAGACAGAAAATCATTGATCAATGGTAGGTGGTTGAGTGATGCAGTCATCACTGCTGGACAGAAACTTCTGAAGGATGCCTATCCACACATTGGTGGACTTCAACCAACTATATTGGGCATGACATTAGTGTTTGAAGTTCAGAGGGGAGAATTTGGATATGTGAATATTGTGTAAAAAACTCTTAATTGCAGCATTACCCATATAATTATACTGTCTTTATTTAGATTAAATGCTAAATCTTATTATAATCAAATAAAATTGGACCTATATAGGACTGAATTTTGCTGCCGAAAGTGGACCTAGGACCAAATTTTGCTGCCAAATGTGGATCTATCTCTAGGAACAAATTTTGCAGTATAGGTCCAAATTAGGTAGCAAGATTTGGTCTTAGGTCCAACTTCAACTAAGAATGAATTTGCCATGACAGACCAACTGAACTCGGACAGAGTATGGAATGTAAGACTCAAATCTCATAAGGATAAAGAGAAAGAGAGTAACTAGTACAATCTGTTTGACTTCCTCCATGACATAGTGCTGTGGTCACAGTGCAACTGTAACTACTAGAGAATACTAAAGGTACTTATTTCATTGAGTCTGTGTCCACTTCTGGAAAAGAGGTGAGTGATTCTCTTCTCACTTGCACAGAACCAGAACCTGGGGTATCTAGCCTTGTGGTCACAAATGTTACTGGTTCACACAGAAACTGGAGAATGGTACTGAGGTTGGTGTTTGCCTCTGTTAACCAGGAAGCATTAGTGAAAGATGTTTATTTATGTCACCAGCAATTACTTACTAGAATGTTGAATGGAGAGTTTGATACACAATTTGAATAGGTATCCATGGAAGATGTACCAGAGGATGTAGCTTGGAGAAAGGAAAAATTACTTCACTTGCTACGTTGGCATAAATGGTCTGAAGGCCAAGAACAACTACAAGAGATGTTGCTAAGTTTACATCAACTATTCAGCCTTGAGAATGGTGAAAGAGGAGAGACAACTGACAATTGACACTGGACAGGCTGTTCCCATAAAACAGTCAGCTCAAAAGATCTCTTTTGTAGTGCACAGAGAGATAGCACAGCAGATTAAATCTGTGCAAGACAGTGGTGTCATACAACTTTCATCTAGTCTTTGGGCAAGTCCAGTTGTCCTAGTTCAAAAAAGTTGATTCTCTCAGAATCTGTATAGACTATAGAGGTTTTAATGCTGTTATGAAACCAGATGTGTTTCCTCTTCTAAGAATCAATGATCCGTTGGATCTGTTAGGGAAATCGAGGTTCTTATTAACCCTTGACCTTGCCTCACAATACTTGAAAATAGTTGTTCAACACATGTAGGTCTTTATGAGTTTAGAGTAATGCCTTTGGCTTAATGAATGCACCCTCCATAACAGTTAATACAGAAAGATCTCCATGGACTCAACCCTGAAGAAGGTCCTTATTTTGTTGCTGCCTATATTGATGACATTTGTCAGAAACTCTAGAAGATCACACAACTGACGTACAGTTCGTACTAGAATGAATATTGCTTATGCATTACTAGGATTCGAATTATTAGAAATTTCGGTCAAAGGGACAGCGCGTTAATTGGAATGCACTACCATCAAGTCCAGCTACAACTTTACGTTACAAGATTTATGAGCAAGTGGTGTGACTTCTATGTGTATTCATCAAAAGGTATTGTTGTAGAATGTATATTCCCTGACAAACATTGGCAAGAAGAATACATTCCAAAGTTGGATGAGTATTTTTTTGATCATATTTTACCAGAGTTGATTGAGCCTCGATGTAAACCTAGCTATTATTTATGATTACTGCATCTTTGGATCACTTATACTTTACAATCACTTTTTTGTTTACATTATGTTTTATATACCCTTAAATCAGTTATAGTATTTGTTAGTACAATAAAATCTTTAATATTAAACAGAATTACAATTTAAACTATTGGTGGTTGAAAATTACTTAAAACACAACATACAAAAAATTCTATCAGTGATGTCAGTCAATAATACTGGAATACTCTTGTCAAAAATATGGAAATTCTTTATTCTTTCCATGGCATGTTCCACATGGATTCTCAAAGATGCTATGTGTCGAGTAACCATAACTTCTTTCTCTGAGAGTTGTGTTTTCCTTTTAAGGTATGGTGGAATGTTGAGACGTACACCTCTCAAGATAAGATCTTACTCTATATCAAACCCTCGATCTGCCATTACTAAATCTCCGCTTTCTAACAAGTCTAAAATACCACTTTGTCTAGTCAATGCCTTATCTGATATGCTTCCCGGAAACAAAGATGAGACAAAAGTGATTGTGCCATCAGGAGAGATTCCTATGAGAGCTTTGAAGGTGTTATCATTCTTGTAATTTGAGAGTGTCATTTGTTGTAGCTCTGATAGGTGAGGTTGCTCTATGTATATTTCTGTAGCATCTATTATCACTCATGTTGTTGGGTACCATTCTTTAAAGTGTTTTGGCATGTTTACTCTTACTATTTCTCTTGCAGGCCACAATGGAATTTTCTTTAGCTTCAAGTAAAGAAAGTTTATCCAGGTGCAGGTAATTCTACTAACTGTAGACTGAGATATCTTGAAATGGTATGCAAGATCTTGCTCCATCAATCTCAGGTGAAGACCGACTAAAGTCAAGAACAACTCTTCAGTGGGAGGCAAACATCTTGGCCGGTAATGTTTACTTTCTTCTCCAGTTTGAGAACAACTTTCTTCTTGCTTTTTTTAATGCAGAATGTCCTCCCCCCAGACAATTTGCACTAGTGCAGAATGTCCCCCCCAGACATTCTGCACTAGTGCAAATTGTCCCAGTTAGTGTGAAATGTCTCCCCATCGATGGATGAATAGAAACTGCTATAACCAGGTATGAACTTTGTAATACATGTAAATTCTTTGCAGTTAAAGTTTAACTATATAAAGTCAGCCAAAAACACATTGTTCACACTTTTAAGATTGAGATCTAGAACTATATAGCTACTAGACAGAGAGATGGCTGCCAATGAAGACAATTACGTCTTCCTTTATGACTTTCTTCGTTATCGTAGGTACCCAAACGGGTTCACTGAATGTGACAAAAGAGCTTTACGTCGTAAAGCCACCAACTACAAGGTGAAAAGTGGCCAGTTATTTTATTATCACAAGAGTGAGCAGACATAAAAGCAGGTACCTCACTCATCTACTGAAAGAATAAGAATATTAGAAGCATGCCACTCCTTACCTGAAGGCAAGTTACTTTGTCCCTATGGAATACAATAACAAATTTTTAAATATATGTATAGGAGGGCATTTGGGCCTTGATAAGACCTATGAAAAGATTGCTAAAAGATTTTATTGGAAATTGCTATGGAAACATGTAACTGATTATGTTAGAACTTGTGCTGTATGTCAAACAACAATTGATGCTAAATTTGTAAAGCAAGCTGCACCACTACATCCAATCCCTGTTAAGCCAAAAGTATGGAGACAGGTACAGTTGCTGACTATTATAATAATGAACAAAATTTAGTGAAATTCTAATTGTAGGTTGGAGTAGATTTAATTGGACGACTTCCAAAGTCCAAATCAGGAAATCATTATATTATTACTTTAGTGGATTATTTTTCAAAGTGGCCAGAGGCAGCTGCTCTTCCTGATAAGAAGGCTGAAGGAGTGGCTCTATTTTTATACCAAATGATATGCAGGTAATAATTTATTGTCAAATGAATGTACTTTTTGTGTCTGATGTTTTAACTAGTCCACTTTACTCTAAAGTTATACATCTATGTATGAATTTCTGCTTTTCATCATAGATATGGCTGTACAAAGATCATGATTTCTGACCAGGGAAGAGAATTTGTAAACAAGGTCAACCAAAGTCTCTTTCAGCTGTTCAAAACAGAACACCGAATATCAACAGCCTATCATCCACAGACAAATGGTTTGGTGGAGCGCTATAACCAAACTTTGCAACGATGTCTAATTAAACTAGTCAATAGAGAGCAGGACAACTGGGACGAGTATATTGATGGTGTATTGTTTGCCTACAGGACATCAAAACAAAAGTCTACTCAATGCACTCCTTTTGAATTAATGTATTGCAGGTACTTCACTAATATAATCATATTGAATACACATTATATCTGCTATTACAGAAAGCCTATTCTCCCAATTGAGAAAGAAGTTATTTTCAATGAAGACATGGATTGTAAAAGTGATGAAAATGAGATAGAAGACATTGATGGATACACTGAGAAAATGATGAAATTAAAGAAGAGCCTCTTCTCTAAAGCTAATAACAACATTAAGGACTCCCAAGCACGACAAAAGAGAGATTATGATAAAAACATCATCAGAAAAAAGTAAGTGCACTTACAGTACAGGCATGAGTATTCCAATAAATATATACATTGTGTTGTTCAATTCTTGTCATTTCAAGTTTCATGTATATTTCTCATTCAGAAACTGAAACAAGGAACTTTAGTGTTGCTACGCAACAGTGCTAAAGATGGGCGTAAAGGGGATAGCTAGTGAAACGTTGGCTTGGACCCTATAAGGTTGAAGAACACATTGGAAAAGGTGTATACAAACTGAAAAATCCATCAACTGGCAGAACATTAAAAAAAACTTTTAATGGGTACCGGTAAGTGCAATAATAGTAAATTTATTTTAGATGTTGTTGGTTTTCAATGAATGTAATATAAACTCATTTTTAAATCTTAGGTTAAAACTTTTTTTTACAAAATCATTGCACTCGATTCCTCCTCTTCCTCCACCTATCAAGCCAAAGAAAAGGGTCAGAAGATTGTCTGATGACTGTTTCTCTGATGTTGACCAAAGCAACTCGATTCCTCCTCTTCCTCCACCCATTCAACCAAAGAAAAGGGTCAGCAGATTGTCTGACGACTATTTCTCTGATGTTGACCAAAGCGACTCAATTCCTCCCCTTTATCCACCTATCAAGCCAAAGAAAAAGGTCAGCAGATTGTCTGACGACTATTTCTCTGATGTTGACCAAAGTGACTCAATTCCTTCCCTTTATCCACCTATCAAGCCAAAGAAAAGGGTCAGCAGATTGTCTGACGACTATTTCTCTGATGTTGACCAAAGTGACTCAATTCCTCTTCTTCCTCCACCCATCATAATCAACAAAGAAAACTCCTTCACTCATACTCCTTTCAACTCATCATTTATTTGTTCACACTTATCAGAAACCTCAATGCATGATTTTGCTTCTAGTACTCTGATGTTTAATGATGGATTTTTCCCAGACTTTTTTCCCAATGGAGCTTCTATACCATCACCAATTCTCATCACAGCTGATGCCACTATAAGACAAATATCAAGTCACCTCCCAAACTCTAGCAGCAAACATATCTCTTGCAAGCAACCTCAAGTTAAGAGACCTATGACATTTGCAGCTAAAAAGGATGCTAAAAGAAGACAACGATATATCCAAAACCTGGGAAAAAGCAATAACCCCGAAGGTACATCATTCCCAATAATAGTGAGTGTCAGTTACTTTTCTTTTTGCCTTCACAGAATATATAGACTTAACACAGGAGCCAGATAATCCTGTTTTTGAATATTGGATGAAGGACCTCCAACTCTACCCTAGTGATAAGGACTGCATTACAGGTGGCAAATGGCTCACTGATAGTATTATTATGGCAGGGCAGAAATTGCTAAAGATGGCTCATCCTAATATGGGAGGGCTGCAGCCCCCTATCTCAGGTGACACACTGGCCTTTGAAATACAGAGAGGAGAATTCATTCAATTTTTAAAAGTCTCAGGTTCCAACTGGATCACAGTATCCAATGTTGGGAGCCAGCCAGGACAAGTTAATGTGTATGACAGTTTGCTAAGTGGTTCTATACACAGTCGCACAAAGAAACAGATAGCTACCATCCTTTTTTCTCCTAAGGAGAAAATAACAATAAATTTTCCAGCTGTTCAAATTCAGCATGGTGGGAATGATTGTGGTCTCTATGCATTGGCTTTTGCAACATCATTTTGTTATGGTGAAAATCCATCTCACATAACATATATACAACATGCATTTCATAATCATCTACTTTCTTGCATTGAAGCAAGAAATCTTACTAAATTTCCTACCCATAGTAAAACTAGAAAAGCTCAGATGAACTCTCAAATAACTTTTAACATCTATTGTGTTTGCCGGCTACCAGAGAGTGGTAGAATGACATGTTGCAGTTTGTGTAATAAATGGTACCATGATGTCTGTTTGAATGCTCCGAAAGAAGCATGGAAAAAGAGAAATTCAGAATGGTTTTGTGACAGTTGTTTATAGGTTGTATTATTATTTTCAATTCATTATTATAATTTTTTCATTCATTGTTGTTGAGCAAATGCTTCTTTAGGAGTTTAGGGGGGACACTTTATACTAGTACAATTCAGAATGGTTTTGTGAACATTGTTTATAGGTTGTAATATTATTTTCAATTCATTATTATAATTTTTTCATTCATTGTCGTTGAGCAAATGCTTATTTAGGAGTTTAGGTGGACACTTTATACTAGTACAGAATCCCTTCCCCAGGGGACACTTTGTACTGAGAGGGGACAATCTCCACTAGTCCCAATAGTCCCCCATGGACATAATACACTAGTGCAATATGGTCCTGGGGGACAAATTTAGGGGGGGACCAACCGGTACTGACTCATCCAATAGTGGCACAATACAATCTTTTAGTTTCCTCCTACCTTTCTCTCTGCTCTGAGTCATTGAAGTAGTGGGTAGAAGTAGGGAAGGGACCTCAGCGGGATAAAGTTGTCTGCCGTGTGCATTTACAAAGTGTTTGCTACAAATTTTAGTGTTGCTGTTCAGCAGGAGGTTTTTCCACCGAATACGTGAACCCATTGTTTCAGTAGTTTCTTGTCTTTTAGAGGAAGTCCGAAGTGCGAAAGATGGGACTCTTTATCTGACCTATTAGAACACCCTGGCACACAGCAGAAAGGTACCATTCTATACGATATTGCTTTCCAATTAACGCGCTGTCCCTTTGACCGAAATTTCTAATAATTCGAATCCTAGTAATGCATAAGCCCTATAAGTAGCCTGGTTTGAAATTTAAAAGTCAGCAATTGAGTTTTCTTATGACAAGAACTGGAGTATCTAGGATACAGCTTAACATTTGATGGTATAAAACCAACACAGACACGTAAAGCTGTTAAATCATTTTCTGTTCCCAGGAGTGTGAAAGTAGTTAGAGAATTCCTCGGACTTGCATCCTATTATCAATGTTTTATTACTTAATTTGCTCATACAGCTTATCCTCTTCACTCCTTGACAAAGAAGTCTGTTTAATTTTAGTGGAACACCCAAGTGTTGAGTGTCGTTTGAGACTCTGAAGAGCAGATTAGCACAAGCACCTTTATTGGGCTATCCAGATTTCTCCAAAGATTTTGTACTGGGATAGATGCTTGCATCTTTGGCTTTGAAGCTATTTTGTCATAGGAAGGAGATAATGATAAGTTACATCCTGTTGCCTATGCGAGTAAAGCACTGTCTCTACCATAGACAAATTATGCTATCACAGAGTTAGAGACTCTTGGTAGTTTGGGCTGTGGGACATTTCACTATTGTATATATGGACAATAGGTTACAGTATACACTGATCACTCTGCAGTGAAGGCTGTTCTGAGCAACCCTAATTCCAACTGCAAACATGCAAGGTGATAGAGTAAGATTTATCACCATGGAATCAAAGGGTTATCATTGAATATCATCCTGGACAAGAAAATACCAATGCTGACTCATTGTCTAGATGATCACACCTGTCATGTTCCAGTGAAAACTCTAATGATCTAGAAGTTTAGATGGCTGTGATTCAGAGTGCTTAGAGCACTATTATACACTGTCCGAGTCGACTTGAGCTACCCAGACATGTCAATATCTTTGCTATTTTAAGTGCTATTCACATGGAACTTGTACCAGTCAATTTAGGTTGTAAATGTGCATTTTATATATAAAATTTTGTTCTCTAGTGCTACGAGAAAGTAGCAAACTATTAAACTACATATATTTTCAATGGCATACCTGTCACCGGAATTTTGGTCCTGGTAAAGATGGTCCCCCGGACGGAAACTGCAGCAGAAAAATTGGTCCCCCAGATCAATTTATCCAGTAAAAACGGTCCATTTTCAGTAAATTTTGTCCTGATAAAATTATACTGAAAAAATGCTGTTACATAATTATAGTTAATAATATAGAAATAATTTTCAATATTCAGATATTAATCAGTCCTATCATAATATTGTAATATTTCAAGTACGCAAAGAAGCTAAATTTTGTTACATTTACAACACTTCCATGGCTCAGTTTTATACTTCTCGACTGTTGACGGAACTTCTACACACTCTTCGTGAAATCACTCTTTGCATTTTTCACATTCCACCATTCTCCCACTTTTTGGCTGTCTACACAAACAATACACGGAGAATTGAACACGAGGAGCTGGAACAGACATAACTCTATTTCTTCTGTGCTTTGGAAAAAGACTCATTGGTCTGTTTTCGAGGCACTTGATTAGGTGCACACGGAATTTGTGCTGGATATAATTTGTTTTACGAGGATCCTCTCGAGCACAAAGGGACATTGCAAAAACAAAAGCAAAACGTCCACAATCACTGTGCTGTCTCTGTTTCTGCATATTAGGGAAGTTCAAAGTGATTGATGATGCTTCCATGAAACAAATTGCAGCTATTTGCTCTTTCGTCCGACTTGGCACATCCACACATGGAAGACTATCAAAAACATTAACCTGCCCTTTAGGACAGCCAATGGTTGATACTGTTATCCAATGATAGCGGTGAACGTTTAGAACTTGCACAAATTCCCCTTTCTCTATAGCAAATCCAAGGGTCTCCCCAAGTATTGGGGGCTGGAGGCCTCTAGTGTGTGGGTAGGCTATTTTCATTAACTTCTCTGAGGCAGTGATGATATCATCAGTAAACCAGTTTCCTCCAGCTATGCACTCTCTTTGTGTGAAGTGTACAGCCCAAACTCTTTAATCCAGAGCATCTTCACAGGACTATTTTTTGTGTTCTGCATGCAACTGTTAAGTCTACTTGATCTATACACAAAGGCTAAAATAATAAATGCTTTCAATTTAATCAACATGAAACTCACCAATTACTTTATGTCCATTAGTGTTGTTTTCATGTTTTAACCTCCTTCTCTTTTGATCTTTGGCTGCAGCAAATGTTAATTTTCGCTTTCTACGGCTGGACTGGAGAGCTTCAGGTTGGAACTTCATATTTGCCACAACACCTATAATTAAGCACACCATTAATGTTTGCACAATCATAAAAAACGTTTTAAATTGAATATACATGTATTACCCTTTGGAATGGATTGTTTGGCTTGGTATCCAGGTCTGGAGGTTAATTGGCAAGAAAGAATCATTTTTGAAGGGTGTAAAATATCCTCCAAGTTTTGAGGGTGTGCTAGATACAATAATATTGCACAGCAGAGGTTTAGAGGCCTTCAAGGGAAGAGGCAAGGGTGACATCGAGTCATTCAGGAAGTCCATTCACTATAATAAAGAGTTACTCAACACTTATGAATAGTATATAAATACTATATTTATGAAACATACTGTCTGAGGTTGTTGTCCTAAATTAGAGGGTGTGTAGTTGATTCCATTTCTGGGCTTAGAAGCCTTGACAGATGAAACACGGTTATTCAGGAGGTCAGAGGTCAGTCCCTTCAAGGGAGGAGCAGAGGTGACACTGAATCATTCAGAAAGTCCATTGATTATAATAAAGAATTACTCAACAGTTTGACCTACTATAAATACCATACATATATAACTTACACTTGATAATTCATACCTAAACATCTAATCATTATGCATTCATCCATAAAAAACTTACATTGTGGGAGTGCTGTGTAGATGCAAGTGATGATGGTGATGGGCTACACTTATTAAAAGGCTTCAAATGAGCTCCAGTTGCTTGAATAGTGTTTCCATTAGGTGAAATGAGCTCATAGACACCATTCATCAATTTCTTTCCAATTTCATACGGTCCAACAAAGTTCATATCAAGCTTTCCACCTTTTTGCCTTTTCTGTGTGAAGTCTTTTTTAGCACAAGTTGGCCAGTATTAAAAAGAGGGGGCTTTGCATGCCTTCGGTCATAGTCTCTTTTCTGCTTTATTTGAGCAACAAGAATATTTTGCTTGGCCTCCTCTAAAAGCTTCATCCTCTTCTCTGCCATGTCTTCAAACTTTGACTCCTTTATTTCATCTTATGTATGTACACCAGGGGCTTCATTTTGGAACTTTTCTTGGATGTTAACATCAATTGGAAGTGTGGCACACTGACCAAACATCAGTTCAAAAGGGGTGAAACGAGTTGTTTCATGCCATGAGGTGTTGTAGGCAAACACGCAGCTGTCTAAGAACAAACTTCATGATGTTTTCTTCAATTCCACATACTTAGCCAGCATGGCTTGTAGTGACTGGTTGAAACCCTCAACTAAACCGTTTGCCTGTTATGAATCAAATTAAGACACATTGAAGTGAATTTAAGTACATATCAACTTATATACCTGTGGGTGGTAAGGTGTCGTCAGCCTGTGTTTCAGTCCAAGTAGTTGACTCAGTTGCCTGTCAAGCTAATTATTGAATTCAGACCCATTGTCTGATATAATTACTTGAGGCAATCCCATACACATAAATAACTAAAAAGGAGAAGTCAGCAATTTACCTTGGCCAATATTATATATGTGTGTGTGTGTATGTGTCTGTGTGTGTGTGTGTATGCATACCTTATACAGATGACTTGACACTGTAGCAGCAGTTTTATCAGAGGTGGGGATAGGTTCGACCCACTTAGTAAAGTAGTCACATACAGTTAGTATGTAGCAACTACGATCATTGGCAGTTGGGGAGTAGGACCAATGTAATCTATCCCAATTTAAAACCATGGAGACTTTACTTGCACTGGATCCAGCTGCGGAGTGCCTGTTGTAAGTTTGCGATTCATACGCTGACGGACATCACACTTGGAAAGCTACAATACAATGGTAGTGGAGGATATTTACTTCAACTGCTAGTGTTATGCTAACTTACAAGCTCATTCACATCTCGAACTATGCCCATGCCACATAAATCTTTCTTTATGCGACTGATGGATGTGAATTTGCTAGTAATTGTCCAGAATGTGCTGTTGTCTCAGGTTGTGGGAGAGTATCTCAGCCACCATTACACCCTATTCCTGTTAGTTGGCCATTTTGAATTATTGGAATAGACATAACAGACTTTTCATGCAAAAATTGGACTGGGCAAAAACTGAACCTATGGGTCCAATTATGGCAGATAAAGTTGGAGTGAGAGGTCAAGTTTTGGCAGCAAAAAGTGGACCCATCTTACTAAAAGTGGACCCGATCTAGTTTAGGTTGGGTAAAACTGGAACCAATCCAGTTGTGGTTGGTTGGAGCTGGTCCAGCTTTGGTCAGCCAAAAGTGGACCCAGTCCAATTTAGGTCAGCCAAAAGTGGATGGACTGGTTTTGATTTTGCTTTAGTCAGAAAACTTTTTGTACAACAAAGTAAATTTGATGATTTTGTACATTTTACAATTATGGAGACTTCCACACAGATATTTGAGTGATACCACTCCTTACAAGATGAACACTGAATCCGTTGAGAATTTGTGAATTTGGGGATTCTGTAAATACAATAAACGTCTACTTCATCAGTCAACTTGACTTTTACAGTAACATGTCTGAGTCTTAATACAGGAAACATGGACATCGAATGAGATTCGAAGCATTGAATGAGGTGAGATCTCATTTCTCTTTGTTAGAAACGTGAATTCTCCACAGTCTAAAAACCCAGACTGCATTTGAACATTCTTGAATGAAACTTATATGCTTGGTTTGTCAGAATAAAGTATATGTGAGATTTGCATCTTTGTTGATGTTGATGTAGATGTAAATGTATAAAGGCTGTCGAAAGCATGTACCTTAGGATGCATTACTCCAACTGTGGAAACCATCAGCCAGTGACTATAACCATCATGTAAAATTTGCCTCAACATTAAAGCTCATTGTCAGACCAATATTAACATTTTGAAGTTCAGGCATGGCAGGATTAGCTTCTTTCAGTAACTTCTGTGCAGCGTTGACAACATTGTCATTCAACCACTCTTATCTTGTTTGTAAGATCAAGGCCAAACTCTGGAATCTATTTCTTTGGTGACTGACTTACTTCTAGGTTTATACATATCAGCATCCATAACATCAGCTTTAGGATCCATAATCTTCAATTTACATTTTTCTCTTCTATCTTGTCTGTGTAGTTTCATTACATTCTTAACCAAGCGATGACATTCTTTCATCCTACTTTTAAATGTAACTGGCCAGGGTTGAAATTGAGAAGATGGTTGTCTTATTGTCATTTGTAGCTGGTTTAAGTTGTGGCTGAGAAGATGGTTGTATTGTGTCACTAGACATAACTGGTTTATGTTGTGACTGAGAAGATGATTGTGTTATTTCATTAAGTGTAACTGTTCTGGGTTTGACTACTTTTAAGGGTGTGGAGGTATTTTGTCTTATTGGCAACATGACCATATCACCATTAGGGGGAGAAAAAGGAAAAATCGTCCACAAATTATGAGAGTACTACTTGGGAAACTTGCTGATTTAGTATTGAATGTTTCATCCTACAAGACCACAAACAATATATCACTTTTGTTTTATCCAACAACCAATAGCATAACTTACATACTTGTCAGAAGACCTAGTTTGACTTTGTCTTTGATTATGAGAGGTTAGTTGTCCTATTGGTGGAGGCAATGGAGAAATAGAGTCATCACAGAATGTTTCATCCTACAAGAGTATAAACAAGATATCACATTTGTTTTATGATCCAGCAACCAAAAACACAAGTTACATGCTTGTCAGAAGAGGTAGTTCGACTTTGACTTTCATTGGAGGAGGCAGTGGAGGAATAGAGTTGTCAAGAAGTTGATCATTACACTACAAATATTTCATAACATATAACAAAATACAACAGTCACCACACTTACATATTCATCAGGCTGGTCTATGTATGATTTCAGTTGAGCCCCACTAGCTCTTGGAATGATGTTACCTTGAAGAGAATATAATCCTTTGCAATAGTGTTTGGTAATGACATATAGACCAATGTAGCATTCAACCATCTTTCCTCCTGCTCTTTTTTTCTTCAACTACAAAGCCACTGGGACAAGCATGTTTTCTGTCAAAAATTTCTTTTTGCTTCTGTTGTACATTCTTGATATTGTTTTTAGTTACTTGAAGTTTCTCTAGCCTTTGGTTAGTGATTGCTTGAACAGCTTGAATATCATCTTTTTCCTTAGAATTAAAGTATTGTATGCATGTGTGCATGTGTCAAGAAAGTCATCCCATACATCCTTCTTGTCAAGGACAAATTTAACTAATATATCTTGAAAGGTCTGATTATACCTTTCATCAAGTCCATTTGCCTGTAAAAATCAAAAAATAATTATCCAAAACTACAGGTTTTCTAAAATACCTAAGGTGGTAAAGAGTTGTGAAAATACGTGTAACTCCCAATTGTTTTGACAATTCATCATCCAAATTATTCTTAAATTCCTTACCATTGTCAGTTGTTATTATTCTAGGAATTCCCATCCTCATAAAGATCTAACAGAAAAAATAAACTTTGAATGCATGAAGTATGTAGGATCACTTATCAATTCATTTAACTATATTTGGTATTTTTAATTGCAATATCTAATGATACATTAAAAAGGGCCTTTGCAATGCCTAGTGCACATTTGTCAGGGAGTGGGATAGCCTCAACAAACTTGGTGAAATAGTAGCTTAGGGTTAATATATATTGGGTTCCTCAATACCAACATGATACCAGGGAGCTTTCATGGGTATAGGATGTAACTCTGGTGTTCGAGTCATCATTTTATGATTTAATAGCTCTCCTCTGGTCCAATTTTTGCATGACAGATTTACCAACCGCTGTCATAGTCTTCCAAGATTGCCTAACCAAATGGCCTCTGGCTTATCCTATTCCAGATCAAAAGACAGTGCAAATTACCAAGCCCTTAGTAGAGGAAGTAATCGTTTTTGGTATCCCAGAAGCATTACTCTCTAATTGAGGCACCAATGTTTTCTCATGTTTAATGTGAGTTACTAAGAATCAAGAAACTGAACACAATGGCCTACCATCCCCAGTCCATCTGTGGTTTTCTGTTGACAGACATCATGTTTACATGGCAATTAGTGCTGTTAAACAATGTAAATGCATTGTTAATGTTACGACACAGAAAAAAAAATTGTCTATTCACTGGAATTAATGTTGGTAGATTATCAATGGAGGCAGTATCAATAATCACATTGCTTTTACATTAACCTAGCTATAGTAAATTACAGCAGAAACCATTCGTAATATTAAAAAACATCAATATCAATATACTACATGTTATTTGTAGTACAAAAGGTCTTGGAAATTACTTGTGGGAAAGTAAATAATACACCCTGTCAATGTCTATTACATATTATCTTATTTGGTTTACATTGTTTATTCTAGTATGGATCATTGATGACTATCTTGTGTGTAAACATGTTATGCATGTACACCATCAATTTCTACAGGTACAAACTTTTTTTTGCAGCTATTATAAAAAACAGCTACAACTCTAAAAAGTGGTATCTACATAACATGTACTACAAGTATGAAGATAACACATTCGATATAACATATATTGGAACATTTTTCTACGGGAGCTGATTGATGATGAGGCCTCTAATTGAATTACATACACCTGCTAGACTGAATTAATTAGCATGCAGGTTATTGTACACTTACCTGTACATTTACTTTCTTACCTATAGCTAAAGGATCACCTGGGAGGATCACTTGATGATTGACCAATCAAATTAATTCCTACTTTAAGCCATGTGACAGAGTCACCTGGACTGATAACTATGTTTTTTGTTACTGAGTATAGTACATTAATGTTATGTGTTTCCTGTTTAAATATCTTATAAAAGAAAGTGTTTTAGGGCAGCACAGTGAGTCTGTACAGACAAGTAGTTGAATAAGACTCTCTGTTACATTTTGTTGCAGCAGTGGGATCTGAATAAACAGAGACCTTCAAGACCCATCAAGCTATAAAGTTACAATCTCTGGGTGTATAGTTTACAGGGATCACCCACCCTGTTACAACTTACGCAACAAAAGAGGTAGCAAGATCAGCTGTGTGCTATATCTTCTAATAACAATGAATCATTGTTAAGTCGTTAAGTCATATGGACAACTTCTTACCTGTTTGTGGTTTAGAAGAACATAACGAAACTGAATGTACATGAAAGTGATCAGGACTTCGACATATATCTCATGTGGATTATAGAGATTTAGTTTTATCAGACAGGGAAGGCATAGAAAAGGTACAGAAAAAGAGAAAGAAACCAACTATGGAAATGGATAAGATCGCAGCTGCTATAGTAGCTTTGAGTGACAGTCAACAAAGTATGATGGAATTCCAACAACAATTTATGGAACAACAACAATGACAAGCTCAGTATGAGCCAAACAGAGAAAGACCGATGGAAAGGAAACCACAAGTGATTTCTTGGATGCCTTTAAGACCACAATGCAACCACAGGAGATTGAGGAAGACCAATGGAGATTTCAACTAGCACCATTTTTGCAAGGTTGGGCTAGAGCCGTGTACGGACGTGTGAGAGTTGACAACATATAGAGAATTGAAAGGAGCCATACTGAAGTGTTTTGATGTGACACCTGAGGCCAATAGAAGAAAATTTTGTGAAGCAAAGTGGACCAAGGACTTGAAAGGAGCCTTACTGAAACGTTTTGATGTGACACCTGAGGCCAATAGAAGAAAATTTCGTGAAGCAAAGTGGACCAAGGATTAATCATCAGACACTGGCTTACACCAGACGAAGGTTCACACTAGGTCATTGATGGAGGATCTACTAAACAATCTACCAAGAGACATGAAGATCTGGATTACGGACCACCAACCAGAGAAGGAGGAATGAGTGGCTGAGCTGATGCAGCTATATTTGTCAAATAGGAAGGATATTACCTCTCCAGGTCCCAGTCGAGCAACATTTATCCGAGCAACCTCTACTACAGACTCAAGAAGAAGCAGCAGCAACATTTGGAACAAACAAAAAACAGATGCTGTGAAAAGGGGAAAATACAACTACTAAGGTTGGACAATGATATTTCAAGTGTGGAAAAACAGGACATTATACTCATGAATGTGCATAATCTGGAGTGGACATATCAACAGACTACCTGCTACTAAGATGCACTTGGATACCGGAAGCTCAATGACACTCATTCACAGGAAGTTTTCCCCACAGTGTGATAGCTTGGGAAGGTATGTACAGATGAGAAACACTACTGGTACTTAGACATATCCAGTGGTAAAGGCAAAAATTGAACTGGATGGACACTCGTATGAAATAAACGTTGCTGTCTTTGAACAGTTGCAGGAAGACGCATTGTTAGGAATGGATCTGCCACTTGAGAAACACCTTATATATACGATGAATTCAGAGGAAAAACAAACAGCAAGAGAACAGCTAGGACCTTCTGAAACATCTTACGCTGTCACAACCAGAGCTCAAGCACAAAAACAGACAACTTAAAAAGAAACACAATCCACCAATAGGTGAACAATTTCCTTTTGATAACTCTGTTTGATACAGGAAGAAAACACAAGGTGTACCAAACTAGAGCACAGAAAAGAGCTCAATGAAAACATTATCAAACTCAGGTTCTCTCTCCTAATGAACTTATTGAGCTACAAAACAAGGACCCTCAAATTCAACAATGGGAACAATATGAACAACCTCAGTTTAAAATATGAATATCTGGAGTGTTGTGTCGACGATGGGGCCCTAGAGACTAACCAGCTGAGATTGTCCACCAGGTGGTTCTACCTCAACAGTACCATAAACAGGTACTTGAACTAGCTCATGATGTTCCGATGGCAGGTCATCTAGGAAGAGAAAGAACACTAAAACGGATCAGACGATGTTTCTGGTGGCCTAGTGTCGCAAAAGATGTGGCAGACTATTGTAGGACTTGTGTTGAGTGTCAGAAATTAGCCAGATGAGGTCAGAAAGTACCATTGGTTCCAATCCCGATAATTGGAGAACCATTTGAAAGAATAGCTATGGAAGTGATTGGACCACTCCCCAAGACAGCTGCCCGAAAACAGTTTGTCTTGGTTATTTCTGACTATGCCACATGCTATCCTGAAGCTTATGCGATGACCACTATAACTGCAACATCAGTAGCTGAAAAACTCATGGACCTATTTAGTAGTCATGGAGTTCCTAGAGAAATTCTAACCGACCAAGCCACTAACTTTATGTTGGAATTGTTACAAGAACTACACAAACTACTCGGAATCAAATCTATACGTACTAGTTTGTACCATCCCCAAACCGACGGTCTTGTTGAAAGGTTTAATCAGACACTAAAGCATGTGATGAAGAAAGTGTTAATGACAGACTGTAGAAGTTGGGACAAGCTGTTACCATTAGTACTATTTGCTTACCATGAAGTTCCTCAGGAAGCGACTGGATTTAGTACTCTCGAACTGATTTATTCCAGAGATGTTATTATTGGATATAGTGTAGGAAGAATGGATACCAACAGAAGATACGAGTGAAGATGTCGCTACATATGTCACTACCACTCATCAAAGAATGAAAAATGCACAACAGCTGGTACAAGAACATCTGAAGCAAGATCAACAGAAACAGAAAACATAGTACAACCGTAAAGCTCGAGAGATGAAGATAGAAGTAGGGGACCAAGTACTACTCCTATTGCCAGACAGGGACAGTCAAGTTCATGAGGATATTGCAAAGTCCTTTCAAAATCAAACAAAAACTTGGACGAGTTAATTATGAACTCATAATAGACTCTGAAGGAAATACCAAGGTATACCACATTAATTTGCTTAAAAAATGGTTTTCCCTTACAGAAACAGTTTCAAGTTATGCTAATACAGTCGAAGAGGATGTTAACATGGAGCTTTATGAACAATCAGATCAACAAACAACTCAAATCAACCAGGAGCTCAGTGAAGATCAGAAACACCAACTACTGAAGCTGATACAGAAGTATCCAACCATAACTACTAGCCTACCAGGACGTACAACACTGATACAACACAAGATACGAACAGATGAGTGTCGGCCCATAGGTCAAAGCCATACTGACTACTACCAGCATACAAGAAAGCTGTAACAAAAGAACTAGAAGAGATGGAAAAGATTGGTACTGTAAAAGAGTCAGAGAGTGAATGGTCGTCACCAATGGTGATAGTTATGAAGAAAGATGGTGGCATACGTATATGTGTAGATTTTCGGAAACTAAACCAACTCACCAAGTTCGATGCCTACCCCATGGCCTGTATAGATGATCTACTAGATGCTGTGGGTAGAGCTAAATACTTGACTACTCTAGACTTAGCTAAAGGGTACTGGCAAGTTTCTATGCATGAAGACGATCAAGCAAAAACAGCTTTCAGTTCACCTATTGGTTTTGCTACAATTTATGGTCATGCCATTTGGTTTAAGCGGAGCTTCAGCAACTTTTTAAAGACTCATGGACAAGCTGCTACGAGGAACTGAGAAGTTTACTGGAGTATATCTAGACGATGTAATTATATGTAGAAATGAATGGGATGAGCATCTCCAACATATTGAAGAAGTACTAGAAAGACTCCAACAAGCTGAGCTAACCATCAAAATGAGTAAATGTAAATTTGCATTTAACAGTTGTTCCTACTTTGGACATCAGATTGGAAATGGTGGAGTACTTCCTGAAATTGCCAAGTGAAAGCTATTGAAGACATGATGGAACCGAAGACTAAGAAAGATATCCGTGCTTTCTTGGGCTTAACTGAATACTACTGACATTTTCTTAGAAACTACTGCTACTTTGGCAGAACCACTTACTGAATTAACAAAGAAAACTAAACCCGAACAGATCATATGGACTCCTTCAGTTGAACAAGCTTTCAACACTCTAAAACAAGCCCTAGTGTCAACACCTATCATGCGAAATCCAAACTTTGATGAACCTTTCATTCTACAGAAAGACGCCTCATATATAGGAGTGGGAGCAGTTCTGATCTAGGAACTTCTGAAGAACAACCCATAGCATATTTCAGTCGCAAATTATCTCAAAAGAAAAGATTTCAACTATAGAAAAAGAATGTCTTACTATCTAGTTAAGAATAAAACCTTTTGAGATATACATGCTGGGAAGGCGATTTATTATACAAACCGACCATCGAGCTCTAACATGGTTAAACAAATTTAAAGATAAAAATCCTAGATTGACCCGGTGGAGTCTGATGCTCCAATCCTATAACTTCATTGTACAACACAGAAAGGGACAACAAAACAGAAATGCAGATGGATTGTCCTGTACAGTTTATTTTCTTACCTAAAGGATCACCTGGGAGGATCACTTGATGATTGACCAATCAAATTAGTTCCTACTTTAAGCTATTTGACAGAGTCACCTGGACTGATAACTATGTTTTTTGTTACTGAGTATACTACATTAATATTATGTGATTTCCTGTTTAAATATTTTATAAAAGAAAGTGTTTTAGGGCAGCACAGTGAGTCTGTCCAGACAAGTAGCCAACTTATCTAGTAGGTGAATAACACTCTCTGTTACAATATGTATATTTATTATATATAATTTTTAAATCAGTACAATTATTATTTGAATATCCTTAGTTTTTTAATTACATATACCTTTTGGCAATAAAGTGAATTAGCTGTCTTGGTTCTTGGAACAAGGAAAGTTGGTTTGCTATTGGTTTTTTGTATCAACAAACGCTTACAAAAACTACCTGAAGTAATAACTAACATAGCATTCCATTACAACCATATAAATTTGTGTGTAAATGCATACCACACCCCTGCCTGTTTCCAATACCCTTGTTGCATATAATATATTACATGGATCCATGATCAAAGACATGTGATAAGTGATAAATTGTAGAGTCATTTATGATACAAGATCTAGAATAAACAATACGTTGATGAAACTAAAGGATCTGATAACGAGAACAGCTCCTGATTAACGAAAGAAGCTGTATATGATAATAGCTAAGAAACTTATTGATTACTGCTAGTAGTCCTTGTTTATTATTCCATAGCTTTGTAGTGTTTTTTAATCTTACAGCTTTAGAGTTTAGTTGGACTATTATTGCCACAGCAATAAAATATCAGCAATACATTATGCAACAGAGTGGAGCATGTAGCATGTAGCATCATCTATAGTGTACATGTATATTAAGAGATACATTTAACATATATTCAATATTAATATGTACATTATAGATAATACTAAATGTATTATAATATATACATTATGGATGATGCTACAGAGACTGAATTATCTTAGCAGTATACACAAATTAGATGGAGTCATATATTATTAGCCTATACTTGAAACAGTTGAACAGCATTCATAGTAGCATTATCAAAGACTCCATCTAATTTGTGTATACTGCTAAGATAATTCAGTCTCTGTAGCATCATTCATAATGTATATATTATATAATACATTTAGTATTTATCTATTATCATAGGTAGTACATAATCAACATGACAACCTCTCCAGTGTAAGTAATACATTGTCTGTATCATTAATTTATTGTTGTATTAATAGGTCCGGTTACCAGAGACTGGAATATTATCTATTGCTACATTTCAATACTTGAGACAAATTTGTTTTCATTATTTCTCGTTGAAGAGATGAGTAGGTTATGGTAAACTTTTACATGCACTTGTATAAAATGATAACACCCAACTACTTGTAAACATTAGCTAATTAAGACTCTCCCCGATTATTATTAATTTAGTTTTAATATAGGGAGGGACCTCAATAGGCAGTCATATTTTCTTACTTGCCATTAATTGTAGGCTTTTGCTTTTGAGTTACTCTCTAATTTTAACCATTTATCAACTGATTCTGATGATATATAGCACTTCTGAAATGACATTGTTCAATTTCTGAAACAATTAGGTATCACAGATTGTCAAAGTGGTGTATCTTACATGAAGCAATTCTTTAAGAATTGTTGACGCATGAGTGTACAGAGTGACCAAGGAAAACATTGTAGTAAATTATTTTTAAACATTATTTTGTTTTTGTTTTTAATTTTTCAAAGCAAACAAGTATGTTACTGTGACAATAATTATTAATACTAGGAAATAGAACTATTTGTTAGGAACTATGAAGTAGAGGAAATGAACCACATTATGTATCTATTGTCTATTGTCTTTTGCAGTGTCAGCTTACTATGTTTATATAACCTTTTGTTACAGATATTTGACCTTAATTTTATATTGATTGATGTCACTACTATGAATAATATTAAGTTATGTTTGGCATTCATACAGTATCTACAACAATAAAGTCACCAGTCACATTGTCTACTTCAAATTTAAAACACTATAGTAAATCATTTTTAAATGTTTTATTTATTTTGTTTTCAATTTTTGAAACAACCAGATATGTTATTGTAACAATTGTTGTTAACACTAGGAAATACAACAGCTATTCATTAGGAACTATGAAGTGGAGGAAATGAAATATATATATATATATATATTTTAGCTTGATTGTGTTAAGACATAATCCAATGTTGTTGTGATCTATTGTCTTTTGCATTGTAGTCTGACCATGACACATATAATTATAATGTGTAATATATTATTTACATGGATAGAGTAATATCTTAATAATCAATTGTCTGAAGTTTAATAGTAGTCACAGACACATTAACAAGGTCATACATATCATTCACTTATTTGTGTCAGCTTACTTCTGAGAATGTTTACATAACACATTGTACAGTTCATTTCTTTTCATTGATGTTACTACTATGAATAAAATTAAGCTGTGCTGGAATATCTGCAAAGTCATCAGTCACACTGTTATAGGCTTACTGCCCCATTAGAATGTATGGAATTACAATTGCCACGTGAACCCATGAATTTTTTTTCTGTTTGTTGTTCTACCATTAAAGCTAACAATGGTTAAATAACTAATACAATTGATGAACACTTATTAAAAGATATTGGTGGATATCTTCATATCTTCTATAATACTTAATAGCTAATGGAAGAATCTGAAATATAAGAGATTTGCCATATCCAATTGGCAAAGAAATAAAACAGTGATTTCCCTCAAAAACTTTTAAGATGGGCTTTCTCTGCCCGTCCTTTAGACAGTCATGAGCCATTTGAAGACAGTCTAATCCAAATTGAATTGCAAGTATCTACTTTTCCACCATATATAACTCCACGTGACAATTGTAATAACAGTTTATTATAACTGCCCCCACATTCCATACATTCCAAAGCCTATAGCTAGCTTCTATATAGACCCTCAAGGGGGTCTAGCTCGCTAAACTATCACATTGTCTACTTCAAAGTTTAAGATGTCATTAAGAGTCTTTATTGCAACTATTATCTTGTCACTGTTTTCAGGTAAAAATCCCAATTGCTTAATATTGTTGTTCATTGCTTCTATAATACAGAAACATTTGCTGGATTAAGTAACTATGGTAACCAATTTTTCATCGGACTCTTGAGAAGTAAATCATCAGAAACCTCTAGCAAAGTTGTAATTCTAGCACTAACTCCAGCTCAATTTAATATTTCATCTTTGACTGGATACAATTATACTGGAAGCATTCCAGCTTACACTCCTGTCTTTATTGACATTGAATCCAATTTCCAAGTGCTCAATTCTTCATACAATTATCGTCATCTTGGTCTTCGCATTACATCTCCTCAACTTATCTCTGTAGCTGTGGTTGAATATGCTAACAACACACCTCGCTCAAGTTATCTCGCTCTTCCTTGTCATGATCAACCAACAGAGAAATACATATATTATGGAATATCACGTGAATCAGATGAACGTGAACGCTATGGACTAATCTTGTTAGTGGGTTGTAGAGATAATACAACAGTAACTATTACTCCCACTGAAACAATACAACTACCTTCTGATCCACAACAAAGTAACAGTACTGTGGATACAATCACAGCTGGTACTAGTCATACTGTAATTCTGCATGAAATGCAGACTTTGATAATAACTATAAAATCAACAATTTTGTTTTCAGATCTCAGTGGAACTAAAATAGTTTCAAATTATCCATTGACAGTTATTGGAGGACATGAATGTACTAAGGTAACTGTATGGTACCAGGACTGTGATCCTATTGCTACTCAAGTACCACCTACTATAAATTGGGGGACAGAATTTTTCACAATGCCATTTTATAATCGCACTAAAGGATATTTAATGAAAATAATGGGATCAGAAAATAACACTAGTGTATCTCTAAAGTGCTCCAATATAGTATCATCATACCATCTCATCCTTGCAGGAAATGTAATTTCACATCATGTACAATCTTCACACTATTGCTATATTCAATGCAGTCAACCTTGTTATATTGCTGAACTAGCATTTGGTGGTCAATATGCTAATGGTGGAGGTTATGGTGATCCATTATTAATAACAATCCCACCAATTAGGCAATACCCTCAAAACATCACCTTCACAACCCTGCCAGATATGCCAACGATTTTTTACAGTGTTGCTGTACCTGTGGATTCATACTTTAATGGTACACTTATAATTAATGGTGTACTCACTTCACTAAATTGGACTACCATCTATAGCACTAACAGTAATACAACAACAGGATATGGTTACAAGGCTACTGCTAATGGGACTTACACTATAAGTCATAGTCATCCTTATGGCAAGATATGTATCATTGTATATGGATTTTATCAACATGGTGGATATGGTTATCTCTCTGGAATGTTACTTGATCCTACTAATGAGCCATCCCATATACCAAGCATCACTGTTCCTGTTGACAACTCAAATACCATTATCATCTGCCTTGTAGCTGTTGTTCTAATTTTAGTGTGCATAATTATAGGGATTTTTCTGTTTTACCTGCATGGAAGAAGGACAAGATTTAATAATGCAGTAGTTGACACTTCTTTGTCGATTGGAAATCCTGTTGCAGTAGATACTGATATTATTGATGGACATAGTAATGGATTACAACCTACCAATCAAGTCAGTGATGGACATCACTATGATGAAATACCTCCAATAGACCCTGATGGGTTCATATGACAATCCATTCCTCAACCCTCTCCAGTCAATCCCACTCATTTAATGCTTGAACCGCAGGAAATATCAGAACCTGATGGATCAACTCAGTCTTCTACTATATCATGTGAATCTACGCAAACTCTCACTCTCCATTAAATTCTAGTCATCTATTGTGCACAGCTGCCACAACTAACACTTAATTTTGACACTTGTTTTCAACATTGAATTCTATGTTGTATTTCAAAGTCTACATATTCAAAGCCATTTAAATTTTTCTACCTGGCGTTTTGTAGGTGATCCTAAGACTATAACTATACAGTAAATAGTTTAAAATAATTATCATTATCATACGTGTGTGATTTGACTCATAATTGTATATTATAATATTATTCATTGATTATTATAATCATTGTATGTAAGCAGGAACCTCGTGATACTTTTGATTGGTTTTGTATATTAACATATTTATAACTATTGGATCTCAGTATAAAATCTTTTTGTATCATAAACCAACACGAAATTACAGTGAGTTATCCACTGAGACAAGAACTAGAAAGATAGCTTTTTTGTTGAGAAACGGAGAGGTATGGCTGCAGAACAAGTGCTACCACGTGACAAGAGACTGCTTCTTAACTCAAAACGATTGACCTTCTCAACTTAAACAGCTAAAAGAGGCCCTTTCTCTACCTACAATAGGGTCATCTGAAGAATTGAAGGCAAGCTCGAAAAGGAACCGTGCCAACGTGAGGTTACTAATATTCAAGCTATTACTATCAGAGAAAAGTAGAAAATAGAAAGCAGTTTAGTATTGATTGACAAAGGAGGAGTATTTCTGGAAACTCCAAAGGTTGTGTTAACTAAAGAGTTCTATGACAGACCTTGAAGAAGAGAATCGTTGACTTACAGAAGAGAATAAACAGGTAAAGAACAAACCGGAAACCATCAAGAAACACGTGGAAGAATTGGCACAAGAGCTAGAAGATGCTAGAGCCAGTTTAGGTAGTGAAGAATAGTCAACAAGACCAATAGAAGAAGACTTCACACTGAGTCTTTCTACTTACACTCTTATTACTACTGCTACTACTTAGTTACAATGTAGAGTCTAAGGGCTGGTTCACAAAACAATGCAAACCCTTGCATCATGTCGCGTTGCATACGTACGTCAATTTATAAACACAGCGCATGCATGATGCACAAATGTGATGTGTCGCAACACAAGGATAGAATCAATTCCTATCTTGATGTTCCAAGCAGTGCGTTAAGCCAATCAGATTTCAATAACCACATGCTTAAATACCAATGTGTTTTATGGCAGACAAGAAACTTGTTAAGGCTGTTTGTTTTTTCCTTGCTTGTAGCAAGTATCTGGCCAAAGCTACAAGGATCCAAGATCAAGAGAAAACGCATAAAAATAAGTGGCTAGCCAGATAGCTGAAACAATGAAACTCTCCTTGTTGGAGCCATTGACCAAATATAAGATGCACCCACCTTGTTCTTCATTTCTGTTGTCTTCTTCATTGTCTGTAAAGCAAAGCAAGCAACAACACTTCGTAACATTTATCAATAAAGGACAACAACAACTCAACCAAGAACACATAGCCAAAGTTACTTATATAGCAAGAACAGAGAATATGCTACAAACTGATAAAATAATCTAGACCACATTTTCCTTTCTCAGAAGGTCAAGCAATTAAGTGGATTCACAACTGCACCTGTGTGAGATCTAGTCATGATTGGACTACAACTTTCAACTTGACTAGAGTTTTCGGTTATACTACTTGAATCTCTTTCTCCTGAGGTGTTTTCATTTTGGGAGGTCTCAGTAGTATCATCAGTTCTGACTGTTCGATGACGACAATTTATACAAGCTTGACCTGACGGTGTGTTGACCACATAAGATCTTGATGTTTCAGCTTGATGATTGATATTGCCAAGAATTTTTTGTCTTGCTCCTGAAGTGATCCAGATAGGAATGTCATCTGGTATTACAAGAAGTGAATGAATGCTTAAATCGACAATCAAAGTTCTGTTTCTGTTTGTTCTCTCTCTCATTCTTCCTTTTAAAGTCATCAAGGTAATGCCATGTTGGAATTGAACTCTCCTTAGTTTGGGGTAGCTTTGTGCGAATTTGTTTTCCTATTAGGAGCTCAGTTGGACTATGTCCACAACATAGGATAGGTGTTGCTAATATTCATTTTTTATTCACCAAACAAAAATATACGAAAATGCCTAACATTCCTTTTGAGCACTTTTCTAACTTAGTTAAAACACAACGTTTAGGAGAAGAGATACTTGTATCCTTTGATGTAGTCTCTCTCTTCACAAAAGTACCAATTGAATTAGCAATTCACATCGCAAAGGAACAACTCCAAGAAGACAACACCCTAGAGGATAGGACTGCTCTATCCATCAATGACATCATACAGCTTCTTGAGTTCTGCCTCAAAGCCACCTATTTTTCGTTCCGAGGTAAGTATTATCAACAGATCTTTGGAACAGCTATGAGTTCCCCGGTCTCTGTGGTCGTAGCAGACATGGTGATGGAAAATATAGAACAAAGGGCCTTAAACTTTTCACACCCCCCTATCCTTTGGAAGAGATACATAGATGACACCTGTGTCGCATTACTACCTTCATTGGTAGATAGTTTCCATCAACATCTGAACTCTATTGAACCATCAATCCAATTCACGGTAGAGATAGAAAACAATGGTTGTTTACCTTTTTTGGACATCCTCATCACAAGAAATAGTGATGGGTCATTATCCACCTCAGTTTATCGAAAACAGTCCCACACTAACCAGTATCTCCAGTTCTTGTCTCACCATCCTTCTTCCCACAAACTATCCGTTGGTCGTTCCTTATTCTCCAGAGCCTATACGCACTCATCCTCCCTTGTACAACAGGTAGAGGAGGAATCCATCATCTTTCAGGCTCTACTAAAGAATGGATACCCTACAAATTTCATCAAGAGATGCCAAAAGCAATTAACATCCAAACCAAACCCACCTATTGCTAGTGACCAAAAAACAACCAGAATTGCTATTCCTTATGTACAAGGTCAATCTCAATCTATAAAAAGGATTCTTTCCCCTTTTGGCATTGAGATCTCCTTTAGACCAAACACATGCTAGCTATAAACACATGAAAGCATTGCATGTGTAGCAGTCCACCCACGCAACACGTGCAGGAATGCAATATATAGTATAAATAGGAGCTTTTTTACTTTTACTTTTATTATTTAAGCCACTGAGGAAGATAGTTGCTCTGACTATTGAAACGTTTGGCGAAGATAGTTGCTCTGACTATTGAAATGTTTGGCGTTTTTGTATATTTTTTGTTTGGTGAATAAAAAATGAATATTAGCAACACTAACTTACCCAAACATCCAGGTCTCTTTCTCAACATAGAATAGGTGTTGGTCTATAGTTTAGGAGAGCAATATAATGGTTTTTATTGTTACACAGAAGTGTTTTCACTGCAGGATTTTCAATAAGAAAATGTGCAGTGAGCAAATTTGTCTCATCATTTATTGGACTTGAGCCAAAATTTAGATTGTTGGGTCAAGGATACTTTATACAATTGAATTAATAAACTAATAATTATTTTGAAGACTTTTCCATAAAAAAGAAAATTAAAATGCAAAAATCCTTATAATACACCAAAAAAATAAGAATTAAAATTAGATTCTTATTCCTTAATAGTCATCAATATAAACAAAAACGATTATTTTAATGATCCGAATCAAAGTACTCTGCGACGCTTCTTGTTGTCTAACCGTTGATGATATGCTTCTGAAAACGGAAAATTATCTTCTTCAGGAGCATTTAAATGGAGTCGTAATAGTTGATGTAAGTGTTCAGGTCCCAGTCGATTATGTACCTTTGTCTTTGTGGCATTCTGAAAGGAAAATACTCTTTTACTTCAGCTGTACTGGCTGGGAAGGTCAAATCTATCTCAGCTAAATGAAAGGTTTGGAAGAAACTCTCTAAACTTGAACTTTCTGAAATTTGCACTCATATACTGCTTAAGTGTATCCTGTTCAATTTTACGTTCACTTTTATTGACAAAAGTAGAATAATACTCTGCCAATAGGTTTATCTCACTTTTGTACTTGCCTTTTCTCATTCTCACAATATGTAACATCTATTGTACCGTTATTTACTTGTTCAAGAAACTCACTAGCATTTGAACCCCCATTTAAATGGAGGATCAATGTAGTGACATTTAAGTGCATTACTAACTTCAGTAACTTTTATGTGCATCATACAGGTGAAATGCTGTGAGTTGAAATGTTTTGTTGAGCTGCCTGAGATAACCTAGCACGTCTAGCAAATAGTGAATTGCCAAAAGAAACTTGAAGCTCTTAAGGTGCTTTAGTAACCCACAGGATGTAGGATCATCAACAGCTTCATGAAAATTAACAACTAAAGCACTTGTATGATTTAACAATTGCTTTAATCAATGAATTTCATAGAGGGTCTTTAGTCTCACAAATTTCATATCCAAGACTTAACAATCAAGTTCAGTTTCTCAAGGCATACACTCAAGTGAGAATAAATTGCCCTAATGGTGTTCTCCAATTGGACAAAATATCGAACAGACTAGGGCTGAGCAATGCATGATGACATTTGTATATCACAATACCCAAGTGCAATATCACGATATTGGTTGCATATTGGTTGCAAGTTGAATTTTAAGAAGTATATCAATTTATTATCAAAATTTAACAAAAAATATGATGAAATAAAAGATTATTGTAATTCTGGCAAGTTATCATGTAGAAAGCATAATCTGTTAACATTTTCAGGATCAAGACAAGATGTTTTAGCTGTAAGTATGTTCCCTGCCGTGCTAAAAACCCGCTCGGACAGAACATTCGTTGCTGGTATGCACAAGTACTTTTCTAGCAAGATGGGATAAAACGCAATATCCTTTTTCGTTTTCTTTCCACCATTCCAATGGGTTTTCACTTTTCAGTGACTTGTAGTGATCTTTTCCATGAATATTGAATGAAGGTTCCTTTTCAGGATTGTAACTGTCAGTAGATGATGTAGACTGCTGAAATATTCCAGCCAGAATGGAATGTACTTCTTCTAAGCTTTGCCTTTTTACAATGTGGTGCTGATAATTCACCTGCAGGATCTTCAACTTCTTTTTGAACATGATCCCTACAAACAGCCATGGCCTCCTTTCTAAACGTTAAGTCATTCAATGCTACTCATAAAAGGAACCTCCTTAAATCGGATGTCTAAGTAGCAAGCAATACTGAGAAGTCTATCTATCTCTGGTGAATCATAGCGAGTCTGCTAGATGTGTTTCATAGTTTTCTTCATCTCTTTGAGAGCACCTAAATCACTATCTTTAACAGTAAGAAGAGTATTTGAAAGATGGTGTAGTAATGGTTTAATTAAAGACGTAGTGGTATATTTCTCAGCACACATGGTATCACTTATGTGTTTGAATGGCTTCAACACCTCTAGAATACTTTCAGCTATTGAAATATCTTTGTCATCAGGCATGAGATCTAAGCGTTTCTGTTCTACAAGTGAAACACAATTTGCCGCTTGCTGTTCACAAACCCTTTCAATCATACTGAAGGTTGAGTTCCAGCAAGTAACTATGTCCTGCACTAAAGCATGTGTAGGTAAACCAAGAGCAGATTGTTTCTCTTTGAAACAATACATTGCTTTACTGGACTTTCGGAAAAAAAGACACTATATGTGAGCGTTTAACAACCACTTAGTGAATCCTATGTACAGTTAGGCCAGCAGACACAGCTAGATTCAATGTATGGCCAAAGCAATTCAAGTATGACCAACCCAGTACATCTTATAGTGCTTTAACAATGTTGGCAGCATTGTCAATCGAGGTGCAGCTGACTTGAGTTTCATTGATGTTCCAATCACTCAAGCATTCTCTTAGAGCTTCAGCCAGGTTATCGGCAGTATGACTGATGGGCAGTTCCTTATTTTCAAGGACAAAATGCTTGCCAATCGGGTGTCAGAAAGTGTATGGTGAGACCAATATAGCTGGCATTGGTTCTGTTTGTCCAGCAATCAGTGGTTAGTGCCACATAAGAAGCTTTCTTGATAGATGGAATAATATGGGACTGCTTCAGATCAATATACATTGTAGGAATACTCTTTTCAGTAAGGGTTTTGCGACTAGGAATATTGAAACATGGTTCAAGTTTTTCAACTAGGTGACAGAATCCTTTGCCATGCACTACATTGAGTGGGATCATGTCCTTGGCAACAAAATAGCCCACAGCTTTGGTTAGTTCCTTCAATCTAGTACTATCTGGCCAATATTTTTCCTGTTTAGCAAACATGGAATTGATCGTAGGCATTGTTGACTGACGATCGCTATTGGTTGTTGGTTTGACACAAACAGCACTAGTGGAATTTGCAAGAGGCACTAAATTAGAATGTCAATTTCAACACGTGCTTACTGGTAGTGGCTGTGGCAATACTGTCAATACTGCATGTACACGTATCGATCTGTACTTAACTATCGATACTATCATGAGTATCAATGTATCGCCCAGTCCTAGAACAGACTGGTATGCTTGACCAACAGCCAAGGCTACACAGTGACATTCCAGTAGGTGGGGACAAATCACCCTCAGCTTATAACATGAACACCATTATTATGACCTAATGTAACATAAGCACCATCACTAGTTAGCATAACCAACTTACTAATGTCAATACCTTTTTCTTTGAAGCTTCACTTTGGGGGAGCCATGCAGGTACAGTGAGCACAAATGATTGTTCCGCATTTTTCTGCAGCAATTCATGACCTAAGCGGTGTTGCTGAAACAGCTTGAGAGTGTCTAATTTGTGCAGTTAAAACTACTTTGGTATCGTCACTAGACACACTATGTACAGAAGTATTACTAACCCAGTCAGCAACAAGGTACTGATAGCCCTCAAAGACTTTTGTATGCCTTTAACTTGTCCTTGATATAAGGACTGGGAGTATTGATAATGAAGTTGTAAATATCTTGGTACTCAACTTCTGGCATGAAGTCAGTAATGCCAGGGCCAGGACCAAATATGTAAGGATCGTCTACGTTTTCCCCAATACTCTTTAGCTTCTTTTGGTATCTTTTCTTGACACTGGTATTCAGTTCATTGTAGTACTCAGAAAATTTCCGACCAGCAGTATCCATCTCAAAACACAAGTGTACAGCCACTCAGCATGGCATCTTAGTTACCATGTTCGTTTGTAACTAGGGAAAGTGACGTCATTGAATAACCTTGATTAACTCAACTAGGTTAGGGGTAAACTTTGCCTGCTGGTTTACCATTCCTATGAAGCAATGTAATTCTGACATGTTGGTAGGTGCTTTGATGCTCATGACTAGGTTCGCTTTGTCTTGCCATTCTATTTTTGAAAATGCTCAGGTGCACTGAAGATTCCAAATAGGAGTTTCTTAAAATGGTACCGTCCAAACTCAGTAATTTCCAGAAATAGACCTTTGTTTTATGAATCTTTGTCTTCACGATGACCACATAAAGGATGATGACCACTCTTTACTAAAGTTACAACAATAGACATAATACGGTAAAGAATTTCTCTGTTCTTTTCTTGCTTTTCTTTAAGCCTGGATCTATCGTCAACAGCAACTCTATCCAATTGAAGACTAAGTGGAGTATCAGTGTGATAATCCAATTGAAGCAGAGCTGCTTGTTTATGTACAACATTGTTTTGGTGTTTGTAGAGAATACGTCTTGCTTCCTTGTGTCCCATGCCAGTTGTTGTAAAACCAAATTGGACTGTTAGAGGAGAGCTAACAGTATGTAATAATCCACTCTGTTTTAATAGACACATTGTTGTACCTGAATCTCTAAAGAAACACTTGACAAGTTCCATGAAGGACATGAAGGACATCGACCACCCCTCTAAATGGGCCACTAATACATTCAAAACTACCAGACAATCCTTAGCAAAGGTCAGATTTATTTGAGTTGGAAGGAGTTATCTACCTGTTAGTAGTTGATTACAATTCAAGAACACAACCACTTCTCAAGCCATCACCTTGGCTCTCAAGTCTATCTTTAGTCGTTATGGCAGTATAGAAGTTATTAGTGACAATAGACCACAATATATATTCACAAGAAATGAAAGATTTTATAACATCTTATGGATTTCAACATGTCACTTCTAGTCCTTATTTTCCAATAAGCTCTTTGGTGCAACATTGGCTCAAAAATATATTTAGGAGGCCCATTATGTCACAACCACTTCTTTGCCACAGCAAAAAAAGAAATGCACAAAATTAAAATTCATTAATTAATTGTGATAATAATAAGCACGTGTATTTAAAATATTGTTAATTAAAAATGGTAGAGCCATTTTTCAAGCATGCCGTCTCTTTCCTAGTGAAGAATTGCATTGTCAGTGTCTTCAGGTAGTAAAAGAAAGTGGAATTTCCTATTATCCTCTTTCCTTGGGTTAGAATTGAAGGTACAGGAGATAATGTAGCAGTTGTGTGTAAAGAATGTCAGAAAACTGATTAAAGAATGATAAACCTAAAGGGAAAAGGTGCCCAGAAAATGAATGGAAGTGGGAGTATTTACAGGACCGTGTTGATTCTGATGATAATGTAAGACATGGTGCATGGGCTAGTGGTATGTTTGTGTCACCAAGATCAGCATTAGAAAAACAAACCATTAGCTTGATGAAAAATGGTCTTCCCATTTACAGAGCTTCACTTCTGCATTCTTTAGTGGACAAACAACTTTCTTTATGCCTGATGATGGTAACTCAAACTCACCCAACTTCATCTTTTTCTCAGTCTCACAGAACATCCTATGCTAGCTGGGAATTTCTGCATGCCATGAGTGCTGTAATTGAGAATCACAATATAACCAAGGTGAGAAATTCCTGATTTATGTCCTTGTTAATAGATGAATCAAGTGACATCTCTCTGACTAAGAATCTAATGTTGTATTTCAGTACCTTGGTAAAGATCCTGTGTTAGGCCTTGGGGAGGTATGATCTCATATTGCAGCACTATTATTTGCTGCTGGGGCACACACAAAAATGATCAAGCACATCTTGGCCATGTGGATGGCTCTCCCCTAACATGGTAAATGTTAATTATGCTCCAATTGCAGACGTTCATTGACCTTTCTACTCCGATTGCTAAAAGAAAAAAGATGATGGAAGATAAAGTATCACATTCTCAGTCATTTGATTCTTTTGTGCCTTCACCTTCAGAAGATGAGCTAAAAATGTTCTATAATAATTTGTCACAGTCAAAACCAAAGCCTGGAATTTGTTTTGGATATGCTCACATGTATAAAGTAGACCATAGTATACTATCACTCCCCCTGTCATCTTTGTTTAAAAGTACCTGTTTAAATATGTCATATACCGATCTTCTTGTCAAGTGTGAAAATGTTTTTCAAGATCTTACAATAAGTAAACAGCAATGTAAGAATATTGAAGTATCTACAAGAGATCAGGCTCAATATCCTTACTTGGGGACCCAGCCCAGATGGATATGTTGAATACCTTTGCTGTGGCCCTGGAGTTATTGAAGTTAAATGTCCCTTTTCTTCCTGTGACAAATCCTTATTAGAAGCTACTGGTGACGGTGTTTTTTGTTTGGAAACTGCACCTTGATGGTAATTACATACTAAAACCCATGCACTCGTATCATTACCAGGTTCAACTTTAGATAAAGTTATGCCATGTTCTCTACTGTGATTTTGTCATTTGGAGGAGAGATGAATTGATGGTTTTAAGGATACACTTAAATGAAGATTTCATTAGAGAAGCTATTAAAAAAGCTACTGTATTCTACAAATATGGAGTTCTGCCAGAGTTAGTAGGCAAATGGTATACCAAAGTTCAATCAATGCTACCACAATCAGATTCAGAAGATCCTCATGTAGCCAGCAATCAGAGGAATTTTAAAGTCAGAAGCAGTTGCAACTTGGTGTTATTGCAACAAAGGTGAATCAGGGGAAATGATTGCATGTGACAACAACCAATGTTTAATACAATAGTTTCACTGGACCTGTCTTAAAATAACATGTATTCCTAAAGGTAAATGGTACTGCCCCGACTGTCAAAAAAAACAAAATTAAGAAAAAGACCGAATAATTTTTATTCAATTGGAACAAAAGACTCACAACAGTTACATAATGCACTGCAAACTATTACTATTTATTCTATCATGCTAATTTGTGTTTTGTCATCATACATTATCATATTAACTGCCAGTGTTGATTCTAAGATTGTACATTTCTGCCTCAGAACTCCTATAACATGTTCAACGTGTATTCTAACTCATGACAATTTATGAGCTGTGTCAACCTCTATCCGTGACAAGTGTAAAAGGAGGGATTTTAATTTCGGCACAGAATTGGCCAACAGAATCCTGAGCATTGAACCCACGGTCAGCTAGAATCTGGTCACCAGGTAGTAGATTATTTAAAATCCCACAGTTTTTGGTGGGATGCTTATCAGAAACACGGCCTCCTCATTTCCCCAACTTTCAATATGTATGAAATAACTCCTTGGGGAATAATACCTATTAAAAATTTTACCATATTATGGTGTTTGTAGTTCGAATAAGTTTGGGCTCTTGCCATGAAATCTTGAAAAATTAATCTTAAAGTTGATCGGCATAGTATCCTTTAGTTCATTAAAAACAGTCATCATAACTGGAAGCCTGTATAAAATTTCACTAGATCATTAGTTTGGTCATCATCACATTTAAAAGTCTCTTCTGTTAACTTCATCATACAAACTCCTCTCTCTAATTGAACTTTTCATTTTGAAGCTTTTGCCATTCCTCTTGAAGACTACCAATTGTATGAGTGGAAAGGTCTATCTGTGTCCCAACAGTCCTAGATGATAGTGGTTGAGTTTGAGTTGCTACATCTGAATGTGATTCAATACATGGAGATTTGTTGCTGACACCACTTAACTGTAGCAAGGCAGATGCTGCTGCTTCAGCATTCAATCGTGCCAAACAAGTTTTTTTCTTCTAATAAGTCTCCTTTTTCTCTTCACTGGACTTAGCACAAAATCTGGGAATAGAGGATCGTCACTCTTTTTCCCACTTACAAAGTGAGCTGAGCAGAGCCAGCTGTGCTGGATAGGTAACCGTTTTCTCTCTTTAAGGCAGCTACCCACTTCAATCTGGGGTCGGGATCAGCAGGAAAACGATAAAAATTGAGCATGTTCCTTTTCACGGAGCAATTAGAATAGCCTACAGCAGCAAGACTGTTTACCATCTTGCCACTCAATATGGCGGAGGGACGTGGTTGCACTACGGATGATGTCAATCGAATAATGTCTATAGACCCATTAATAGAATTGTTAAGTAAGAAAATATTTGGAGTCTAGATCAAGAGCAGATACTCTCTCTTATGATCCTACTATTGTTACTACCTCTTTTGGAGTAATAAATTAAATGATATAAAACAGTTTTTGTTAAGGTCCAAGTGGAAAGTCTATCAGCTAGCAAGGATAGACTGAAGATCTTTCATCAAGCTCGATGGCACATATGCCTTTATGCAAATCTCTTAATATGAAATTACAGTATGGGGGCATGGGCCTTATTTAGAATAAAAATTGTGCTGACATCACTACAAAATGGTTCATTTTTGTTGTGTGCCTGGCTGTAGCAGTCGGTCAGATAGAGATTGTGACTTCACATATCATCAATTGCCTTTGAAGAAGAAAGGAATATTGAAGCAATGGATTCATAAAATTGGAAGAAAAGAGCTACCATTAAATGAGTGGACACGAGTATGTAGTTGGCACTTTGTCAACTCCAAAGGACGTATGCTGAGACCAGATGAAGTTCCAACCTTAAATTTACCTACAACTGCCAACACATGGGTAGGTGCTGGTTGCCTAAGTAGAGAAACAGTTTTACTTCTTTGACATAAATCCTACCAAATTTAGATCCAGTTATTCGCTTAGACCTAACAACATACCACAGCTGCTGCAAAGATTGATCACAAGTTTCCATTTCAATTCTCTTCTTTCCTGATATGAAACATTTAGTGACTTCTTCATTCTAAAACAAGATTCCTTAAATTCGTGATCATCAAGTGGGTAAGATGGTAAACATGAAACAACCTCTACAGATTCTTTTGTTACTTCTATGTCCACACTCATTTCAGGAGTAATGAATAGGTGTGATCATGTTTAACCTTTTCCTTCAATGGTACCAAAATATCTAAGAGAGCTGATGGTTGATTAAGAGATAGTAAGTTACAATGTAGTTCCTCAATAACCTTATTACCAAGAGATGCGGTATTCTGGAGGTTGAGGATCATAACTCCCATTCATGTTGCTTTTTTTATTCCTTCGAAGAATATCACTTTTTCTTAATGTCAATTCTGCAACTGGCATTATTTCCAATTTCTTAGGCCATGGTTTATTCCATTGTTGCAGTTTCTCCGTTGAAGTCAAAAGTCTGGTATTTTTCCAAAACGACTGAATTCCTCAAATGCATAACACAAAGCAGCCATGTGTTTGCAGGTAGCATGTGAGCCCTTTCCTGCAGGGGGGATTGCCATATCCCGTCCCTAGGGACCAATCCTGTAGAAATGCATCTGTTGCTGAGGCATAGGGATCTGGCCGCCAACTGAAATAGACTTGGAGCTGTGTAGTGAGTCTGGAGACAAAAAGGTCCACTTCCGATGGACTGAAGAGTTGATCGATTCGTCTGAATATGACTGGATTCAATTCTCAGTCTGTCCGGTCTATCATTGTTCTCGATTCAGAGTCTGCAATTTGGTTTAGCACTCCTGGGAGGTGCTGGACTATGATGTGTATGTTCCTTTCCAGACATCCACAGGTTCCTTGCTAGGGTAATGAGTTCTCTTGAAATAGTTCCCCCAAAGTTGTTGATGTAGGCAACTGCTGTTGCCTAGTCTATTCTGAGGAGAATTGATATGCCTGGTCTACTTTGACCATCCAATCATTCCATCTCACAATTTCTTGTAAAGTGTGGATCCCTTCCATCTTGAAATGTTGTGTCCGAACAAACTGGTTTAAGGCCTTTTAATTGATGATTGGCCTCTGTCCCTCATCCTTTTTTGGGACAAGAAATAGGTTGGAGTAAAATCCCATCTGTGCAGTTGTTACCATAGACACTGCCCCTTTTCCCAGGAGTTGTCTGACTTCCTCTAGGACTAGCTGGTCCTGTTCTGGACTATAATGTGGTGTATGTGGCATGCAGTGTTGGTAAGGTTCTTCTAGGAAGTCTATGTTATACCCCAGTAACATGTTGAGGATCCAGCAATCCTTTGTGATGACTTTCCAATTTTCTAGGAAATGCTGTAGCTGCTCAGCCAGTTTGTGATTCATAACTATTGAGGCCACACCCATGCGTACTAATTGATTTACTAACATACTTTTTGAATTTCTTCCAAATTGTAAAAGGGGTTTAACTGTACATGATATGTTAGTTTTGTTTTGGAATATTTCGGCATTGAATTGTTGACGGTCTCTGCCGCTCCTTTGGAAATAATTTGAGGCTCCACCTCATCCCGGTTTTGGATAATAATCCCCCCGACTGCTGGGGGCAGATCAAAAAAACTGTTTTAAGGGTCCAGATGGTACAACAGACTGCACGGCCTTGACTTGATCAGTGTGCTCCTTGGACCCCTTCGCAAACTATGGGCCAAATAGTGATGGAGCTGCTGATTTGAAATTTTCATCGTCCTGACATAGAGGAAGGAGAGTCTTATTCAGGCCTAAGGTGACTTTTTCTTGCCTCAGGTGAGAAATTCTAGCATTGGCATTGCCAATTAACTCCACAGTTGTGCTAATTGCGTCAATTGTGTCCTGGTATGCCGGGCAATGGTCCCGACTGTTAAGGTCCAAGATGGACACTAAAAGTGCTAAAGCATCCAGGACAAATGTCTGGATCTTTGCAAGGTCTTTATCTACAGACTTGACCTCAGACCTTATGTACACATCCAGTTGAGGTGTCCTGGTAGCTGCCACCTTAGGTAGAGGGCAGCCACCCTGCGCTTTCCTCAGTACACTGTTGGGCACACTCTGTGTGCATTTTTCCTCCAAAAAAACTTAGTTTTCTCCGATACTTCCAAATGTTCCACATCTTGCATCTCCTCCTCATCTGAGTTAGCAAAATGTGGGTCTTTGACTAAGTCAGGGGTCTCATCAGGATCTTCGTCCATCCTGTCTGCCCATGACCGAACACATGCAGTGTCCCTACCATGAGGGCTTCTGCTCCTTTAGTCATAGAGAGCTCTGCTCCGAGAGCGTCTATCCCTCTTTTGCTTTTGCCTGTCTCTCCTAGTCTGCCTGCTCCGAGACCTAGGAGGGTTTGAAATTTTTTTTTCCACTCGATTCATTACTTGTGGTATCCACATCGCTGTGAGGCGTAGTTTCCTTGCCAGGGTTAGGTTTCCTACCTCTTCTTTTAGAACATCAACCTTCTCAGACAGTGACTTCATAAATGAAAGAATGTCTGAACTACATTTATCCTGAGTAGCTATAGTAAACCGTTTGAGAAAGATCTTCTTGGGTGGTTCTTGGTGTAACTTGACTATGATGACATCATAATGAAGTGACACAAGTGATGTCATCATATTGATGACATCACCTAAACCCTAAACCAAACCTAACATTATTAATCTATGACACATAGTGATGTCATCATAGGACATGTTTTTACATCATCAGTCAGGTTACACCGAGAAGCACCCATCTTCTTGAACACCTAGTAATCACACTGTCAGCTAAAAAAAGGCTGAAGTGTGAAGAGCATGTCATGCTTTAATACAGAAACAAAAACACACCCATGGGCGTGTCATATGAATATTGTTAAACTGTAAATTAAGCTGTTTTGACTAAAGAAACTGGCCAAACACTGTTGATCTGTGAGACTGAGCCTTCTGAAATATAAACATTAAACCACCAACAGGTTTCCTTCGTGCAGGGCACCCACACTATGTTTGTGCTATGTCAAGGGTTTCCTTGTCCAGTAGTTGATTGATTTTATAAATGCGATTCTTTTTCATTTCAGCATGCACTTGGCTTGAATGTACAAATGCTTATCATTTGCTACTTTGATATCTTGAACATGACCACACTTGAATAGATTCTGAGCAGACTTGTTGATAGCTTTCAAATCATTAGCAGGTAAACTGTCTGTGGAGGTCCTTGTAACAAAGTAAGTAATAATTTGTGAATTTGAGAACATAAGTAAGGGATGCTGAGAATCAACAATTTCTTTAAGTGGCTGCCAATCATGAACACTAGTACTGTTTGTAGCAGTATCACTCATTCAACTAGATCGGCCTTTTTTACCCTTAACTGAGGCTTTCCTACATTGCAGCCAGCCTTCTAGCTGTGGTATTGTTAGTTCTTCAGGTTTTCTTCCATTTAAAGAGGTACCAGGTACATCATTTTCAATTAAAATTAATTCCTTATCGTCTTGATTCATGATATCATTAATTCACTATAGATATAACTCCTAGACTGTTTTCTTCCAGCACCAGGCGCACCTGCACTTATACACTCGATACGCAAGTGCCCCCCAGACCGAAAACTCTAATTACGCGAATCTCATAAAGGCATACGTGCCATTGAATGATGAATGATCCTCTCTGCTCACAACGTTTCAAGTATTGTCAATCCACTTGGCCAGAAAAACATATGATCCATTCATCTGTAAAAGCACAGTCTGCTCAGCCAACACTTCCAGGTACTTTGATAGCAAAAATATGACATGTTAAAGCAGTACATTCTGTCTACTTTAGGTGAGTATTCCAACCACTCGTGCATATCGTACCACTTTGAACAAAAACTTGAAGCTTTTCCATTTTGTATTGTAATGTTAAATTTTGAAAATTGAGGTTGTTGTTGTCCTTGAAGTATACAAACCTCTCTTGTATGAGAATCAACTGGCAGGGCTACAGAAGGATTACACTCCGAGTCATAGTCAGCTAATTCAGCTACCTGTCGTGTTGATGAATGATGAGTAACAAACAAGACAAAATTACAATACCTGTGAACTTGAACTTTGCAAAGAGTCTGATGATGTTTCTGTCGATTCTGTGAGTGAATAAGAGTCTGATGAAGTTTGTGATTGTTCCTCAGAGTCTGTGTCTTTGCCACTAGACCTTGAAGGAAGTACTTCAGAATACCACTCATTTCTACTCAAGGCTTGAGAGCATTAATTAGACTAGTACTAAAAATTTTTGGGAACAGGGGGGCGTGTGCCCCTCAAGGCCCACCCCAAGTCCACCATTGGTGCTGCTGATCTTAGTCATGAAACCAGATATACCTTTTTGTATGGTCTGAAACCAGATATACCTTTTTTTATGGTCAGATGCAGGAAGGCTTGGGTTAACAATGACTTTGATAAGAAGTAATGTGTCTGATGCACTAACATATAACAAGCTTAGTATGGTTGCTAAGTATGAAGAAAGATGGCTTATAAATTGAAGAATGTCACACTCCAAAGGGGCGTGGTCAGTTTATTGTTAATCCAAATGAACATAGGTTTGTCTACTCCAGGTTGGCCTACTATGATTTTAACAGGGGTTTACTATATTCACAACATCTGAGGTGCACTCATGTGATCACAGCAGTTATTAGCATTTAAAATTAATTAATAACAACATACAGCTTTAAGAACGTTCTTCAGTAGAATACACACCTTCCTATAAAGTCATGCCAGTTTGGTGTTATTGCTTTGAGTTACTGATTGTGATGGTCTGAGGAAAGTCAGCGTTTATTGTTAATCAAGGTGAGATTTTGACTATGTATGATATAGATATATAAACAAGCAGTGTCAATTAGTAGACAGTTGAAAACATTATAGTACAAATGCATTCAGGAACATTATTTACTGACGAAACCAAAAAAAATAGGATACTGACATATTAGGGCATTTTCCATAGGCGGGTATTCCAGCTCTCATCAGTGTTGAAGGTTATCTGTGAAATTGACCACATAGGAAGTATATAACATAAGAGTATTTACATTGTGTACTTATTACTGGGCTATGTACCTAATGCTGTCAACTTTGTACAATTCTCTTTTCTTATTCCATCCAGGACCACCAAACTTGGGCTTTAGATTACAGAAAGGGAACTCTTCACAATCATCCTTGAGACAGCCACTGCACCAACCACATGCTCTTTTCTTCTTAACTCCTTATAATGTATTACAAGTTTAAGCAACCCATCTACATGTACATATGTGTACATGTATGTACCACAATTGTTGATGTACATGTACATGTAGTTTCTATAACTTTTAAAAACAAAACTATATGCTTGTTTTACAGTGTGTATGTACGTTTGTCTATATTACAATACCTTACCTTTTTTGAATCCCTTTCTTGTCTGATTCAACAGAATTGACACACTGACTAACAGATGACTATGTAAATTGTTAATTTACACACTGTCGCTGTGAGTATAGTTGGAACATACTGGCTGGGTGTCTCCTTGTTTATGTGCTTTCTATAAAGAACAATAATAAAATATTATCAATATTTGCACATGGTATTATTTTGTCTAAGTTACTGTGTAACACTATATACATGTACCTTCCTAAGATTGGTACCCTTTGTTCCAACATGACATTTGTAATGCCATTCATTCTTAGCATGACCTCTCTTTACTGAATATGGCAGGGGTCTGTACTTCCTACATATTTTTTTGTGCTGTTTTTCTCATAGCTTTTCTTGTTTCAGGTTGCAATATTAGGCCTTCATGTCTTGTGATGTTTTTCCTGATTGAATCTATCAGCTCTTTTACTTTCATAGTTAGTTCATTGAGATCACTTGAGCTTGTACAACTGTAGGTGAGGGAGTCTCTAGCACATTCTCCCTCTCATTTGAGTGACTGGATCAGTGTCTACAGAGTAGTGAATGTCATTTACAGTGTACCAATGTGAATTTTTTTAATCAAGGCCTTGTACAGGTTGATATATGTAAAATACATGTATACTATCATAGACCACATATATATATACACGAATCTTACATGTACAAGGTGGGACAAGATTGTTCTACATGTGTATGTACATCTAAGCTGTATATACATTTATGTACATGTGCATGTATCTTTTTTACAAGAATGGTTGAATGGATAGGTTTTTCATTGGGAATGGGAGACTAAATGGAACTCTCTTCTTGTACTTCAGTGCTGCTTGTTCCTTAAAAGTAATCATTAATAGCTGTGCTGTCTGTACTCAGGTTTGCACTACTCTATAGGCTTCTGGTAGGTTGTCCCAATCCCAGTTTTTGTGCAACTGAAAATGGCAAAAAAACTGTTTAGATGGCAGATGCCATGTGATCCAATTTCACTCACTGTCCTTTAGTTTTTGCAAATGATAGCAATAGTGGTGGTCAATTGTGAGGTTATCTAACAAAGGAGAGGAAGCCTGGGTTATATCTCGAAGAAAAGAGAGAAGTAAATCACCTTCTTCTGAAGTGAAGCCATGCTTGTGGTCCTTAACCCAGCGCTCTCATGACTGATCTCTGTGGAAGTCACACAGGTATACTTGCATGTGAGAAATACTATATTGATTGTTGAGACCTCAGCTTCAGAATAATCCATCATGAAATATAGTGGACTCCAATCTGTATTCCATGATGAAATAATTTTCAATGCCTCTATAATCTGCTCTGTAGTCTCAGACTGCAAGACGAAATCTGCAAATGCAGGATATCCAACATTTGTTTTGACTGCAACATAGAAGAGAGCCAACTCCTACTTGGTTGCTTTATAAGTAGCATCCATAAGAGAGATTGTGTTTCCATATCTGTTTGACAGATCTTTTTGCCATGGCTCTTGATGTACATACAATAAATTCTGTTCAAAACTCTCTTGTGTACCTCCATCTCTTCTTCAGCCTTTGAATGGCCGAAAGAAGAATGAAGATCCTGGACTGTCCTTCCTTCATTGGTCTACTTTTAGTTGCAAGTTCTCTTGATCTAGCTTGCTAAGATGACAGACACGTTGAGATTTATATACATGGTTATGGACATCAACTGTAGTGGGAAAATATGTTTGATCTGTTAGTTGTGGTTTTGTTTCTCTTGAACATCTGTTACCCCTTCAGTAACTAGTTCATAGATTTTCTCTATTAATTTGGGATATATTCGTTGAGCATATGATGGAGGTCCATGAGTTGGGTGAAAGTTGTGATGGGCTTTTTCAGTAGGTATCTAGCAACTGTAAGAGCTTCATGAAGATCTTGTATTTTTGTCACAGTTCTTTCAGGGCTCTTGCTGACAGTCTGTTCTTCTTTTCATCTGTAATGCAATAATCAGTGAACAGGACCACAGAGTGAACAACAATGTGAGGTTTACAATCTGTTTTACATGTACACTGTAAGCACACTGTGCTTCTCCTTGTAGTAGTGGGTTCCAAACTCGCAATCTAACCGTCAGTTATCTTGTAGAGCAAAGGGAGTGTTATTGAATTCCACTGTTTGTCCTTCAAATCTGAGTTGCATGCCACAAGATTTTGCTTTCCTATGAGAGTATTAATTAGTATTTTGTAATCAGTTTTATCATTTATGTGTATATATATATATATATATATATATATATATAGTTTTGTATACCTTATGCTTCAGGTAGCATTTTTTCTTGATTTTCCTTATTTTCCTACGCAATAAAAATACTAATTAATGATATAACAAAAGTATTTCTTGCGATTTGTTTATGGATTAATTTATCATTTTGTTTGTTACACAATTATTATGCATATTTAAATACTCAATAAAAATAATCAGTAGGATTAATGCATTTCATTTGTCAATGACACTGCTATAGTTATTGCTCTCTACTTAATTGTACCACTTGAAATCTCAAACTGAGGCTTTTCTGTGACATTCTAGTGCCAAAGATTGCGTTTCTAGTTTGTGCTTCTCCAGTATACTTTCTGCATCATCTACAACCCCACAAAAATAGTGTGGGCTTATTGAATGAAGACCTACTGTCCAGTTAGGTATAGAACTCATCACAAAGCTAAGAGAGCACACCAACAATCTTGAATATTCCTGGTCTAAGTCTGAAATGTTAACCCATGTGAATGAGCATTCTGATTATCTGCATTAAATGTATGAGGGTGTGTAATCCATGTGACTTCCGCACTTCAGATGTTGTGAAAGTAGTGAACCCTGATTTTAACACAATAGTACGGTTTCGCCTATGGATACCATAATTCCAATTAATAGAAAGTTTTGAACTTTTCATTGTAATTAACATTTTAAAAATCCGATTAAATCTCATTGTAAAATACATAAGAGAATTGCAAGACTTACCTAAATTTGTATCAATATGCACCAACTAAAGCATAATCAAATTTTGATGAGTTTATCACATAAGACTTAACTAAATTTCTTAAGATCTATGGACTTCTTGGATCAATTATGAAACAATCAAATCTATAATCATTTCTACCAGGCGATTATGAGAAAAATTCAAGAGATTGGTCTGCAAATCCAGTAGAAACAAATACAGATCAACTGAAGTTATTTATACGTAGAACAATAGCTCTTGCCTTTGTTCCTATTTGTTTTGTTCATCTTGCATGGCAAGGAATAAAAGCAGATACTCCAGAGTTACCAAGAATTGATGAATTCATTACATATTTTGAAACAATATGGATAGCTAGAACATTCCATACACCAGAGTAGAACTTATATGATACTGAAGGACCACAGACAAATAATCAGTTGGAGTGTTGGAAGAATTGTCTACAGCAAGTAGTTGACAAATCCCATCTGAACATCCTTGAATGTGTTGAGGTATTTCAGAGAGAATAAGCAGAGAGATTTCAATACAGCAGCTTGCAGCAGGTGCACATCCACCTCATTGGAAAAAGAAAGCTATTGAGAAAGATAACATATTAAGGAACTCAAAGAAAGATTTAGCAATAATATAATGTCTTTATCAGACTATGTAGCAGGCATGTCTCAACACATTAACTTGTAATTGTTTAATCTTTATTTTCCTTAACATTAAATTGTACACTATTTTAGTCATTTACCTCAAACTCCTTTGTCATTACTTAAGACTGTTTCAGTCCCTTTTGGTCCAGAGGCTCTTGCCTTGTAATTTGTAAATTCACAATGTTTCCTCAATTTGAATAACAGCATCGGTAGGTGAACCATACTATTATGTTAAAATTTGAGTAGGCAAACCTGGTGTCTGAGGAAGTTTGGGAGCCCAGGAAAATAGGTACAACCATTCCAAATATCTTGTCCTGAACATTTCCTCCAACTATCCTGTATAAGAAAATGTGTTATGTTGGTTAGTAACTGATAGTTCAACAATTTGTCATCTGTAATGTGCCAAAAGTACTACCAATGAGGAGCTAGATATATGTTTGAGGATACCTGACATATAGGTTGGAAGGATATGTGAGAAATAATTAGTAAATGTATGTTGAGCAAATTAACATTTCAAAATTATGTGAATAACATAAGGAATCACATAATCACATATATAGTAAATGTACTATTCAATAAGTGGTATGACATGAACAAAACATTCGCCATCAGTAAAAAATTTAGAATAAGCACAGCGCTGCTTTATAAAGTTAATAGGCAATAGTAATCAGGATGCTCAAACTTCTAGTGCACCACAGCTATATTGGTTTACCACATTTTGCCACTTCTGAATGGGGAAGATACTATGAGCAAACTGCTATCAACATGTGTGACACAATGTCATCTTCAAAGCTGAAACTAATCAAAGCAAAATGATGAATTTTAACAGGACAAAATTATTACATTCCCATTTTTTATACAAAGGAGTGGGAAAGGGTCCAAAAACTGGTATATCCCAATGAGCTAAAGCAACACAAGGGATAGAGCCCTTTCCAGTAGCAAGAAAGTACTTTCCATTAAGAGTACAGATAAGTATTTTTTATAACAGAGTTTCACTGGGGAATACTAGTACTTGTAGACTGAGGATGAATTTTTACATAAATAGTTTGAAGGTAAAGTGAATGCCTCTCGTCTAAGACTTCAAGCGTCTAAGCTTTTGGAAGTGAGTACTTGCCTGCACTATCACCATCTGAGTGAAATGATAGATGAGCCAACTCTCTGGGATTGAGCTTACCGAGTAGTGACATTAATTCTAAATTGAATGATTCAGGTGGATTCAATGAGATTACAAAGTTATGACAGAGAAAATGCTTCAATAATTGAGATTTAACAGTTTTGTCATTGTTTGGCTGATTTCCAAGCATATCATTGTATTGTTCATACAACAATAACCAAAATCCATGTACTGGACCACTGTTCTTTAGTACATCAATGAGATGGCAATGCATATGCATATTTGGAGTGATAGTATGTGATCCATACAATGTTTCTACTTTCTGACAAAACCTCAACAAAAGTGTATCAGATAGTACAAAGTCCAGTAGTGTATCTAGGGAGGGGGTCAGGGTGCTCAAGCACCCCCCCCCTAGCCAAATTACTACTTTGCCACAAAAGCTATCATGGAAAGAAAACAAATAGCTACATGTATATAATGTTATAAACAGCTTACTAGTTTTGTTTGAACTGCTGTATAGACCTATCAAGCTACACAAACCGACGAATGGCTAAAGACAGGAATATTTCTATCAAAAATTCATGAAGATAGGCGGAAGATAGGGGTGGTGACTTCATTGCTATGAATAATATATATTACGAGATTGTAGTAATAAAACGTTAAGACGTGAGTGCAAGATTAAAAGAATGGATTACGATGACGATTTTTCTGCCAAATGCAACAGTACAATCACTGATTCATTGCCCAGACTTTCACAGACACTTGATATCACATAAAGAAAGTGGTATGCAACTTTAACACTTTTGCCAATTGTACATTGAATTGTCTGTCTTTTTTTCAAGAATGCACAGGTATATTTTGCATGGTATGTGTACTAAAAAAAACAGAGAAAGAATTGCAATATAGTAAGTCATAATATACAATATTACTATATATGAATGTACAATATTACTATGAATCATCTTTCCTAAGAAATATTACCACATTGGCAGTTTAACAATCAAGAGGATGCACATGAACTTCTACTTGATTTTCCTAAGAGCCTTTTCAAATAATAATGTAACAAACAATATTAACATAATGTTTTATGTAGTTCTCAAATAAACATTGGCATTGAGACTCCAGGTAAATAAATGATTGATCACATAAAAATCCTTTAAAAATACAGTTCAATGTGTAGAATGTAATGCAATAAAATTAACAGAAAGTTATCAGTCTCACATTCAAATTGATACACAGGTTGGTTAAATTACAACAGTTTGCTGTGTTGAAGTAATTGTTTTCAGAGTGAGAATATACACAAAGCTATTAGTGAAACTCACAAAGAAGAAATGTTGTCTCTTGATGATCTTGTATATTGTGAATGATACATTTGGTGCCATTTTTGGACTGATAGAAATATATTCTCTATTAGATGTAAGAAAAATACTCAAGCTGCTTTGAAGCATGACATCTCTCACACCTGCCATCAACACTAATAATTCACATCAGAAGGTAGACAAATTTATAAAATTAGATGACTAATGTTACCACTAAATTAAATGTAAGGTTTAACTGGGAGACTACACATGCTAAGAAAGATAGTCGCCATGTACATATTACTGAGTCAGTAGAAGTCCATGATAAAAAGATGTTGATATCAATTGAAGTTATGTAATGACATAATCACCTTGTTCATATTAGGCAAACACAAAACAATATACTCTGTCCTCCATTATTGTGCACATTGGCTCTACCCCACAATCAGGTCATTATGTGGCATATGCTCGTACAGCTGAGGGATGGTATGAGTTTGATGATGCATTGGTAAGTTCTTTTTTTTAATTCAGTGTCAATATTATGAAATTTCATGCTAGGTGATCTGACACCAACAGACCTAGCAAATGTTTTAACAAAACAAGCATATATTCTATTCTATACTGAGGTTTGTGGCTGAGGTTTGGACTTTAACATTGATGTTGGGTGTATGACATGAGGTGTAAATTATAACATTCCTATCACCACTATTCTGTCTTTTTCACATTTGTTACCAATATAGGTGAAACATGAAATCAAAAAGAAGCTAAGCTTATCAAAGAAGAGAAAACTAACAGCATCCACTCTTCCTACAAAGAAGGGTTGTTATTGCTATTAATTACATTTATCACAGTATACTACATGTATTTAGATATGGAGATGTGTTTTCAAATGCAGTCACTCACTTCAACAGTTGCGTCAATTTCTTGGGAGAATGTAAAGCGAACATACAAACAGCAAATTAATGTCAAAGGGACTGATCTCCAGCATCTACGTCAAGTGTGGGAATCAAGTTCAAGTGCTGAATGTTGGCTCAATGACAATGTATGAAATGTAATAGATTACCAATAAAAAAATTTAAGTACCATTCCAGATAGTCAATGGCTATATCCTCATAATATGCAATAGTATCAAGAAGAAAACTGTAAGTAAAGACATAAGAAGAGCTCACATTAACTCCTTATAGGGAGTGAACATACTACCCATTAGTTCTTTTTTTCTGTAGGCATTAAATGCAAAAGGAATTGACAATATACTTGAAAAATGGTATAAAAAAGTTAGAACTTCATTACCCATTATTACCAATTGCCTCACTTAAACAGATAAAAATGTTTTCAGAATTTGACATGTGGATTATACCTATCAACAGACATGTTCATTGGACAATGATGGTATATGATTTCACAGTCCTTACTTTTAGTGTATATGTACTCTAAACAGGTGATTGACTTCAAGAGAAGAATCACACATTACACTCCAGTTATTGTTTATAAACCTCAAGGCTGTCCTTAGTCAGTTGAATCCAACAACATGTGTGATGATGACTTCCTCATATGATGACTTCCTACATGATGAAGAAGTTTGGCCATCAGAGAATAATATGCTTTGACTCCACCCATGGCACTAATAGCTATAATTTCTCTTTGGTCACATTGGTAGTAGTAGAGGAATTTGGTGAGGGGTACCAGGTGGGTCGGTGTTTATCAAATTGTGAAGATAAATATGTACTTCACAATTTTTTCACAGCAGTTAAGAAGAGGGTCAGTTCCATAACACCACAATGGTTTATGTCCGATGACGCCGAGCAATTTTATAATGCCTGGAGGTCAGTATTTGATGAAGTCAACAACAAGCTGTTATGTACCTGGCATGTGGATAGGGCATGGCGTGAGAAACTCTCTCTGATAAAAGACAAACAGACACAGGTAGCAGTGTATCACAACTTGCGTGTTTTACTGGAGGAGAAAGACATACAGAAATTTCAAACACTTATGACAAAAACAATTCAACAACTTCAACTGAATGACAAAACAACCTTATTTGCAGAGTACTTCATCAGAATGTACATAGATAGAAAGCAACAGTGGGCATGACGATACAGACAGGGATCATTTATTAATACTAACATGTATGTTGAGGCTTTCCATCGTGTATTAAAGTACATATACATGAACAGTAGGATCAATAAGAGTTGACAATTGTATCAATACACTGATGAAAATTACAAGAGATAAAGCATTCAAACGACTTATAAAACTAACCAAGGGGAAAAAGACAAAGAGATTAATTGACATACACAAAAGACATTTAACCAGCAAGGACATGACAATAGATTCAGTAGAACTAGTTGAAGATGGAGTATGGGATGTGACATCATCACATGGTAATGACAAATACAGGGTAACTATGGAGAATGAGGTATGCCCAGTGAATTATAGACTAAGATGCAATGACTGCAACATATGTGTACACTCCTACTCCTGTACATGTCAAGACTATACTACAATAGGGAATATTTGTAAACACATTCATTTAATGGTACAGTTTCAACAATGCAACATGTGTAAATATTGAAAACCCACCAACTGCTGCATGGATCTGCTTGAATTGCATTAAAATAAAGTCAATTAAAATAGAAGAATGACTACACTAGATAACGTGTAATTATTAATTGTTACTCCGCCCATTTTTTATTTTAAGTTGCTATGAATATATAATATACTCATTCCTGTGGAAACATTCCTATAGAAACATTCCTGTCTTTAGCCGCTTCTCTCAAACTGTACAAATGACGTGTCCTAAATTGTTTTATCAAATATTCACCATGCATGCATTCAAACATGGCAAACAGTACCCGCTAATCTATGCTTTTTTTCCAAACAACACAAAGATGTACTTATGAGAGGGCTATGAATCTAGTCAGAGAGAAGGCTGATGTACTGCAGCTTAGAAGCTCACATCTATTTTTAGGACACTTGTGTTCTGTGGACGTCAGAACATAGCATTACTTGGTCACCGTGACAATATCACAGATATCGATTGAGATCTATCAGACACTAAGAACCATGCCAATTTTTGCACCCTTCTAAATTTTAGGGTTGATTCAGGTGACACAGTACTTGGAGAACATCTTGGTAAAGCTGGAAGGAATGCCACCTACACATCTTCCACTATTCAGAACCAGATGATTCTAACAGATTAGGTCAGGGGGAAGATTATCAGGAAGGTTCATGTAGCAAAGTGGTTCACATTGATAGCAGATGAGGTCACTGATGCATCCAACAAAGAGATTTTAAGTCTTGTTTTGAGATATGTAAACCCTGATACTCTTCTTGTTCGAAAGACTTAGTTGATCACTGTTACAACCTTGACCTATCCAACTTGCAGGGTCAAGCGTATGATGGAGCTGGTAACGTGGCTGGATGTGTTAATGGTACAGCAACTCTCATTACAAATGAATATCCTCAGGTACTGTATCTTCACTGTGCTTCACACTGCCTTAATCTTGCTGTAGTAAAATCATTCAAAGTTACCAGTGTTCATAACATGATGAATGTGGTAGAGAGGGTTTGCCATTTTTGCTGCACATCCAAAACAACAAAGAGCATTTGGAGACTCATATCTGAGACCCAACCTGCATCAACTATTCACAATTTAAAAGACCTTTGCCGTACTAGATGGGTTTAATGAATTGATGCTCTCTCTTACCAACCAACTGTTGTTTGCATGGAGAGTATTGCAATGTTGGGCCAGGTTTATGGACAGCAGACACACTCACTGATGCTAGGAGCCTTCAACTTGCTCTCACCACAACAGACTTCCTTTGTGCACTGGTTATCACAAACTCCGTGTCTCCTATATCTACATGCCTTGACAGTAAATCTTGAGGCAGAAACTATCGACATTGTAAGTGCTGTAAAAGAGATAGATACTGTCATAGCAACACTCCAGAATGTTAGAGATAACATCAATACTTACAACTCAGAGTGGTTTAGCACAGTGTAGAAGATGTGTGTTGTTGTTGTTACTGAACCTTCACTTCCATGGAGATGTGGTCATCAAACACATCGAAGCAATGTTCCTGGTGATTCTTCATCTCAATACTACAATTGATCCATCTCTATCCCTGTACTTGACCACCTACTCTCTGAGATGAGGTCACACTTTACCTCTCATCAGCAAACTTCTTTGTAGGGGTTGTCCATTGTGCTATCGGTTATGGTGACCATGTCAGTGGAGGAGTTCACGGCTAATGATAATAAACTCACTGACTTTTACAAATATGATCTTCCATTTCAACAGTGCTTCCACAGTGAGTTAGATTGCTGGAAGTTAAAATGGGAGCAGCATCTAACTGAACATGGACACTGTATTTTACCATCTAGTCCTACTACTACTCTCAAACAAGCTACTTCCGTGTACCCAAACATCAGAGTATTAGTAACCATTTTATGTACCCTACCAGTTACTAGTTGCTCAGCAGAATGATTTTTAGTCTACGTAAGAAACCTTGATCCTGCCATATTTCCAACATTTTCTTAGCTGTACCCAGAAAAAGATTATGCATAGGATCTATTGCTAGCATTTGAATAGGATCAAAGTAAGAAAGCTTGAGTAAAGATGAATATCGACATTCAAACAAATTTTCCAATTGATCTTTTTTTTGTTGAGTATCAGCCTGAAGTGTCAATTGAGCATTTGATAATGTTCTTGAATTGTCCTTTTAGACCATAATGATCTTTCAAAGCCCGAATTATCCATCTGACCAGGTTTACCTGGAAACTCCTTAAAGCATTTCCAGAAGCCACGTTTGGTGGCATGTGACAGGAATCCACAAATTTTCCTAGCAGCTGGTAGGTCACATGCAACAGATAAAAGTAGACACCTTATAGGGAATTCAGATGTTGAAATTGATGAAGAAACTGTCATAGGTACTCCAATCTGTAGTTCAACTAGCTCAGAAACAAGTGGGTCTAAGAATGAATCAATGTGTTGTTTAGGTTCATGAGGTCTAGGTAATATTCCGACAGTTAAAACATTCTCCTTTTTGAAACAATGTGAACGTGGTAAGTTCATAATTGTCAGGTGTAATACACTCATTGAGTATGTGAGATGCTTGAATGGTCTAAACCAATCTACGTTAAGCATAAGAGCAATCATGTTTAATGACAGTTTGTCTTGAACTGTTTCCATATTTCACCATCATAAACATCGGTTAAGAAAGCAGTGTCGTGACAATTGATTGAAACCAGGGCAAAGAAGCATTTCTTGAATATATTCCTATAAAGGGTAATAGCAATACAGTTTTAATGGATAGAAAATATGCTGGCCTGATGAAAAAGACATGGTCTTTAACAAGGAAGTGTAGTGCATGTACTGTATTACTTTATCTCTAAGATTGTTCATTTTTATTGTATTACTTATCTCTAAATTGTTTATTTATTTGTGTGATCATTGCTTGTTTATTTATTTGTGTGATCACTGCTTCTAGAACATTCTGTCATCTTGCTATATATAACACAACGTGTATGTATTTTGATTCATTCTTGTTGTAAGAAAAAAATATCATTGTTGAACTGAGACTTGAACTCTAGATGTCAGAAGTGGGATGGCTACTTTTGACTTACCCCTTCTAGAAATTACTGTTGAAGAGTTCCCCTGAGCATGGACTCGATTCGAAATTGTATCTGCTGCAAAGGAATGGAAGGATGAGAAACAAGCATTGATCCTGCCAACACTATTGCAAGGGAAACTAGTAGACTACTATGTCGACCTGAATGCAACAACTAAAGCTGACTTGAAGGTACTAAAGACGGCACTTATGAAGAAAGCTGGCCTGGCTCAAGACCCACTAACACCAGGGAAGCTGTTCATCCCTTGTTGCCATTGTTCAGGTGAAAAAGCTGCAGATTTTTCCGATCACTTGAAGTTATTTGACCTCTGGTATTCTGCTACAATGTTTCCTAACAGGATTGGGGCCCCCCATAAGCCACCAAATATTGCTGCACAGACAGCCTACAACCTTCAAGCAAGCAGTTGAGAACGCGAAGGAGGTAGAACATGCACTAAACTTCGAAACAAAACCCACTGAACCTGTGATGAAAGACATCAGCATGATCAATAAGATGTACCCTATTGAAGACCCAAAGCTGGGCATTCAATTACAACAGGCCTTAGATCAGATGACAAAGTGTCTAGAGGCCCTTGAAACAAGATTGCAGCCTATTTTGCTGTCCGTGACCATAACCCTCTGTGAAAGTGCCAAAGCAACAACTGTGTAAAGTATGCTTTGATAGTGGACTACAATCATCAGGACTACAATCATCACGCCTGTTGGGAGTGAGGCGAGTTTTGTCAATGTGACTGCTCCCAGTTAAACTATGACTGGCCAAACTGATCAGTGGGCAGCTGGCCAAGGAAGTAACTTATATCCACTGACCTACCCAAGCCACTGGCAGCATTAATGCTATGTTCTATGCAGACGATCTTGTAGGTTAAGTGTCTACTAATGTCTTATTAGATACTGGAGCTGCTGTCTCTGTCGCACGATATGAATTCTTACCAGAGGAATACTGTCGAAAACTGACAGAGTCACCAGGAGCTGTGGGTGCCAATGTTGTACCACTAGATGTTGTCGGAAGAGCAAAAATTGCACTGTCCCTGGGATCATTTAGCACAAGGAAGAGATCACTATCATTTGTAAACTAACTCTAGATTGTCTATTTGGTGTAGATTTTTGAAAGAACATGGTGCTGTTATGGACTGCCAATGTAGCATTGTCTCAATTGAAAGGGATTCACGATGCAATGTTCCAATGTCTATGGGACACCAAGAGAAAATTGATAAGTGTGGCCATTATAGCCTCTGTCAACATGGAGATACCTGGATGCACAATACAATTGAACCGATTAGTGGTGGCCCTCCCACAAATCTGTGTATTGATGAACGTCAGCCCCACAATAACCATCTACAAAAGTATGAAGCTTGGAGAGACAACCCCAGACACAATGTGGTCAATCACAGGCCCTGGATTTAACTTTGATCGCTTTGATTTGACATCTTCAGAGAAGACACTGGTCCAAAATCCTTTGACCCAATTGGCCGATTTATTTGCAGCTAAAGGTGGACAAGTTGGTCGAACATCAGCTGTCAAGCACTCGATTCCAACTGAAGGACATCCTGTGTGACAACTGTTATTAAGATTGTGATCGTAAGGAAGAAGGATGGTTCCTGGCGGTTTTGTGTGGATTACCAAAAAGTCAATTCCGTCACTCGTCAGGATGCCTACCCTCTCCCAAGAATAGATGCCACCTACTTCACCACACTAGACCTTGCCTCTGGCTTCTAGGCAGGTGGAGGTTGAAGAGCAAGACAAGGTTGAATTCAGTGTAATGCCATTTGGCCTTACCAATGCACCTGCCACGTTCCAATACCTAACTGAGTGTGTTCTTGCTGGACTAATGGAGAAACAGTGCCAGATGTATCTGGACAACATTTGTGGTATTTAGCAAATCCTTTAAAGGCCATATTGAAAGGTTGACTAATGTATTTCAAGCACTGCGACAAGCAGGCCTAATGCTGAAGCTCAACAGATGTCATTTTGCTCAAAGGGAAGTCCAATATCTTGGACACATAGTATCTGCTGCAGGTATTCGCCCAGACCCTGCAAAGACTGAGGCAGTGTCTACATACCCAGTCCCAAACAATGTGAAAGAGCTCAGGCAGTTTTTTGGACTAGCCAACTAATACCACCAGTTTGTAGCTGATTATTTCAAGGTTGCAGAACCACTCCATAAGCTCCTGACAAAGGAAAATGGCTTCCACTGGCATTCCAAATCCAAAAATGCTCTTGATGAGTTCAAACACAGACTAGTGAGCCCACCATCCCTCCTTGCATTCCAGATTTCAGCCAGCAATTTGTATTTTACACCAATGCATCAGGTTCAGTAGTATGAAAGCAACAGTCCTACAACAGCTCCATGACAATGCAGGTCATCTTGGTTTACAGAAAACAACTAAGAGTTTGAAGGAGCAATTCTACTGGCCGGGATACAAGGTGGATATTGAGAAATGGGTACAAAAATACCAGCAATGTCAGCAACATAACCCTCCACAACCCAAACCACAAGCGCCACTTGGAACTATTAAGGCTACCCGCCCATTTGAAAAGATATCCTAGCATATTATGGGATCTTTATCCACCTTTTCAATAGGAAAAAAGTACATCTTAGTTGCGACTGATATTTTCAGCAAGTGGGTTAAAGCCTTTGTCCTTCAGACAACAGACAATAAAAACCTAGGCTACAGTGCTGGTTAATGAAATTATTTGTCGATGTAGAGTACCTTCAACCCTTCATAGTGACCAAGGAGCAAACTTGTCAAGTCATTTCATCTCTCTGCAGAAGTCTAGGAATTGAGTGTACACAAACTACAGCATATCACCCACAAGGGAATGGACAGGTTGAGCGCTTCAATTATACCTTGGAAGCAATGCTAGCCAAGTTAGTGAAGGAGAACCAAAAAGATTGGGATCTACATATCCCCAAGGTGTTGTTTGCATACAGGACTGTCCTCCATGAGCCTGTGGGTTATTCTCCTTATCGAGTTAATTTTGGACAATCACCAAATCTTTCAGTAGATGTAATGCTAGGCACGAGACGATAAAGAAATTCCTGAGTTCATAGATGTGAACTTTTCACTAAAAGGAGTATACAATGATGTAAGATGGAAACTGAATGAAGCACACCAAAGAAACAATCAAAATATGATGAGAAAGTAGCTGGCAGCAACCTCACTGTAGGAGACAGAGTTTGGCTCTATGTCCCTGCTGTAAAGCAGAGAAAAAAGAAAACTCTCTTCACTGTCACGCGGCCCTTACACCATAATCAAGAGGGTTGGTGTTGTCACCTATTGGATACACTTCAATGGATCTCCAAAGACATTAGGGGTGCATAGGACTAAAGCTCCACTACGGTGAGCCACAGGGCAAAGCCAGCAAGAAGCAAACGTACATTCTACAGATTAGTTGTAGCTCCAATTCAAAAGAGGAGACCGTTGCTATAGCACCAAATGCTAAGGGACAGTGCATACAGTCTCCAGTGAAAACAACTCTTACCAATCGTGGTTTAGTTAGAAAAAAAAGTCGATGCTGTTAAATTATTTCCATACAAAAGAACATCCAAGACTATGCTAAGACCCTCATTTTCATCAAGCAGATCGACTAAGATCGACTAGTACAATTTTAACACCTCCATCTACACAATCTCGTAGTCAATCTTCAGCTTCAAGCTCAGGAAAAAATAAGGAACAAACAACATTGGAATTGGAACAAATAAGTGATCTACCTGACAGTAAAAATGAAACATCTGAGACACTACCAGTGCTATCTCTTCCATGATCAACAACTAAAATCATGTTCCTTTCTAATTTCCACTATTAACACTTCATACTCACCAAGAATAACTCAAAGTACATTGTGCACTAACTATTAAGCCAATTGTTATCAATGACATTTGAGAGTGATAATTATGTATTAGTGTGATGCGATTATTTTCCCCATTTAGATAAAGAAAACCATGTCAACAGTGCTAACACTCATCCCATATCCAGACAAAGAGTGCAGCCTCATCAGGTATTATCAGCTACTACACTGGACCTGATGGTGTTGACAGCAGAGATATTAGAGTCCTCTTCAACAAAAAATTGAGTGCTCATATGCTAGTCCAGTTGTCAATCACAAATAAAGTCTGTTTAATTGAGATTTCCTCAATATGATAAGTAGTCAAGACAAGCATATGCCTAGCAATGTTGATATTTGGATCAATTGAAAAGATAAATGGATGAATATGATAAAGAGTTGAATGAATGGATTGAAACATACCTATGAAGCTTACATTGTACAGGTAAAATCTATTTTATATGCTCGACCATCTATCCATCCATTCACTATTCTTACCTAGCACAAATGTAATGAGATGTTCATAGCATTGACAACAGAGATATTACAGTCCTCTTCATCAAAACTGAGTCCTGCCAAATGTAAAAGAACAAAAGGAATATAGAAAGCACTAGGCAACCAACTATAATGTATTGTCGATGTAGTACTAATAAATATAAAACAATTAATATTGAGTATGTAAACCTACATGTACTAAACTACTAACGCACTTGCTGTTAGCAGTTGATATTATGGCTACCTCAAAGCAGAAATTATAGAACAAAGAACAACTTACATGACCATTTGTTGATCACTAATAAAATCTTTTTAATTGAGATTTCCCTCATATGATAAATAGTCAAGACTGACATATGCCTAGTGATGTTAATATAGGGATCAATTGAAAAGATATGATGGACAATTGGATGAACATGATAAAGAGCTGAATGAATGGATTGACACATACCTATGAAGCTGACACTGTACAGATACCATCTATTCATATGCTCAGTCATCTATCCATCCATTCACTATCATTACCTAGGACGAACATTAAAGAGATATTGATAGTATTGACAATGGAGATATTAGAGTACTCTTAATCAAAAACTTAGTCCTACCAACTGTAAAAGAACAAAAGGAATATAGAAAGCACTAGGCTACCAAATATATGTATTGTCGATGCTTTACTAATAAATATAAAAATAATTAATACAGAGTATGTAAACCTTCATGTATTGAACTACTAACAAACCTACTGTTAGCAGTTGATAGATATTACGGCTACCTCAAAACAAAAGTGATAGAAGAAAGAACAACTTACATGACCAGTTGTTGATCACAAATGAAGTCTGTTAATTGAGATTTCCTCCATATGATAAATAATCAAGAATGACATATGCCTAGCAATATTAATATAAGCATCAATTAAAAAATAAATGGATTGAAGGATGGATGGACATGATAGAGAGTTGAACGAATGGATTGACACATACCTATGAAGCTGACATTGTACTGAAAGAAACACTAGGAACATTACTTCATCTGGCTTGTAATGCTTCTGAATAATGTCTAACTGAGACAAGTCCACTGAGTATGAAAGGCAAGTGAGGGCAAGTAACACAGATGTCTTCCAAGTAAGCTGTTTAGTGATAGCTCATGATTGTTGCCTAGGGAGATAAGATAGCCCAAAACTGTTTGTACACTCCATGTGTGAATGTAGATGTTGTCCAACACTATAGTCATCCACCCTCTCATGTACCGATAAGATACCTATAACCTTCATTATGAAGGTGGGCAAGGAAATTTACCACGTTAATCACAGGTCCTGAAAAGCACACCAGCTAAGCCACCTCCCAAAGAGTGAGTCGTAAGACCTGTCTTGAGCACGAGAGTAGTAGCCTCTTGTGAAAGGTTCTGGCTTCCGTATCTATCCCTGAGATGTGCCATACGGGCTAGTTGGGGCATCAGCATCCCTTCCTTGTTGTATTCGTTGGGTCTGGACTTGAGATAGGTCCTGACCTATTAAGGCATCAAGGGGGATTGGCATACCCCTTCCCAAGGGACCAATCCTGTAGAAATCCATCTGTTGCTGAGGCAAAGGGATCTGGCTGCCAACTGAAATAGACTTGGAGCTGTGTAGTGAGTCTGTAGGCAAAAAGGTCCACTTCCAACGGACCAAAGAGCTGATTGATTCGTCCGAATATGGCTGGGTTCAACTGCCAGTCTGTCCGGTCTATCATCATTCTCGATTCGGAGTCTGCAATTTGGTTCAGTACTGCTGGGAGGTGCTGGGCTATGATGTGTATACTCCTTTCCAGACACTACACCCACAAGTTCCATGCTAGGGTAATGAGCTCTCTTGAAACAGTTACCCCAAGGTTGTTTATGTAGGCAACTGCTGTTGTGTTGTTTATTCTGAGGAGAACTGATATGCCTGTCCTGCTCTTGGCAAATGTTTGAACAGCAAGGGTTGCCCCCATGAGTTCCAAGAAGTTGATGTGGCTCTTGCTCTCCTGAATGTACCAAGGACATCCTGTCTTTTGCCCCAGACAGGCTGCACCCCAGCCTATTTGGGACACATCTGAGTCTATTACTAAGTCTGTTTCCCTGGTCAGCAATGTCTTCCCGTTTCACCTGCCCATTGTGTTGTCCCATCATCTCAGTTCGTTTTTGCACTCCTGGTCCAGAATTACCCGAGTTTTGTAGTCCTGAAGACTCCCATTAAACGCGAGGGACAACATTTGCAAGTGTCAGTAGAACAAAGGAGCCAGGAGAATTACCCGAGAAGTGGCATTCATTTTCCCAATTAACCATGCTAATGATCTGGCTGAAACCACTTCCTCCTTTTCCAATCTGCGGGACTCCGCCATGATTTTTGTAGCTTGTCTGATGGAAGCTTTATCTCCATTGCCACAGTGTCCAGTGTGAACCCTAGAAATTCCATAGTCTGGGATGGCTCTAGAATGGACTTCTTCTGGTTTATTAGGAACCCAAGGTTCTCAAGGAGGTAGAACATCTCGGCTGTCTGATTGACCAAGAGCTCCCTGGATTTGGCCATTACTAGAATATCGTCAATGTATGCTATCAAGCACATCTGCTTCTCTTGTAGCAATGCTATGGCTGGTTTGAGAGTCTTGGTAAAGACCCATGGAGCCGACGAGCGACCAAAGGGGAGGCAGTTGAACTGATAATCTAGTCCTTGAAACCTGAACCTGAGGTACTGTTTGTGAGTGTTGTGGATTGGTACTGTGAAGAAGGCATCCTTTAGGTCTACTTGGACCATCCAATCGTTAGGTCTCACAATCTCTTTTAAAGTGTGAATCCCTTCCATGTTGTGTCCAAACAAACTGGTTTAAGGCCTTTAAATTGATGTCTGGCCTTTGTCCTCCATCCTTTTTTGGGACAAGAAATAGATTGGAATAAAACCTCATCTCTGGAGTTGTTACAACAGACACTACCCCTTTTTCCAAGTTCTCAGACTTCTCAAGGACTAGCTGGTCCTGTTCTCGAGTATAATGTGGTATATGTGGCATGTAGTGTTGGTATGGTTCTTTCAGGAAGTCTATGTGATACCCCTGTATTATGTTGAGGATCCAGCAATCCTTTGTCCAATTTTGTAGGAAATGTTGTAGTCATCTGGCCAATTTGTGATTCATAACTATTGAGGCCACACCCATGCATAATTGATTTAGTAACATACTTTTTGAATTTCTTTCAAATTGTAAAAGGGATGTAACTGTACATTGTATCTTAGTTCTTGTTTTGGAATCTGGTTTGCTGGTTGCCTTGAAATGTTTTGGCATTGAATTGTTGACAGTCTCTGTCACTTCTTTGCAAGTAATTTGACATATGCAATGTTGATATAGGGATCAATTGAAAGATGGATGGATGGACATGATAAAAGAGTTGAATGAATAGATTGACACATACCTATGAAGCTTACATTGTAGAGATACCATCTATTCATATGCTCAGTCATCTATCCATCCATTCACCATCCTTAAAGAGATATTGATGGTGTTGACAGCAGAGATATTAGAGTCTTCTTCAATAAAAACTTAAGTGCTCATATGCTAGCCCAGTTGTCGATCACGAATGAAGTTTGTTTAATTGAGATTTTCTACATATGATAAGTAGTCAAGACAAGCATATGCCTACCAATGTTGATATAGGGAAAGATAAATGGATGAATAGATGGAGATAATAAAGAGTTGAATGAATAGATTGATGCATAACTATGAAGCTTACATTATACAGGTAATATATATTTTATATGCTTGGTCATCTATCTATCCATCCATTCACTATCCTTACCTAGGACAAACATAAAAGAGATATTGATAGTGTTGATAGCAGAGATATTAGAGTCCTCTTCATCAAAAATAAGTCCTACCAACTGTAAAAGAACGAAAGAAATAGATAAATCACTAGGCTACCAGAAACAACGTATTATTGATGCAGTACTAATAAATATAAAACAATTAATATTGAGTGTGTAAACCTACATGTATTGAACTACTAACAAACTTACTGTTAGCAGTTGATATTATTGCTACCTCAAAGCAGAAGTTGTAGAACAAAGAACAACTTATACAATCAGTTGCTGATCACCAATGAAATGTGTTTAATTAAGATTCCATACTATAAATAGTCAAGGCTGACATATGCCTAGCAATGTTAATTATAGGGATCAATTGAAATGATAAATGGATGGCCGTGATAAATAGTTAAATGAATGGATTGACATATACCTTTGAAGCTTACATTGTATAGGTACAATCTATTAATATGCTCGGCCATCTATCCATCCATTCGCCATCCTTATTCAGGACATATATTAAAGAGATTGTGAGATATTAGAGAGTCCTCTTCATCAAAAACTGAGTCCTACCAATTGTACAATAACAAAAAGAATAGAGAAAGCACTAGGCTACCCAACTGTAATGTATTTTCGATGCAGTACAAATAAATATAAAAATAATACAGAGTATGTAAACCTACTCTTAGCAGTTGAATTATGGCTACTTCAAAGCAAAAGTGATAGAACAAAGAACAACTTATATGACCAGTTGTTGATCACAAATGAATTCTGTTTAATTGAGATTTCCTCCCTATGATAAATAGTCAAGACTGACATATGCCTAGTGATGTTGATATATGGATCAATTGTAAAGATGAAGCTTACATTGTATAGGTACAATCTATTCATATACTCGGCCATCTATCCATCCATTCCATATCCTTACCAGGACAAACATTAAAAAGGTATTAACAGTAAAAGAACAAAAAGAATAAGTATATAAGAATTAATACTCACTGTATAAACCTACATGTATTGAATTAATAACAAACATACTGTTACCAGTTGATGTTATGGCTACATCAAAGCAGAAGTTGTAGAACAAAGAACAATTTATATGACCAGTTGCTGATCACAAATGAAGTCTGTTTAATTGAGATTTCCTCCATATGACAACCATAAGCCTAGCAATGTTGATATACAGATTAATTGATGAATGAATGGATATGATAAAGAGTTGAATGAATAAACTGACACATACCTATGAAAGCATACATTGTGGAGGTACCATATCTTCATACACTAGGCCATCTATCCATCCATTCACTTTTTTTACCTAGTACAAACAAAAGTAATTTTGATAGCATTGACAACAGTGATATTAGAGTCCTTTTCATCAAAGACTGAGTCCTGTCAACTGTAAAAGAACAAACATGTAGAAAAAGCACTAGGCTACCAACTATGATATATTGTCGATGCAGTACTAATAAATTCAAAAGAATAATACTGAGTGTGTAAACTGACATGTATTGAAATTCTAACACACTTGCTGTTAGCAGTTGATATTATGACTACTTCAAAGCAGAGGTCATAGAACAAATCAGTTGTTGGTCACAAATGAAGTCTGTATCTTTGAGATTTTCTCCATATGATAAATAGTCAAGACTGACATACACCTAGCAATGTTAATATAGGGATCTATTGAAAAAACAATGGGATGGATGGATGGAAATGATAATGTGTTGAACAAATGGATTGACATATACCTGTGAAAGCATCCATTGTACAGGTAAGATCTATTCAAATGCTAGGCCATCTATCCATCCCTTCACTATCCTTACCTAGGACAAACATTAATAGGATATTGACAGTGTTGACAACAGAGATATTAGAGTCCTCTTCATTAAAAACTGAGTCCTGCAAACTGTAAAAATACAAAGGGAATAGAGAAAGCACTAGGCTACCAACTATAATGTATTGTCTATGCAGTACTAATAAATATAAAATAATTAATACAGAGTATGTAAACATACATGTATTGAACTAATAACACACTTACTATTAGCAGTTGATACTATGACTACTTCAAAGCAGAGGTCATAAAACAAAGAACAACTTACAGACCAGTTGTTGCTCACAAATGAAGCCTGTATCATTGAGATTTTCTCCATATGATAAATAGTCAAGACTGACATACACCTAGCAATGTTAATATAGGGATCTATTGGAAAAACAATGAGATGGATGGATGGAAATGATAAAGTGTTGAATGAATGGATTGACATATACCTGTGAAAGCATCCATTGTACAGGTAACATCTATTCAAATGCTAAGCCATCTATCCATCCATTCACTATCCTTACCTAGGACTAAGATTAAAGAGATATTGATGGTGTTGATAGTAGAGATATTAGAGTCCTCTTCAACAAAATTTGAGTGCTTATATGCTAGTCCAGTTGTTGATCACAAATAAAGTCTGTTTAATTCAAGACAAGCATATATCTAGCATTGTTGATACACAGATTAAAAAAAAGACAATTGGATGGATGGATGAACGGATTGACACATACTTACAAAAGCATACATTGTACAGGTACCATCTATTCAAATGCTAGGCTATCTATCCATCCATTCATTATGCTTATCCAGGGAAAGCATTAAAGAGATATTGATAGTGTTGACAGCAGAGATATTAGAGTCCCCTTCAACAAAAATTGAGTGCTCATATGCTAGTCCAGTTGTTGATCACAAATGAAGTCTGTTTAATTGAGATTTTCTCAATACCATTAGTAGTCAATACAATCATATGCCTGGCAATGTTGATATAGGGATCAATTGAAAAGATTAATGGATGGACGTGATAAAGAGCTGAATGAATGGATTGACACATACCTGTGAAAGAGTACATTGTTTAGGGCCCATCTGTTGATATGCTAGACCATCTACCCATCCATTTACTATCATTACCTAGGACAAACATAAAAGGATATTGATAGCATTGACAACAGTGATATTACAGTCCTCTTCATCAAAACTGAGTCCTGCCAACTGTAAAAGAACAAAAGGAATAGAGAAAGCACTAGACTACAAACTATAATCCATTGTCGATGCAGTACTGATAAATCTAAAATGACTAATACTGAGCATGTAAACTGACATGTATTGAAATACTAACACACTTGCTGTTAGCAGTTGATATTATGACTACTTCAAAACTGAAGTCATGAAACAAGGAACAACTTATATGACCAGTTGTCGATCACAAACGAAGTCTGTTTAATTGAGATTTGCTTCATACGATAAGTAGTCAAGACAAGCATAATTATACCTAACAATGTTAATATAGGGAACAATTCAAAGGATAAATGGAAGGATGGATGGACATGATAAAGATTTGAATTGAATGGACTGACACATACCTATGAAAGCATCCATTGTACAGGTACCGTCTATTCAAATGCTAGGCTATCTATTCATCCCCTATCCTTATCCAGGACAAACATTAAAGAGATATTGATGGTGTTAACAGCAGAGATATTAGACTCCTATTCAACAAAAACTGAGTGCTCATATGCTAAGTCCAGTTGTTGATCACAAATGATTTCTGTTTAATTCAAGACAAGCATATGCCTAGCAATGTTGATATATGAATTAATTGAAAGACAATTGAATGGATGGATGAACGGATTGGCACATACCTATGAAAGCATATATTGTACAGGTACCATCTATTCATATGCTAGCCCATCTATCCATCCATTCACTATCCTTACCTAGGACTAAGATTAAAGAGATATTGATGGTGTTGATAGTAGAGATATTAGAGTTCTCTTCATCAAAAACTTAGTGCTCATATGTATGTTCTGTTGCTGATAACAAATGAAGTCTGTTTAATTGACATTTTCTCAATACGATAAATAGTCAAGGCTGACATATGCCTAGCAATGTTAATATAGGGATTAATTGAAAAGGTAAATGGATGGATGGATGGACATGATAAAGAGTTGAATGAATACATTGACACATACATACGAAGCATACATTGTACAGGTACCATCTATTCAAATACTAGGCCATCTATCCATTCATTCACTATCCTTACCTAGGACAAACATTAAAAGATATTGATGGTGTTGACAGTAGAGATAATAGAGTCCTCTTCAATAAAAACTTGAGTGCTCATATGCTAGTCTAGTTGTCGATCACAAATGAGATTTCGTCCATAGGATAAGTAGTCAAGACAAACATTAAAGAGATATTGATGGTGTTGAGAATAAAGATATTAGAATCCTCTTCATCAAAAACTAAGTCCTGCCAACTACATTGTACAGACACCATCTATTCATATGCTCAGTCATCTATCGATCACAAGCACAAGCACAAACACAAAAAGAGATATTCATAGTACTGACGAGAGGTGTTGGAGTTCTCTCATATGCATGTTCAGTTGCTGATCACCAATGAAGTCTGTTTAATTGAGATTTCCTCCATATGATAAATACTCAACACTGACATATACCAAGCAATGTTGATATAGGGATCAATTCAAAAAAAAAATGGATGGATGAATGGACATGATAATAAGCTGAATGAATGGATTGACACATACACATGAGTCCTCTTCAACAAAAATTTGAGTGCTCATATGCTAGTCCAGTTGTCGAACACAAATTATTGATATTTCATCCATACAATAAGTAGTCAAGACAAGGATATGCCTAGCAATGTTAATATATGGATCACTTCAAAAGGTAAATGGATGGATGGATGGACATGATAAAGAGTTGTATAGATTGACACATACCTAGTGGTACCATCTGTTCAAATGCTAGGCCATCTATCCATCCATTCACTATACTTACCAGGACAAACATTAAAGAGATATTGATAGTGTTGACAGAAGAGATACTAGAGCCCTCTTCGTCCTACCAACTCTAAAAGAACAAAAGTAGTAGAGAAAGTATTGTCAATGCAGTACTAATAAATCTAAAATGACTAATACTGAGTGTGTAAACCGACATGTATTGAAGTATTAACAAACTTGCTGTTAGCAGTTGATATTGTGGTTACCTCAAAACACAAGTCAAGAAACAAAGAACAACTTACGTGACCATTTGTTGATCACAAAAGAAGTCTGTTTAATTGAGATTTCCTCCATACAATAAATATCTAGGCTAACATATACCTAGCAATGTTAATATAGGGATCAATTGAAAAGGTAAATGGATGGATGGACATGATAAAGATTTGAATGAATACATTGACACATACCTACAAAAGCATACATTGTACAGGTACCATCTGTTCAAATGCTAGACCATCTATCCATCCATTTACTATCCTTACCAGGACAAACATTAAAGAGATATGATAGTGTTGACAGAAGAGATATTAGAGAGTCCTCTTTATCAAAAGCTGAGTCCTACCAACTCTAAAATAACAAAAGGAGTAGAAAAAGCACTAGGCTACCAACTATAATGTATTGTTGATGCAGTACTGATAAATCTAAAATGACTAATACTGAGTGTGTAAACCGACATGTATTGAAATATTAACACACTTGCTGTTAGCAGTTGATATTATGGTTACCTCAAAACACAAGTCATGAAACAAAGAACAACTTACGTGACCATTTGTGATCACGTGACCATTTGTTGATCACAAAAGAAGTCTGTTTAATTGAGATTTCCTCCATACAATAAATATCTAGGCTAACATATGTCTAGCAATGTTAATTTATGGATCACTTCAAGAGGTAAATGGATGGATGGATGGACATGATAAGGATTAGAATGAATACATTGACATATACCTACAAAAGCATACATTGTACGGGTACCATCTGTTCAAATGCTAGGGAATCTATCCATCCATTCACTATCCTTACCTAGGACAAACATTAAAGATATTGATAGTGTTGACAGAAGAGATATTAGAGTCCTCTTTATCAAAAACTGAGTCCTACCAACTCTAAAATAACAAAAGGAGTAAAGAAAGCACTAGGCTACCAACTATAATGTATTGTCGATGCAGTACTGATAAATCTAAAATGACTAATACTGAGTGCGTAAACCGACATGTATTGAAATATTAACACACTTGCTGTTAGAAGTTGATGTTATGGTTACCTTAAAACACAAGTCATGAAACAAGGAACAACTTACATGACCATTTGTTGATCACAAAAGAAGTCTGTTTAATTGAGATTTCCTCCATACAATAAATATCAAGGCTAACATATGCCTAGCAATGTTAATATATGGATCACTTCAAAGGGTAAATGGATGGATGGATGGACATGATAAAAAGTTGAATGTATAGTTTGACACATACCTACGAAAGCATACATTGTCGAGGTACCATCTGTTCAAATGCTAGGCCATCTATCCATCCATTCATTATCCTTACCTAGGACAAACATTAAAGAGATGCTGATTGTATTGGCAACAGAGATATTGGAGTCTTCTTCATTAAAAACTGAGTCCTACCAATTGTAAAAGAACAAAAGAAATAGAGAAAGCACCAGGATACGAACTATAATGTATTGTCGATGCAGTACTGATAAATCTTAATGATTAATACAGAGTATGTAAACATACAAGTATTGAACTACTAACACACTTACTGGTAACAGTTGATATAATAGCTACATCAAAGCAGGAGTAATAAAATAAAGAACCACTTATATGACTGGTTGTTCATGAGCAATGAGACTGTTTAATTAAGATTTTCTCTATATGATAAACAGTCAAGACTAGCGTACGCCTAGCAATGTTGATATAGGGATCAATCGAAAACATTAAGGGATGGATGGACATGATAAAGAGTTGAATGAATGAAATGACACATGAAAGCATACATTGTACAGGTACCATTGATTCATATGCTCTGCCATCAGAGAAATTGGTAGTTCTCATTCAGGGAACTTTGTATTTCTCACTGAAAGAAATTGAGATGATGAGTATTCTAAAATATGCTTATCATTTGCTCTTGTAGTTTGAAAAGAAATAACAGCAACAATTGAAATTAAAGGAGCAGATACAGAAGATTCTTGGTCTTTCCATAATGTTAATCTTGCATACTTGCAATACTAGGAACTCTGCCATTCTTCATTTCTGAGGTCCACTGTGCTCTTTCCATTGCAGCAGAGAAGTCTTTCTTAGTAAGTACATCACCTTTCATTGCATTTCATTGAGAAGGTGACAAATGTTTTTTGTCACCCATCTCTCTTAAAAATTTGTCCACCTATGTTATAGTGAATTAAATTCAGACACAAACAGTGTGTCACATCTATTACAAGATCATACACAGGATCAAAACCACAGAGATCATAAAGTCTATATAATATTGTCTCTCCAGTTATACATCTGTCTTTGATAGACTAATTTCGCTATCTATATCTTTCTCATGCTTACGATTACTTTGTGCATCTCTACTTTTAGCTGGAAATCTATATCTTTGCTAGTATTGGCCAAATCTGCAGTTGTTGGCAAAGCAGTTACATAACAACGTCTAGATCCTTTGTAACCACTGTGAGTCACAAGGCTTATTTCAGAGTGAACTATCATGTCACCAGAAAAAAGAAGGGGTACTACTCTAAGCAATGCATTGTCATTTGGTGGACTGTGACCTTCAACAGATTTAGAAAAAAACACTTCCATCCAATTAATGTATAAATTCTCAATTTCTTTTAACAAAGGCTGAAGAAGCCATCAAACTTGTGAGGTAACTTTTGAGCCATTTGTATAGTTGGTATAAATGAATAAATTTGAGTTTTTTACCATCAGCTTAATAGCTTTCCACATTGTGCAATGAGATATTGTTATTGAGGCTATTGAATGCTTAGCTGAAGTTGAGTATGGATTCCATCCATCTATATGATTAAGAATAGCCTGATTTCTAGGATCACCTTTCATTGCAAATGGACAAGTTAAAAAAATCTCTTCACAATGAGGACATTAAACAGAAACTTCATAACATTAGGACTTGGCACTTCACCTGACTTAATCGAGTCTGATTTAATAATAGCTTCACAGTTAGGGCAATGACATGGTAACAAAGTCTTTTTTTGGATCCCAAAAGTACAATATCTCTTGGAATCTGCTACCAAGCCAAATCTCTATTAAATCAATATCATGTTTAGGGGACAGGGGTAACATTAAATCAATCACCTTTATCTTTCCAGTGACTAAGAAGTTCACTACATTTTTCAGGAGAAACGAACCAGGTCAAAATTCAATCCAAGCACATAATAGTCAATGCAATAGTTGTGGGATCTACCACATTTTGGGCAATTTGAAGTATTGTTATACAATAATTGTGAATGGTCTGATGCAGAACAGATTTTGTAATGCTTAGGATCCTCATAACAAAATTTTTTAATAATTTCAATACTAAATGCCACTTGCAAGGTATTAGATGAATACCAAATAATAAAGAGACATTGGACAAATGGGCTTCAACTTCAGAATGGGAACTACCATATTCCAACTTTGTTTTCACCTCCTATAATACATAATCTGTGATTGCTGCTTCATTTACTGTTACATTGTACTCAGTTTATCAGCACTAATTGTAGAATTATTTACATCTTCATCTGAGTTTTCTGAAGGTATAAATACTATTATAAGAAGAAATCAATAATAAAATAACTTCCCTAATTCTTAAATGTACCTGAAGGAATGATAACATTACCATCTTCCATTACAGCATTACTTCCAGTAGACTCATTATCAGAAGAGTTGTCTGTAAAAAAGTGATCAAGCTTGTTATTGAGAGTTGGTGATTAGGGAAATATAAAATGGACATGTATAACTGAATAATACATCATCTACAGAATTGTTTGCAGCATACAAACTGTGTAATTGTAAAAATATCATAACCAGTTACCTATAAAATTTAATAATGGTTACATTAGGGGACAGTTGATAGAAGAGTTGTTCAAGCAGAGTGAACACACTGGACTGTACAAAATTATAGGTAAAGACACACAAGGATAAAATGAGGATTAAATCAGGTACAAAGGATAGAAGGGTCATTTGTACACATTCAATCCAGTAGACTTAGCAACATAATACTAAGGACATAGTTATGTATAGGGATATAATGACTTACATTAGGGAACAGTGGACAGAAGGGTCATTTGGACACTGTGAAAATAGTAGAATTAGCAACATAATGTAGGGACAAAGGTTATGTAAGGTTACGTAAGGGATATAATGACAGTTACATTAAGGGACAGTGAATAGAAGACTCGTTTGGGCACAGTAAACATAGTGGACTTTACAAAATAACAGGTAAAGACACTCAAGGATATAATAAGGGTTAAATTAGGGTACAATGGATAGAAGCGTCATTTGGACACAGTAAACACAGTAGACTTAGCAACACTATACCTAAGGACACAGGTTATTTATAGAGATATAATGACAGCTACATTAAGGGACAGTGGATAGATGCATCATTCAGACATAGTGAGCCTAGTGGACTTAAAAACATAATAGTTAAGGATAAACAAGGATAAAATGACAGTTACATTAGAGGTTAGTGAATATAAGGGTTGTCTGGAAAAGTGAATATAGTGGATGTAACGCATAGTGGATGTCCTAGTGTCAATGTAATGCAGAATTACATTGACACTAGGTCATAGTGATGGTTACATTAAAGGACAATGAATTTGACACTGGGACATACTGAATGTTACATTAGGGGACATTGAATAGAAGAGTCGTTCAGATACAGTTAACATGAGAAATACATTAGAACACAAAAGTAAAAAACTAAAGTACATGTACTTATATAATAATTCTTGTCATAATACAAGATATGAACACTAATGATGTATAACTACACTACTAAAAACAGGCAATTACATAATGGGATGGAATTCTTGCAAAGCTTAACACTAATACTCCTAAAGAGTGAGGATATACCAGTACTACAGGCAGCAGACCGGCTCTAAGCTAATAATTTATAAATAATATTGACTAGACACTAGTATATTTTATATATATAGGATGCTATTAGGTTATAGACTAGTTTTCAACTGTTAACACTTGCCCACTGAGTGAGCTGTAAAGGAGAGTTCTATACTGTACACACACCAGGTCTATACTATATGCTAATAAGAAATATGAAGTCATAAACATATTATATGTGTACTTCCTCTTTCTATAAGTCATTAATCTAACCAACAATACATCATAATCTGCTTACTTTAAAAAAAGCACGATAGTGCTTAATGCAAAGCATACGCTGAGTCTTTTTTTTGTATGTATTAACTGCACTAAACATGGGGGGGGATAAAGAAGTATAGTGAATTGTGTTTGTTAACTTACCCATTGGTGGTACTTGTTTTTTTCTACTGCTTCCGGAATGTGTGTGTGTGTGTGACAATAGTTTGATTGATAGGTACTTTATTTGACTTACTTTTACTTGTGGCCAACAAAATCTACAAAACTGTATGTAGTTTTTCAGTAAAATGATAAAGACATAAGTAAAGTTTTCTTAATATACTTACACTATTATCGGGTGCTGATTCTTGGCATCGCCTCCCTATGCAACGTGGTTGGGCACACTGGAAATACAAGGCTCATTCCATATTCCAAGTATGTAAACTAAATTTTACAGTATCTCTTGCATTAACCAACTCAAGTAATATATCAACATCACTATAGAGATAGTTAAAAACTATCTCCTAATGTAGTTCCCACATAAATCATTCCCTGATTCATCCTATCATTTTCTTAAGCCCCACATGTCCAGATGTTGGATCAATGTGACAGGATTTCACAATCTTTAATTCCTCACTTCGAGACTGTATGTATTTAACTATCTACAATAGTATCAACAACCAGTGAAACTTTATTTTAAGAATATTTGTCAATTTACCTGCTTCTCTCTACCAGGTTTGTAGTACACCTCTCCATCAACTATAACAAATTTATCTGCCTTTTTTCTAATTATTCTTTTCCTAGTTGCACTGGCTTCATCTGAATATTTCTTCTCTGACACATAAAGAAAAGTATCAATTAAATCAATTAGATCTAGTTTTGTTGTAGCCAGCAACAGCTTTGTCTCAGTATTTCCTGCAGAGAACACTATAAGAATGACTCGCTGGTATGGACTTCGGTTCCTTCTTTTTGTCTTGGCAAACAGCCCTGCAGAAGTAATATCCTGAAAGACTGGTTGCTAAAATGAAGTAACGGCGTCTAAGAATATTATTTTCTAGTACAAAATTGGCGCCACTAGGGTGCCTAGTCGAACCGAGCATGCCCAGTTCATCATCAAGATCGCGCCATGATAGTAACAATATAACTCCCTATACGTTATCTAGTACACAATGAATATTGTCTGTCTGAATGTAAGTTTATTAAACACGCATATACGTAGCCCTGCCATTGTATTGAAGCATCCCACCATCTCATTACAATGGGTGGAGTTACTGCCTAGGATTTGGAGCAATTGAGTAACATATCCCTGCAGACCATACTGTATAAGTATTCTTCCCAATGAACAATATTTTAAACATTTATGCATGACATTAATTGAACAGTATAATATCATTAATTTTAAAGCAGGTAAAATCATTTAAAAATAAACATTCAATACTATTAACAATAACTTGAAAAGACATAACATACTTACATGTATTTTGTAATACTAACTTAGAAGTGATGTCTAGGGGAGGTTTGCTAACTGAAGAATTGATTGATATGATAACAGAGAACGATTTTGATAGTACTAATGATTGTGATTACTGTGAAAATGTTGACCCAGGTTGTGATGATGACTTATTTTTTTACAGAAGAATACAAGAGGTAAAACATGGAATGTTGATAGGAAATTAATAATAACAGTCATAACAACAGTGAAATTAATATCATCACAGAGGATGCTAGTGCTTTTAATCCTGAAACTGTTAACTGTGAAATAGAACAACATGGTAAGCGCAAAATTAATATTACTATAATTAGCATCACTAGTTCAAACACATCCTCAATTTCTAATGATGTAATGAATGAGTAAGTATTTACAATATCTAATGTACACAGTTTATTGTAATCCATTAGTAATGATATAATTGGTCTGGTGAACTACATCCAGTAATAGTTAAGCCATTCACAAATCCCATTGGACCATCAATTACTTTAGTATTTAGAGCACTTCAACTTTTTTCAACTGTTCTTCACCTTAGATATCGTTGATTATATTATACTAGAAACAAATAGGCATGCTATTTTAACACTCAAAAATCCACATGAGTAGACTATGATCACATCTCAAGAAGCCTACTTTGGCTGTATGTTAGTAATGGAAATAGTTTGTTTACCTTCACTAAAAGACTATTGGGAAAATCATATAATCTTTAATTGCACTGTCATCAACTGTTGATAAGCCATGATAAATTTCTTGAAATACACAGACAACTCCATTCAGTTGATATCAGCTTACTAACACTGCCAGGTTTCCCCAATTATGACAAAATCGGAAAAGTGTGGGATGTACTAAAATAATAGGAGAGCTGTGTATAACCCTCATTGTAAGCACACAAATAGATGAGGCTATTGATTCCATACAAGGGCAGAATTCTTTATACCAAATAAGCCAGTGAGATGTAGGATGAAGGTATGGATGTGCAGAAACAACCACAATGGTTATGTCTCAGAATTTCAAGTTTATGTTGGGAAAAGTGGAGATAGTGAAAAGGGGTTGCGCTCAAGTGTAGTAAAAGACCTTATCAACAAACTTACTCACTAATACTATCATATTTACTTTGATAACTTCTTCAGTAGTCCTCTATTGCTTGTACAGTTGTAACAGTACTGTCATGTTAAAATAAAGACAACCAAGAATTAAAAATACTTTTTCTGGTTAATTTTTGATGTAGCTGTCACAAATGCATTTATTCTAGCAAGGAGAAATGAGCTATTCAGGACAGTAAAAGATTTTAGACTTAAATTAGCCGCGGAACTACTTGAAGGCTATTGTAGTCGAAAAAGGAAAGGAATGAAGGCTAAAGTTGTCACAAAGACATTTTGTAGCTCACATTTCTCTAAACATGGAGCCAGTAAACAACATCAGTGTCAGTATTGCATCATTCAAGGAATAAAAAATAAAACAACATGGAAATGTTATGATTTTGATCTGTACTTATGTCACAATGGAAATGATGACAACTGCTTTTTCAACTATCATGACAAGTATTATTTCCTAGAACTTGAAACAAATGAATAATAAAAGTAAGACATACATCCTCAACAACTAATTTTACTTACCTTTTAGAAATTCGAATAACCAAACTCATTAAAGACTTGGCCTATTATGGTACAAAACACTAAAATATACTTTAATTTACATCACATAAGAGCTATATGTTCAAAAAATAACTCCTCCTGTAAGAAACTGTTTTATCAAATCTTTAAAAAAAATAAGGAAAACTACTCATCTTACAATTAGTGTTGAAACAAGTACCCGAGTATGAGTCAAATAATATTAAAATTTGACTACTATATTTTTTACCTGGTACTCGTTGGGTGTGGCTCAATAATGTCTTCACAAAACAACACTTGGCAGCAGTCAGTCATTACAAACTCTACGAAGTTCCTAAATACTCTACAATCTGCCAACAATTAAATAAGTTGAAATAACTACATCAACCAGCTGTAATCAATATTATCATCACTGCCTGTTACTATAAAATACATTGGTGAAATTGATAATGCAATATCCACTTACTAGTACATTAACATCAACTGGTGTGATTACAAATGTAACATTCATGAGTATGTTTGCTATTGTTACCATAATATCCAGTAGTAAGTCTGTTACACTAGCATCTACTAATGATCCTACTACTAATGAGCCATCCTGTATACCAAGTATCATTGTTCCTGTGGACAACTCAAACATCATTAACATCTGCCTTGTAGCTGTTGTTCTAATTTTATTGTGCATAATTGTTGGGACTTTTCTGTTTACACTGCATGGAAAAAAGAAAAAACTTAATGATGCAGTAGTTGACACTTCTTTGTCAATTGGAAATTCTGTTGCAGTACATACTGATATTATAGATGGACACAGTAATGAATTACAGCCTACCAATCAAGTCTGATGAATGTCACCATGAAGTAATATCTCCAATAGACCCTGATGGATTAATATTACCAGTAGATGTATCTGGAGAAAAAAATCACAATCAATTCCTCAACCGTTTCCAATCAATACAATTCATTTAATGCTTGAATTTCAGGAGAAATCAGAATCTGATGGATTGACTCAGTCTTCTACTGTATCTTGTAAATCTACCCAAAACTCTCCATTAAATTCTAGTCATCTATTGTGCACAGCTGCCACAACAAACACTTAATTTTGACACTTGTTTTCAACATTGAAATAAATGTTGTATTTCAAAGTCAATATATTCAAAGCCATTTAATTTTTTTGCCTGGCATCTGTAGATAATCCTAAGATTGTAACTATACAATAAATTGTTTGAAATAATTGTCTTTATCCTACACGTGTGATTTGACTTATTAGTTGTATAATTATTATAATATTATTCATTGATTATTATAATTACTGTAAGCAGGAACCTCGTGATGCCTGATTTTGTACGTGAACTATTGGATCTGAGCACAGAATCTTTTTGAATCATAAACTAACACGAAATTACAGGGGAGTTACCAACCAAGACAAGAACTAGAAAGATAGGTACTTTGTTGAGAAATGAAGTGGTATGGCTATAGAACAAGCGCTACCACGTGGCAAGAGACTGCCTCTTAACTCGAATGTTTGACTGTTTCCCAACTTAAACAGCTAGAGAGGCCCTTTCTCTATCTACAATAAAGCCATCTGACGAATTGAAGGCAAGCTCGAACACGAGGAACGTGGCAACACGAGGTTACCAATATTCAAGCCATTATTATCAGAGAAGACTTGAAAATAGAAGGCAGTTTAGTATTGATTGATGAAGGAGGAGTATTTCTGAAAACTCCAAAGATCATGTTGACTAGAAAGAGTTCTATGACAAATTGTTCACTTATGGAAGAGAATAAACAGGTAAAGAATAAACTGGAAATTGTTGTCATAGTGTATTTGGTTGCCCTAAATTTGTCACCAGGGACATGTTTCACTAATGCAAAATGCTCCCAGAGACATTCTGGACTAGTCTAATTATGTCCCTGTAGGGCTGCTGGCATTAGTGCAGATTGTCCCCTCTTAGTACAAAGTATCCCCAGGGGAAGACATCCTGTACTAGTATGGAGTGCCCCACCTAAACTCCAAAATAAGTATATAGTGCTTATCATTTGCTCAACAACACTAGATGAAAAAATTATAATAATAAATTGAAAGCAATATAGTAAAGTAGCGCAATTTCGGACTGTTTTTTACTTTGCAGTAAGGGTCGACTCCTTTTTCATTGTAACTTTGAAACAGAACATCATGTAAAAAGTTTTAAAACGTGCTTGAAATAGTTGCTTGATAAGCTAGAATTTGATGTAAAATTATGATCATAATTCTCACAATTTCGGAACTGTAACTCTTTGAACAAGTCCTTGAAAATCATTATTTTGTACTAGTTATTATATGCCTGGACTATGAGTATACTGATTTTTGTATGGATGTTTGTGGACGTTGCGGATATTGCTCTACAAGGATCGATAGAATTTTATATTTAACTTTAAACAAAACAAAGAAGAAAACTAAGCCTAACTAAAGGTAAATCTTACTACTTATGAACTGTTAATGGGTTACTAATCCCTCTGCAACATACGTTTTGTAGAGAAAAACAAGTCCTTGAAGTTGATCACAAGTCAAACCAGGGTGACCACCACATGAGTGATGAGCCCACCCAAGGCAAGATTGACATAGAATCCACTGTTTGTCTTTGGTTTGGTGCCATTTCATCTAATCCCAATTCGTCTAAAATACTGAAATTAGTGCCAGCTCGTCTAATTCGTCCAAACTACTAAAACTTCTATCCTTTTACTCTTTTTCATACTTTCAAACAGTTTTTCAGAGTACCATCAAAAGGTAAAAATACGTCCATAAAACTACATGTTCACATTGGTATGTCCTGCTAGTCCTCTAACATATTCCTCTAGACTAATTGCATTTGTTGTGAATCTTGACTTAAGTTCTTCTATCCTTTTGTTCTTGGCCACTATTTTCCTTGCTCTTCTTGGTGGAGTGGCACCAGTAGCCAATTGCTGCATGCTAACTTCAGACATCCCCTGCTTTTTCTTGAATACCTCCAGTATTTCAAAACATTTGGGTGAGCTTTTCCCACAACTTTCTTCAGCTTGCTATGCCATCTCTCCAGGTGATTGTTGGTCCTCACTGTTTCTGCATCAAAAAAATTCCAAAGTGAAGGTGGATAGTGTCCCACAAGCCATGTCTGTTCAAAGTATGTGACAAAGTCGGCTATTCTAGGTTCTTCTGGGGCTTATGCTTTCACTGCTTGCCAAGCAAGATGCACATACCTCACTGGGACGAATGCCAGTGCTGCATTCTTCCTAATGAAGATTCTTACATCTGGATCGTTGATGTACCATACCTGCAGTCCAAATGTCTGTACCTTTCTTGTCAGGTACTGGCAAAAATGAAAATAACAGCCCTTTGAAGTAGTTAGTGGGAAAGTGAGCTGTACTGCTTGGATGATTGCAAGCTCAAAGTCAGACATAACAGTGGTCGGATTGAATTCTATATGCAATTCTGCACACTTCTGCTTCAGGAGGTTGAAAGTCTGTTCATATGTTTCTTGGGTCTTGTTTGGTAGAAGGCAATATGTAAGTGGAAACTGTTGGCTGAACTTCATTGCATGAATTGTGAAGATCTGGTAGAATAGTTGAGGGCATGTATGAAATGTTCCATCAATGTAGAAAAGTCTGTTGCTGCAGCATGAGTGTGGAGGTTTTCAATGGTCGAAAAGATAATAATTTTGTCCTTTTCTCCATCTTCCACCAGGAGGAATGGTTGGCCATTCAGTGTTTGAGCCCATTCACCCTCGAAAGTCACTTTTGCTCGCGTCTGGGGCATGGGAGGGAGTCATTTTCTTCTTTCACGGTAGAGTGTAGTGTTGGCAATTTTGCTGCTATTTCTTCCATGTCTGGTCTGGTAGATATCTGAAGCATCTCATTTTGGTACATCACATTTACAGGCTGGATTGTTTCCGAGACCTTTTTCTTCAGGGAAGACACAGACCTCTCTGCCTCAATTTCTGCTTGGTTTGATGGATAGCTGTGGTTGTCACTGCATGAAACCAGCTGATCATCCTGGGTGATGATCCTACCATTGCAGCTTCTGTTCTTGCATTGCTTATATATTCGACCATCATGACATCTTCTGTTAAGTGTATACTGGAAGCCTCTGTAGGTGAGAGAGCGAGCACCTCTTTGCGTGATTACAAATTCCATCTTCAGTAGTTGTAGGCTGGCTTGTGAATTAATCAATGAAGTATGGACCCCAATTTATAAGATTTTAGGTGTCACAAATAAACAAACACGCATGTATCACAAATAGTGAGAAAAAACGCCTATGTGTCACAAATTGTGAGAAAAAACATTCATGTTTCACAAGTTGTGAGAAAAAACATCTATATATGGTTTAGACGAGTTGGCACTAATTTTAGTATTTTAGACAAATTGGGATTAGATGAAATGGGACTAACCCTCGTTTTCATCATTATCAGATACTTGCTTGCATTCTAATCATCTATCTTCCTCAGCCTTGTTCGTCTTTCGTCATTTAGACTTTTGTGCCCCTGTCTATGATTTACATTTTTTTCATTGTTTCTTAATCTTTTTCTTTTTTTTTCATTTTCTTTCTTCTTTTCTCTTAATTTTTTCCTTTCCTCTTTTTCTAGTTCTTTTGTTTCCTATCTTTTTTTGAGTTCCTTCTAGCACTTCCTCGCTTGTAAGACTCTCCCCAAATCCAGTAAGACATTTTCTAGGCTGTTGTGTAACTTTTCTGGGTGTCTGTGTTTGAAATAGCTTAACAAGATACTATGTAGATACAGTTCCTTCACAGCTGAAGCACAAATAGATGGGCTGTTTTCTGATGTATTGATAACAACTGATTCAATGGTTTTTTTCTGGCTGTTACTCCACTCTCTTGTAATGCCTCAACAATAGATGATACATGATCTGTATCTGTAATGTTGTCTTCATCTCCATTCCCACATTCCCTTTCAACAGCTTGGAATAGTGCCAGTAAACCACAGCATGCTTTGTCTGGCTTCAGGTGTACCAACATTCATCCATACAACCCTGATGTAATTTTATCCCAAGTTTATGCTCGTAATGAAAGATTTAAAGGATGTGTAATAGATGTAAATGAAAGGACAGATAACAGTGAAGAAGGAAACAATGAAGATGAAATGAGCAATCAAGAAAACAATGAAGATGAAGACAATAACCAAGATAACATGATAATGATGGCATTAATACTGAACATAATATTGAAAATAAAGATGGACTTTACTCCACTTGGCTTTGAATGGTTTAAATAATGCCATATCAAGTGGCTGTAAAAAGTGAGTAAGGTGAGGTGACTGTTTTATTAAGTGGACATCATTCTTCTTTGCTAGAACACACAACCTGTAGGTTAAATGGGAGTCATCACCATCTAGTATAAGTACAACTGGACTCTCTTGTGGTAACGAAGGAACAAAGACTTAAACTAATCAATAAATGTAACTTGTGTTATCCACCCAGAAGGTGAAACTGCAAAATTTTGTGGACATCATAAATTTTGTTGGTTCCTGGTTAAAATTTTGTGGTTGAGCGATCTAGTCTAAACCACACCCCTCATACACATGGTGTACAAATGTCATACTTCGAAGTTCAAGCCATGATATGAGGCCACCAAAAGTACAAAGAGATCTGGGATGCTAAATTTGGAGAACAACTTGAGTGACAGAGAGAAACTGGCAACCCCATGATGTTTTTGCAGTTGCAGTCCTTAAATCAGGTACTGGTGTAGTAGGTCACATTCCAAAGAAAATCTCCTCCATCTGTTCTTTGTTCCTGCGATGTGGTAGTCCTGGAGGAGTGATTTACTGATCTAGTCTAAACCACACCCCTCATACACGTGGTGTACAAATGGTATACTTTGAAGTTCAAGCCATGTACGAGGCTACCACAAGTACAAAGAGATGTGGGATGCTAAATTTGGGGAACAACTTGAGTGCCAGAGAGAAACTGGCAACCCCCATGATATTTTTGCAGTTGCAGTCCTTAAATCATGTACTGGTGTAGTAGGTCACATTTCAAAGGAAATCTCCATCTGCTCTTTGTTTCTGCGACATGGAGGTCCTGGACAAGTGATTCACTGTACAGTGACTAGTGCAAAGTGCTACTCAGCTGATCTACAACAACAAGGGCTTGAAATTCCATGTATTTTGAGAAGCTAAGGTGTTTACTCGATAAAATGAGGAAACTGGTTAGTTTTGCTTTAGGCAAAGGTGAAGTATAATTAGCTCACTTGACTCAAGAGTTACACAACAAAGAAGACAGTCAATATAACATCAAGGAAGTGAAGAAGATGAAGCTCTCTGAATGTAAAAACTTGACTGACTGGCAGAGGGACATCATGGATGGAAAAATGATGTCAGACATACCTATTAATATTGCCTAACGCTTACTGAAGAAGCAGTTTCCGGACATCAAAGGGTTACAGCCAACTGTTTATCAGCAGAGAACTCAAACAGCTGAAAGTGGAAGGCGAGATGAAACAGTAGAGAATCAACTTCAGATAATTCATTATCATGGCAATCACTGGATAGTGGCATCTAGTGTTGGTTGCATAAAAGATTCTGTGAATATTTATGACTCCCTTTACACCTCTTTCGATGAAACCACTAAAGCGATAGCGAGTAGTCTGTTTCGTACTCGTATCAAGATGCATATGGAACCTTTGCAAAAGCAAGTAGGTGGAACAGACTGTGGGCTATTTGCTATAGCTGTGGCTACTGCTATTGCTCATGGTAAAGACCCATCCCAGTCTCAGTTTAAACAAAATCAAATTAGAGACCATCTGCTTAATTGCTTTAAAAACAAATACATCACATTATTTCCTTAAATCATGATTGTAATTTTTGAAAAGTTATATTGTATCATACAGTTACTTAACTAGCATTTCATATGTAATACCAGCACCTTTAAAACCGTTCTTGATAATCTCAGGATGTGCTTTAAAATAATCACTAAGTTGAACAAACCACTTGGCTGAAAGTGGCTTTACAATACTTAGCCTCAAATCAACTGGATTCTTGACATTATCGTGAACTTGCTGTTGAATCTGTTCAGCATACCATCTTTGGAACTGGTCACGCATGAAATTCTTGGCTGCTTTGTTTACACTAATGTCCAGTGGTTGCAGCCGGTCTGTGCAATTAGCTGGAACTAATACAATATCAATATTGTTTCTTCTAAAAGCTCTAATACAGCTGGTGTACATTGTCCTTTGAATTTGTCATATATTACCAATGCATGATGAACACTGGGTAATTTTAGTTAGCTGGAACTAATACAATATCAATATTGTTTCTTCTAAAAGCTCTAATACAGCTGGTGTACATTGTCCTTTGAATTTGTCATATATTACCAATGCATGATGAACACTGGGTAATTTTAGTTCTTTTCTCTTTTTGGCAATGTATGGAACAAGTATTTTGACAATGTAATCTTTCATGGTATTTTCATTCGACCAGTGGTTGGGAGAGTGGGTTATATCCCAATCTGATGGAAATTTGAAAAATGGATGACATTTATCTGTTCTTCCCTGGTATACTAACTGTACTGGCAAAAATCACTAATCATAGAACAACCAAAAACTCCAGTAAGTTGTCTTTTATTGTCAATTACACAAATTTCCACCCTCTTAGACCCTTCCTTAGCCATTGTCCAGGAAGAAACAGGAACATAATGCGTACCTGTTTGGTCCCAATTTATTATGAAGTCCAATGGTATATCCTCTAAAGTAACAGTAGCTTTGATGTGCAACAGAAACTGCTCCTTTTTCTCCTCAAAATCCTCAACAGAGACCTTAGCTTTGCCCAGTCCTTTGTAATCAATATGTGACCTCCATTAACAACAACCAAATTGCTATCTGCATTCCTTACAATACCTTCAGCACAAGCCATTGCAATGGCTGTATTCACAGCAGCACCACTCTCTCTGAAGCTGGTTAAGTAAGCCTGTACTTGTTTGTCAAGCACTTCATCAAGAAGTAGTGGATGCCCCTTCTTTAGTGGAAGCTCAGTGATGTTAATGTCAGCTTCATTCCTATCTCTTACTCTATTCCTCAACTCCAGCCTGTAAGCATTCCTCCAGTCCCTCACAATGTTCTCCTTCAAATTTGGAAAATCTCTGATGTAATAACAGACTGCAGCAACCACAACATGCTCAGCAGAACTCTTTCCAATCATAGACTTCTGTTCAGGAGTGTACTTTGCATATTGGCCTCTCTTTTTGTTCTTCTGTGACTCTACAACAGAGTAAACTTCCAAGTTGGCAGCTGCAATCGAAGTTGATGGTACAGATTGTGCTAAAGGACCATGAGGATCAAGTAGGTTGTTCTTTTCCCTCTTGTCTTGAAGTATCAAAATAAGGCCATACTGAATCTAAGACTCACTGATCAACAATGTGATAACGTGGGTGCAACCACGTGTATGCATGAATGGGTGTGGCACATTGCATCTAATTAACTTTCGTGGGTAAATATTTTGTGGTTTGTTTCTCAACGAAAACCACAAAATTTTTGCCCTCCCAAAAAAACTGCTATACGGTATCATTGGAAAGCCTGATTCCTTCACTGGTCTGAGTCCTGTGGATGTAGCTGGTAAGATACATGAACAATGAGCAGTTTTAGCCGGTTCAGTTGTGTTTGTAATTTCGGACTAAACTTGTTGGATAATACAAGTCAATATAGTAGTCCGAATTTAGCCAAGGTTACTATACAACCTATAAACAACTGTCACAATTCCATTCTGAAATTATCTTTTTCCATGCTTCTTTCGGAGTGTTCACACAAACATCATGGTACCATATATTGCACAAACTGCAACATATCATTCTACCACTCTCTGGTAGCCGGCAAACACAATAGATGTTGTACAAAGACACCACAATCATTCCCACCATGTTGAATTTGAACAGCTGGAAAAATTATTGTTATTTTCTCCTTAGGAGGAAAAAGGATGACAGCTATCTGTTTTTTTGTGCGACTGTGTGTAGAACCACTTAGCAAACTATCATACACATTAACTTGTCCTGGCTGACTGCCACTGGATAATGTAATCCTGTGTGAACCTGAGGCATTTAGAATTTGAGTGAATTCTCTCTGTATTTGAAAGGCCAGTGTGTCACCTAAGATGGGGCTGCAGCCCACATATATACAACATGCATTTCATAATCATCTATTTTCTTGTATTGAAGCAAAAAAATCTTATTAAATTTCCTTCCCATAGTAGAACAAAAAAGCTCACACAAATTGTCAAATAACCTACAGCTATAATAATACTATTAATGAGCCATTTGCCATCTGTAATGCAGTCCTTATCACTAGGGTAGAGTTGGAAGTCCTTCATCCAATATTCAACAACAGGATTGTCTGGCTCCTGTGTTAAGTCTATATATTCTATGAAGGTAAAAAGAAAAGTAACTGACATTATTACTGGCAATATCCTGAAGTAGTCAGTGTGTTTTGCATATATCCTTGTCTTCTTTTTGGATCCTTTTGAGCTGCGAATCTCATAGATCCCTTAACTCGAAGTTGCTTACATGAGGCATGTTTACTGTTAGAGTTTGGGAGCTGACTTGATATTTGTCTTGTAGTGGCACCAGCTGAGGTGAGAATTGGTGATGGTATACAAACTCCATTGGGAAAAAAGTCTGGAAAAATCCACCATTAATCGTTTGAGTACTAGAAGCAAAATCATGCATTGAGGTTTCTGATGTGCATGGCTTAGATGAACAAATGAATGGCGAGTTGAAAGGAGCCTGAGAAGGAATTTTCTTGTTGATTATGATGGGTGGAGAAAAAGGAGGAATTGAGTCGCCTTGGGTCAGCATCAGAGAAACAGTCATCAGACAAATCTTCTGACCCTTTTCTTCAGTTAAATGGGAGGAGGAAGAGGAGGAATCAAGTACAATTATTTTTTAAAAAGTTCAACTTGAGATTTGTTGCTATTGTGTTTACTGGTAATCATTACAGGGTTTTTTTAATGTTCTGCTAGTTGATGGCTTTTTCAGTTTGTATACACCTTTGTCAATGTGTTTTAACCATATAGGGTTCAGCCAATGTTTCACTAGCTTATCCCCTTTATGCCCATCTTTAGCACTGTTGCATACAAACACAAGTTCCTTGTTTCAGTTTCTAAATGAGAAATATACATGTAACTTGACATTAGAAGAATTGAACAACACAATATATATATATATATATATATATATATATATATATATATATATATATTTATTGCAATACTCATGCCTATAGTGATAGCACACTTTCTTTTTCCTGATGATGTTTCTTATCATAATCTCTCTTTTGTCGTGGTTGGAAGTCCTTAATGTTGTTATTAGTTTTAGAGAAGAGACTCTTCTTTAACTTCATCATTCCTCAGTGTAGCCATCAATGTCATCTATCTCGTTTTCATCACTTCTACTATCCATGTCTTCATTGAAAATGAGTTCTTTCTTAACTGGGAGAATAGGCTTTCTGTAATAGCAGATATAATGTGTATTCAATACGATTATGTTAGTGCAGTACCTGCAATACATTAATTCAAAAGGAGTGCATTGAGTAGACTTTTGTTTTGATGTCCTGTAGGCAAACAATACACCATTGATGTACTCATCCCAGTTGTCCTCCTCTTTATTGACTAGTTTAATGAGACATTGTTGCAAAGTTTGGTTATAGTGCTCCACTAAACCATTTGTCTGTGGATGATTGGCAGTTGATATTCAGTGTTGTGTTTTGAACTGCAAAAGAGACTTTGGTTGAGCTTGTTTACAAATTCTCTTCCCTGGTCAGAAATCATGATCTTTGTGCAGCCATATTATAGTTGAAACATCACACACAAAAAGTACATTTACTTGTCCGTTACTACCTCCGTATCATTCGGTACAAAATTAGAGCTACTCCTTAAGTTTTCTTATCAGGGAGAACAGCTGCCTCTGGCCATTTAGAAACATAATCCACTAAAGTGATGATATAGTGATTTCCTGATTTGGACTTCAGAAGGGGTCCAATCAAATCTACTTCAACCTGCAATTAGAATTTCACTAAATTTTGTTCATTATTATAATAGTCGGCAACTATACCTCTCTCCATACATTTTGTTTAACATGGATTCAATGTAATGGTTCAGGTTGCTTTACAAATTTTACATCATTGGTTGTTTGACATAGCAGCACAAGATCTAATGTAATCAGTTACAGGTTTCCACAACAATTTCCAATTTAATCTTTTAGCAATCTTTTCATATGTTTTATCGTGGCCCAGATGCCCTTCTATATATATATTTAAAATTTATTATAGTATTTCATAGGAACAAAGTAACTTGCCTTCAGGTAAAGAGTGGCATGCTTCTAATATTCATATTCTCTCAGTAGATGAGTGAGGTACATACTTCTATGTCTGGCCTCTCTTTTGATAATATAATAAGTGGCCATTTTCCACCTTGTAGTTGGTGGCTTTACAACATAAAGCTCTTTTGTCACATTTAGTGAACCCATTTGGGTATCTATGGTAACAAAGAAAGTCATAAGGGAAGTCGTAATTGTCTTCATTGGGAACCATCTCTCTCTAGTAGTTAGATCTAGAATGGTTGCCAGGTGTGTTTGTTCAAAAGTTCCCCCAAAAAACAAAAAAGTTCATATTTTTGATCAAAAGTTCATGTTTGAAATTTTGCTACTATTATTAGTAATTTTGTATTTTTTGGCTTTTGACCTTAAAATTTTTTGGACATGAAAAAATTAACATTTCAGATTAATTGATTATAATAGATCTAACTATTAATTGTTTATAATAACAAGTGTTAATTTTCATCAGAATTGGATTCTTGAGGATCAGCAGCACTATACAGATTGTCAGTTGTCAGCTTTTGTTTCAGTTCTTGAGGAGGAGAAAATTCAACGCATCCTCTGGAATTTTTTATCCCATCTTTGGTTTTAAGAAGGGCTTGAACAGTGCTTGTGTGCAATCTGTTTCTGGACTATGTTTTTGTCAGATTAACTGAAGAGAAAACCCTTTCAATGTCTACATTTGCATGTGGCAAACTGAGAAGACAATGCATAAAGCTACAGAGTCTTAGAAACTGGACTGACCCGGCACCATTTTTGTCAGTTGAGAGTGTTCTCCAGAACTCTTCTGGCTCCATGTCTTCATGGTCGAAAGGTAAAGGTTCCACTGAGAGCTTGCGCCACTTGTCGTCCAGCGTTTGTAATTTTGCCTCTGGTACAATGTTGGGGAATCTTACAGCAAGGGGAACAAGAGATGGAAATTTTGCCTGATTGGTGTCAGGGTCAAGAACTTCCAACATTTCAATTACAGGATCTCCAATCGGAAATCGTTTCTTGATCTGGCATTACAGCCTCAACGTAAAATTCTCTCACTTTTTTCAAAAAATGTTGGACATCAAGAGCTCTAGCTCACTATGTGTATTCAGAAGTTGTCAGAAGTAATGAGATTTTTGCTCCCATATACATGTTTGTAAGAGGCAAGAAGCTAACCTCCGATTGAGGGTCAATTTCTGTGAGTTTCTTGTGCTTCCAAGAAGATTCGATCATATAACAACTCAGAAATTCTCAATGTACAGTACTCAATCCTCGAGACAGACAGTGAAGTGACATCTTTGAACTCTGAAACATCAAGTTCAAGTTGGTGAACTTTGGCAAGACAAAATCAAGAAAGTGTAGATAAAGAATCCAAATCAGATTTCGCATTTGGCTTAGGATTCTCTGTGATACCAATAAGTTATCAGTATTAACAACAGCTTCAAAATAAAGCGTCAAAGCACCCTACTATTCAATGAGGCTGCACACACATGAATGTAATGATAGCTACTCTGTTTGACATGGCCTAAGAAGTCGATGTGGTTCAACCTCAGGAAACTATTGGAAATTTTTGAAATCTGCCTGACAATTGGCACTGTGGCTGAAGTAATTATAAATGTCATGGATGAGATCCTCTGCTCTGCATGGGAGTTTTTTGCAGGCATGAAATGCACACAAGTGTGCACTATGACAGATACAACGAGGAATGAATATGCTTGGAACAGCTTGTTGTAAACGAGAAACTACACTGTTGTGCTGGCCAAACATAACATTGGTCATATCAGCTGAAAAGCCAATCACATTTGATAATGGATTTTATCCTTTTCCAGTACCTTGCAAATGGCTTGGAAGATGGCCACTGCACTCCCTTCAGCTAACTCCAGTAACTTGTGCAAGCAGCATTTGACAACTTTTTCCTACTTGCTGTATTGTCTGGTAACTAAAGCCAGTTCTTTCTTCATAGAAATACCAGTTGTCTCATTTATTATTACAGAAATATATTCACCTTTCAGCTTAGAAACTAATTCTAAATGAAAATGTGAAGCCAATGGATTGGTGATGAGGCTTTTTGTTTTGGTTTGTTTGCATTTTACATCTACAGCTATTTTTGAATCAGAGCACAGTTTGGGTAGCAAGTCACTCAAATGATCCATTACTATAATGGACAGATTGTGTTCACTAAAAAACTCAGCAAGTCGCAATTCTGTTTCTTTGACAGCATCATTGCCCAAATGACTTCCCCCGAAACATTGAGTCAATTCGACCTGAAGTGGGAATCTGAAGAAGCTTTGCTTACGATTGATGATACGAAGTTCCTAGGTGTTTAAGCAAGGCTGTGACTACTTCTGTTATTTTTTTTACAGATGGTACAATATGCCTTGTGAGGCCTATCTTTAACTTTACTCAGCCAACCTTTAAATAATGGATCTTTTACCCATGCCTTCCTGAACCCTTGTTTATAAACTTTCTTTCTGCTAGCTCCTTTATCTACCTATTAGGTTGGCATCTATTAGACCCAGCAGTATAGACCTTCATCATCACTGTACAAATCTGATTTGTCAGAAACTTCTTCCAATGCCATTTAACACAGGGAATGAATGCAAAGCTCAACACAGCAGAATATGGCTCACAGAACAGACTGAACAGTACATGTGACTAAGCAGCAGCAGCTGCAGCTCATACTGGTGAAATGTTGTCGATGATGTCATCATGTCAAAATGTGATCCATTTCTAAACCCATATACTATTGTATTACGTTTACTGAATAGTACAATGTATTAATGAAGTTAACACTTGTAAAGTCATGCATATTGACATTTGTCACTTGTCAGCTGCTAAATTGAGCCACTCCTCAACCGAAAGTCCAAATGCAAAACAATAACTTTATTTAACTAGGCTCTCCTCAAACAAAATATGTGATGTCTGTACACTCAAGTGATTTTTTTCTGTAATGACACTGCTTTAAAACAATGTTCACAAAAATTAATGAAAGTTCACAAAAAGTTCATGTAAGACTTTAAAAATTCATAAATCTATGAACTTTGTTCATGACCCGGCAACCCTGTAAATAATAAAATAAATTATTAATTTATTCTAGTTTTAATTTTATACATTTGAGCTTTAACTACAAAGAATTTATAATATCTGGTTAGTAAATCAGTCAGTAGTTTCTATTCATCCATCAATGGGGAGACATTTCACTCTAACTGGGACGATTAGCACTAGTGCAAGAGTGAAATAAGCAAATGTGAAAATGAGTTCTGAACAAATTGCTGAACAAGACCCACTTATTAGTGTGAAAGAAGAAGAGATAGTAGCTTTAAAGAAGCAACTTGAGGAATGTGGGTCTCTTAGAGATGGTCAAGAAAGCAGTGAGTAAATGAGGGATGTATCCACCACTGGTACAATCTCAGGAATGTGCTTGAAAGGGAAAAAGCTTGGCCTATTGATCAAGTTACTGGGAAGGACCAAGCAACCAAGATCAGGAACCTAACCCAACTGGAAACATCTCAATGATGCTCGATACTAAGAGACAGCTGGTGGTATTCAAACCCTGCATTTTATTAAGTAAAAAGCAATATATGGCAGCCATGTGTTGTTATAAGCTCTTGTTGCTTACTAGCTTTCTGCTAGTCTCTATTAGAGTTATAAGCCCTTTTGACTCATTCTCCCAGTATAACACTCAGTCAGATCTGCCAGAACCCACTATTTGCATCGAGCTTGCTGAAAATCATAGCTTCTGTGAGCTGAACCATTGTCTGATCCACTCTGGGTAGAGGATATGTTAAAATAGTAGTAGCATCCAAATGGAGCGATAATAGTAGTGAGGGGTCTGGAAATTTAAGCCAAGGGGATCTCCCAGAATCGACTATTAGTACAAGCTTAATGAAAAGTGTAGCTTCTGTGAGCTGAGCCAATGTCTTATCCACTCTTGGTAAAGGATATGTTTCTTGTCAACATTTATTCTTTCTGAATTATGGAGTCAGGCCCACCAGATCAAGAGAAATAACGGTGGTAAGCCCAGCAAGTTGATTTGAGACCTTTTATAATGAAATAATTTGTTGTGAGGACTTCTTGTGATCAATTGTCATTTCAATTGACCTAGCCCTCTTAGTGGTGCCTGACTAGGACCAAACAGTGCTCTTGAGGGTTTCTATCTTTTTTACTTTCTCTAATGTTAGTTCTGACTCAGTTTGGAGTTCTGAGAGTCTACCATCTCTGATCCCCACAACTAGAGTAACTGACTAATAGTCGGATTAATCAATTTTCGGACGCTTATATCTCGTGTACAACAGACTCCTGGATACTGATTATACACACTCAGATAGGACTATACATATACTGCTTGCATACAAAATACCAGATGTGTGAAGTATCTGAACAGCAGGAACATTAGATATTAATGAAAACTTAAGAATATAACCCAACATAGTATTTTCATAATAATAATGTCTGGATAGCATTAATCAGATTATGCAAAACTTCAGAACCATTCTCAATACACTCTATCTGCCTGTTTCTGCCATGTAAAGGTTGTATTCCTTAATCCACCAAATATCTATGAAAAACATCAACAATGTATGTATGTATGAGAAGAAATACTATAGGTTGACACCTGTTTTTGTTGCTGGGGCACTCTCTACAACTGTAAAAACTCTACAACAAGTCATAAATATACGTTAACAATTAACACACCTTTCTTTCTGCTCCTCGTCTGTTAAGGCTGCATTTTAGTATCAGAGAGATCTGCTTCGGACTGTAAAAACTCTAAAAGTAATAAAGTTTCGTTAACAATTAAAACATCTTTCGTCCTGCTTCTTGTCTGTTTAGGTTCCATCTCAGGCTCAGAGAACTCTGCTTCAAACTATAAAAACTCTACAACAAAGTAATAAAGCTATGTTAATAATTAACACACCTTTCTACCTGTTCCTGTTCTGTCATCTCAGGCTCAGAGAGATCTGCTTTGGACTGTAAAAATTCTACAACAAAGTAATAAAGCTATGTTAATAATTAACACACCTTTCTTCCTGCTCCTCGTCTGTTTAGGCTGCATCTTAGGCTCAGAGAGATCTGCTTCAGTCTGTAAAACTCTATAACAAAGTAATAAAGCTGTGTTAATAATTAACACATCTTTCTTTCTGTTCCTGGTTTGTTTAGGCTGCATCTCAGAGAGCTGTGCTTCCGACTGTAAAAACTCTAAAACAAAATAATGTGAGTTGCATTTGCTTTTGACTAACCCTTCCTTTTCACACATAAACCTCGTAGCCGACATTGGTGGATGGGAGTACAAAGTGGCATGTTTAGAAGCAAGTGGTGGAAGGAAAACCTTCGTATGTCTGAGGATACTTTTGTATTTGTATGCAACAAGCTCTGTCCATATATTGAAAAACAGGTATTAAATTATATGTTATATAAATGATACACATAAACTATTATCAATATATCTGTATGTAGGTTAGTCACTTCCAGTTACTGTTTCTGTTGAGGAAAGAATAGCAGTTACGATCTGGAAGTTGGCAACCAACCAATGTTGAATACAGGACATTGTCGGGTCTTTTTGGTCTTGGACGGTCGACTGTTGGTAAGATTGTGGTAGAGACTTGCTGTGCAGTAGTTACTCACCTGCTGCCTCAATAAGTCAAGATCCCTTAGGAAGAGAAACTGAAGGAAATAGTTGAAGGTTTGAGACATTTTGGGGCTTTCCACAGGCTGCATGGGCTATTGATGGCTCACATATACCTATAATACATCCTGATGAGAGTGCATCTGATTATTACAATCGTAAGGTGTACTACTCTGTAATTATGCAAGCCATAGTGGATCACTATGGGTTGTTTATAGACGTGTTCATTGGTTGGCCCGGTAAGGTCCATGATGCTAGGGTATATGTTGATTCATCCTTGTACCACAAGGGGATGAATTGTTCATTGTTTTCTGATTGGAAGAAAAATATCTGTGGAGTAGAGGTATATATATACATGATGTCATTGATGTGCCATGTGAATGTTCATGGTGTACTTCCTTTGGTTATCTTGGAAGACCCCACATATCCTGCTCTACCATGGCTAATGAAGCCTTTTCAAGAGACGGTACATACTACAACTGCCCAGAAAACCAAGCAAGGATAGTAGTTGAAAATGCTTTTGGCAGATTGAAAGGTCGATGGTGGTGTCTCCTTAAGAGGCTTGACTTCAAGCTAAAGAATCTTCCACACATTGTTTTAGCTTGTGTTTTTTACACAACATGTGTGAAATCTGCTAGGACTTGAACGTTATTTGCTTAAAATAAAAATTTTAAACTTTCCTCATTGTCATTATAATTTTTTAAAATGAATGTACTAATAATTATCAACATCCTCATCACGTGACTGCATGAATGAATAGTTCATATGTGAGTTTGAATAGTTTGGGATGGATGAGGTAGGAGGAAAAGCGGAGAGAGCAGGAACGAAAGCACGAAAGCATGAGGATGATGGGTTGCATGCAACAAATTATGAGCCATTTCCAGCTCAGCTTCCATAGAATCAAATTCCTTAAGAATTTGTGAAGCATCATCACCAGCATCATTATCTTTACATCTTCTCTTAACACCTGTTCTTCTTTACTAGTCTACTACATGACTTGCAGCCATCAGAGGAGAAGAGGCAGCTCCGGTTCCTAGAATGGCATCAAGTTCATCATAGAAGGAACATGTTGTTCTACCCTCACCACAGACTCTTGAAATGAAAAGCAACCTTTCTAAAATTAGTTCACAGTTAAAAACTAGTTAATTTCGCTATGTACTTGCTCATCACTCACCTTTCTGTATTTTTGTGTAAGGTTTTTTGTTTTTGTACTGCCACATCTTTTCAAAAGACATCTTATTTAGTTCTTGCATGTTGTTTTAAAAAATTAATCGGTTCCTGGATACACCATCTAGCACACTTTGGATTTTCTCTTGGCCCCATATACTGACAAGAGCTCTTGTCTCCTCAGAAGTCCAGCCAGGAGCCATTTTGACACTTGTAATTGTCACGTCAGTGAAGTAACAGATCAACAAAACCACTTTGAACTGGATTTAAACCACCTTCGGAAGTGGATTGACTTTGAACTGGTTTGAAAACTGTTTCGCCTAATGCGCATTGAATATGGATGCAAGGAATGTACAATAATCCGAATCAAATGGACATAAAAAATACAGTGAAGACAGGCATGTTGCAGTAAGTGATCTGTTGAATGGAAAAACTCCTGTTATTTTAAAACTTAACACAATATTTTTTAATTGTAAATGTTTGTGACCATGCTTTAGAGAAGAATTCAAAAAACTCATATTGAGATACCGTAAATGCTTGTTTTTAAGCGCATGCGCTTGTATCTCCACAGGAAGAAAATATGCGCTTAATAACCATATGCGCTTAACAAATAGCCTTTGCAGATGATGTCACTTTTCTGGGTGTGGCTCTCACTCGAGCACGTGGAGAATATGGCTGGTGTTTCCACTGACTTCTCGTTTGACAGCGTGATTCGAGGTTATCATATTTACAAAAAAGTATGGACGCCTTCCGTTGGAGAAGTTCTTTTATTAAGGAAAGAGGAAGGAAATAAACACGATAATTTTGCTGTATCCGTGATGAAGGACAGATTCATCGTTGGTCACGCACCTAGGGAGCTGTCAAAACTGTTTACACACTTCTTAAACCACGAAGGAGAAATCACTGCTAGGATAACAGGACACAGAAGACTTAGGAATGGTTTGGAAGTTCCTTGTTGTTATATCTTTAGTGGAAAAAAGAAGTTGGTGAAGAAGTTAAAGGAATTGATCCTTAAGAGAGAAAAGGTCTCTCTCTCTTGTCCATATTAAATAACAATAATAATGTACAGTAATAATAATTATTATATATACCAGAACTACTTTATTTTTTTAAAAAATGTATGCATGTGATTATTCTTTTAAGATTACTTGTACAATACGTATTAGTGTTTATTAGTCTTCATTGACAGAATGATCACTTTGTGTCTCATCAATGTCAGCAAAAGGATCCTCATCACCATCAGAGAAAGGGTCATCTCCAGTGTCGGTGTGTTCATCATCAGTATCTACTGTATAATCTTCTAGACCCTCAATATGTATTTCATCATCTTCCAATCCATCAACAGCTACAGAGATTCCACATTTTCTAAACACTCATTGAACCATTTCTTGCTTTGATGACATTTCTGCCCACGCCTCCCCAATCCATTTTGTATTTAAATGGAGCATTGAACATGACGTCAAGTGGTTGGACTAGGCTTGTACATCCAGCAGGGACTAAGACAGGAGTAGTACGACACTCAAGTCTATAAATGTCCATCAGTGCATCAGTTTTTTGAGCCTTGTGCTCTTTAAGAATAAGGAGAGTGGGAGCTTCAATGTGTGGTTTCCAGCAATGACGAGCCCAGTAAGTCATAACACTTTCATCACACCATGCATTTTCTTGAAAATGGATGTTTACCCTTTGATCATACCTAGCCAACTCAGCTAAAAGAATTCTTTTACCTTTACCTTAAAATATAACTAATGGTTTAACTCGAGAAACACCATCTGCAAACAAGGTAAGTTGAACAGTGCATTGTCTTTTATCCAACCCTGAAGATGCAGCACGAACCCATACACTCTTTGACCCTACATCGTCGTATGTAGGACCATCAGTGAAAGAAAAAGGAAGTGGTGTTTGGTCAACATTGGCAATACAACTTAAATTAAATCTGCCCAACTTTTCATCAACTTGTTCTCCTTCTAGAGAAATCTATCTAATTAAATGATGGAAATGACGAATAGGGTCTCTGGTGGTTTCTGACATGAATTGGTGGCACGTCTCAAGCTAATTTTATAGCGCTTTTTAAAACCAGCAAACCAGCCATCTGAAAAAGAAAAATTTTGACCAGGATATTGTTCGTTAAAAATCTGTTTGGCCCTGTTCCTGAACCACCAGCCTTTAATTTTGATACCCTCTCGACGTAGCTGTCGAAACTCGCATTGGAGCTGCTTTTCCATTAAAGGAAACTGAGCACTTCTTATAAACATCACTCTTTTGGTACCTTTTTTGCTTTTCTTGATTTTTTCCTCATCTTTTATCACTAAATTTCACAGACACTTCTATTACACTCGTTTTTTCACGTGGCAACATTGGTCATTAATAATTTATTAATAATTTATTAATAATTCATGAGTGCTTAATAAAAAAGAGTTCTGAGCAAGATAAATGTGTGCACTTAACAAACAGTATGCACTTAATAACATTATGCGCCTAACAACCAGCAAATACGGTACAGTCTTTCCTGGATTCTCTGAAATATACTTGTGGCAAACCCATCTCCATTCAATCTTCAAAGGTGAGAAACAGCCATAATCAAGTGGTTGTGTGACATGCATCGTGTGCGGTGGTAATGCAAAAATAATTATTTGATTCAGTGGTGCTATATTGATCATCTCAGGGCCATAATATGTCGAATGCCCATCAAGCAATAAAAGTAATGGCCAGACCTGTGGTGCATAGAGTAAAAAGTGATTGGTAAACCAGTGTAAAGGCCGTATAGGGTTCCTGGTATTTCCCCAGCGTGTCATAATAATGATGAAAAGAATCAGATGCCATAGTGCGTGCATAAGTTAAAGGCATAGCTGACTTCAAAGTTAAATTTGTGTGCCTCTTCCTAAACCTTTCCCCATCATCCATTAGAAATACTAGCTTCAATACGTTTACTCTCAATAATTCTTTGAACAAGTGCAAAAACTTGTTTTTTGGTATGTGGGTAGCCTATTTTTGTGGTTTGAATTAAAAAATTGCTAATTCTTCCTCTTCTTCGTAAGTTAAATGGGGGTTAGGTCCAGGTTTTGCTCCACAGTGCACCTTACCATTATTTCCATCATAGAGTGATGATTTCAGAACAGAGAAGATATCAGCAGCCCTTTGAATGGACATCCCAAGCCCTACCTCTTTTATGGGCTTATGCATACTTCCACTGTCCCAGCCCTTATATTTAGCACACAAAGAAGACATTTCCTCACTTCTGACACACACTTCTCTAGTCCTATCTCTGACAACCCTTCTCAAAAGCAGAGGATGTGATGTGAATACATGACCTGTAAATCAAGGAATTGAAGCTTAAATAGTTTCATCGGTGTAATATATGTAGTTGACCGAGATAGGTGATTATAAATGATAACTCAATACAAAAGATAAAGACTTAACAGACAAAAATCACTTCAATCATGTGTTCTCCTACTCATGTGCTCTACTACTGAGCATGCTCAGAAAACCAAAAAGATGCACCCCACACACATTATTAAATAATCATATACTACATTCCTCCCCATCTACACAAAACAAATTAAGACATAACAAAAAAAAATAATCAACCATACAATACATGTTACCAATACTGTTCTGAATACCTCACGGGAGGTCTACGATTTCATTGAGGATATGGAGAAGAACGAACATTATTGGGTGTATCATTATCGGTAGGAATACTTGACAAATTTTCACTTGTGTTAGTTTCATTTGGGTTGTTCTCAGAACTAGGTAAATTACTATCACTATTGCCATCTTGTGGTGTATCATCACTTTGAGTGGTAGTACAATCATACGTATCAATAGACTCTTCTTGTACAATAACTACTTCTCTACTAGATAGTTGGTCAATGTGCCTTTTACATTGTGTTCCATCCGACAGTTCCACTATATAAGTAAGATTTCCACTTTTACTAACAATTATACCTGAGACCCATTTCTCCTCTTTATTACGATAACTTCTGACCATTACTTCTTGACCAATAGTAAAGGTTCTTAACCTGCTTGACTTGTCATGGTTAGCTTTTTGATCAGCTTGTCAAGTAGCAACTTTTTGATCTTGAGTTGGTCTTAAAAGAGATAACACTGTCCTTACTTCTCTTTTTAACATTAAAGAACATGGAGACACTCCAGTGACACTATGAGGAGTAGATCTATACTTTAACAAGAAATTTGAGATAATCTGAAATGTCTGTCTTCCTTCCTTTCGTCCTGACTTTAATGCTCTTTTAAATGTTTGAACAAATCTTTCGATAGCTCCATTTGTTGATGGATGATAAGGAGCTGAGCGTATGTGTTTAATGCCATTCTTTTTACAAAAGGTCGAGAATTCAATAGAAATAAATTGAGGCCCATTATCTGATACTATTTGTTCAGGTAATCCAAACACTGAAAATACATGACGCAAAATTTCAATAGTCTTAAAACTTGACATTGGCGATACTTCCCATATCTCAGGCCATTTAGAATGAGCGTCAATGATCAAGAGATATGTCTTGCCAAATATTGGACCTGCAAAATCTATGTGGATACGCTGCCAAGGTCTTTGGGGCCATGCCCATGGATGTAATGGTGCAGGGACTGGTGTATTCTTCATTGCTAAGCAAGCCTCACGTGATTTACTAAGAGATTCGATTTCTCGATCTATTGCTGGCCACCAAACATGACTACGAGCAAGAGATTTCATTTTACAAATGCCCATATGGCTTTCATGTAACTCATTCAATACTTTCTTATGAAACTTGTTTGGTATTACTACTCTGATACCCCAAAGAATACAATTAGATTCAATGGTTAATTCATTACGTCTGTTGAAATAGGGTTGTAATTAAGAAGGGACTATATCAGGCCATCCATAACGAGTATAGTGTAACACTTTACCAAGAATAGGATCATATCGTGTAGCATTCTCTAACTGAGATGATGTTATAGGTAGGCTCTCAATTTGAGTCATATTAAATATGTGTGAGGCTCCTACGCAACTAGTATGCTCTTCTAAACAATGAAGTGGTAATCTTGATAGAGCATCAGCGTTGGCATGAGACTTAGTGTCACGATAAACTATGTCGTATTGATATGCTGATAACAATATAGCCCATCGCTGTAGTCTAGCAGCTGCTAAAGGTGGGATACCAGTTTTTGGACCCAATATAGATGTTAACGGCTTATGATCTGTAACTAGGGTAACTTTTCTAGCATATAGATATTGATTGAATTTGCGAACACCAAACACTAATGATAAAGCTTCTTTTTCAATTTGGGCATAGTTTCGCTCTGCTGTAGATAAGGTTCTAGATACAAATGCTATAGGTCGTTCAGAATTATCAGGGTATACATGTGATATAACTGCACCTAGTCCATAGGAGTAGGCATCTGTAGCAAGCTTTATTGGTAGACAAGGGTCATAGTGTACTAATACATCAGCTGAGACTAATTTTTCTTTGACTGCTAACATGGCTTCTTCACACTTGTCTGACCATTCCCACTTGATATTCTTTCTTAAGAGGTTGGTTAATGGGGCTAGTAATGAGGCTAGGTTGGGGATAAATTTACTATAATAGTGTACAAGTCCCAAAAAGGATTTAATTGTTGTACATTTCTAGGCTTTGGTGCATCCAATATGGCTTTTAACTTGTCTTCAGTGGCATGCAAACCTTCACTGCTAATTCGATATCCCAAATACTCGACAGAGTCAGATAAAAAGTTACATTTACTTTTACTTACAGTAACTCCATTGTATTGAAGTCTTCTAAATACTTCTTCAAGGTTTTGGTAGTGCTCTTCCTCATTAGCACCTGTAATTAAAATATCGTCGATATAACATATAACTCGAGGGATTCCTTGGAGGATAACGTCCATGGTCCTCTGGAACATTGCCGGCGCTGAAACTACCCCAAACGGTAATCTAGTGTATCTATACAAGCCTTTGTGCGTGTTGATTGTAACCAATTCTTTTGACTGGTCATCGAGTAACATCTGTTGATATGCATGAGCTAAATCGATTTTGGTGAACTTTTTACCACCTGACAGAGTAGCGAGTAGATCATCAATACGAGGAAGTGGGTATTTATCGACATCAAGAACTGGATTCAGAGTAACTTTAAAATCACCACACAACCTCAATTTTCCATTCTTCTTAGGAACCGGAACTACTGGAGTTGCCCACTCACTGTGACTCACTGGTTCGATTATTCCTTGAGACTGAAGTCTGTTCAATTCCTCTTCATTTGTTGTTGCACCACGAATGGTACTGGCCTTGCCTTACAAAACTTAGGAGTAGCATTTTCTTTAATATATAACTTGGCCCGATGATGGGTCATTGTTCCCAACTTGTCTGAAATAACATCCGAGAATTTAGCTAGAAGAGCGTCTAAGCACTTCACTTGATCCAATCTGGTATGAACGATTTGATTCCAATTAAGTTTAATAACTTGTAACCAGTTTCTACCGAGCAACGTTGGTCCATTACCGGAAACCACAACTAATACTAACTTCTCTGTTTGACCTTGATACTCAACCTCCACAATATCTGATTTCTTTAACTGTACCTCTGGAAACATCTCCTGAACAGTCTTTTCTCCCATTATAGAAACAGCTGCCCCTGTATCAACTTCCATCTCTATTTCCTTCCCATTTATGATTAACTCGACAGTGATGGGTGGAGACACTTGACTACGAAGTACAAACATTGAGAGTTCTTCAGTTTTAACACCTGTGTCTTCCTCGACTTCTTCTATCCATTTAGTTCTATCTTGACGTTGTCTGCCTTGAGGTGACGTCTTCTCTGTTCTACCTCTTAAAGGTTTAGAGTACGAGGATTGCCCTGAAAATGGGGTTGACCTCCGAAATCGACATACAGCTTTAATGTGACCTCTTTTGCCACAATTGAAACATAGTGTGTCCTTATAACGACACTGACCTGAAGTGTGGTTAGACTTCCCACAATGAATACAAGACTGTTGCCCATGATGAGGGGTCACTTTCTGAATACTAGGGGTTGTGCAGGAGTCCCCAGAACTGTTCATAGTACGTGCCTGACTTTCCACACGTTGCATATTACTAGCAATTTCTACTGCTCCAGCGAACGTTACATTTTTGTCTGCAAGTAATTTCTTCTGAACTATGGTACTTCTCGATCCACAGACGAATCTATCTCTGAGCGCATCATCGAGATGAGTCCCAAACGAGCAATATGTAGACAGCTTCTTTAATTCTGCCTTGAACTCTTCCACTGATTCACCTATCTTCTGGTCTCTACGATAAAAGTTAAATCTCTCCACTATAACCGATGGTGTGGGCTCGTAATGTGCCTTTAAGACTTCCATGAGCGTTTTGAGGTCTTTGTCTCTCGGTTTGTCCGGGAGTCCGGGAGTAACAAATCACGAAGCAAAGAGTAGCTTCTTGTCCCAATTATACTTAGAAAAATGGGTACCTTTTTCTCTTCCGCTATATCATTTGCTTCAAAGAACAATCGTATTCTCTCTTCATAGGTAGCAAACGACTCGAGCTCTGGATCGAACTGTTCTATTCGTCCAAACGTACTAATAGGCACTGTAGACATCCTCGTCGCCAATGTAATATATGTAGTTGACCGAGATAGGTGATTATAAATGATAACTCAATACAAAAGATAAAGACTTAACAGACAAAAATCACTTCAATCATGTGTTCTCCTACTCATGTGCTCTACTACTGAGCATGCTCAGAAAACCAAAAAGATGCACCCCACACACATTATTAAATAATCATATACTACAATCGGTTTGCTTACTTTGAAAAAAGGAGATATAAACACTCCACGCACTCACAGTTCACTCTCACGTGTGTCCTAAATTTGGTCACATGATGCACATTTTTGTCATCGTATTCTTGAATATACAGAGTTTCAAAGCTCTGGTTTGAATGCCTGAAAGAGCAATAATGGAAGGCTTATATTGTGGAATTTGGTAGCAATTCTTTATCTCAAGGCTATTTGAAGTTTGCAGACAAAGATTGATAGGAATGTCCAAAGAATGCCAAGTTTGGACAATGTTGTTCTTTTAGCTTTAAAACTTACGTATTGAAAGATTGCAACCTGGTATTTTGTACATAAGTAGTATATGTATAGTCCTATCTGAGTGTGTATAATCAGCATCTAGGAGTCTGTTATTCATGAGATATAAGGTCCAAAAATTGAATCATCCGACTATTGGTCAGTTACTCTAGCTGATCACGTATCATTTCATCCTTTAGAGCTCTGTCTTCACAATTTCCTACTAGAATGTAGAGACCTGTGATTCCTTGGCACTTTCGTTTTGTTGTTTGTTGATTCCTTTGATTAAGCCTAGCTCTTTCAAATATGACATTTATTCTGATTTTGAAGAGCTCGTCAAATTTTGGAATACTTGGTCATAATTTCTTCGAGTGTTTGCAATGATATTTGAAGAAGCAAAATGTCCGCTGCTTCTTGATGTTAAAAGGACCTGGAGGTTGGAATATCAAACAATCCATTTTCTCTCAGATCCCACCACTGCTACCATGTAACATTTATTGATAAAAGACAACAACTCAAGCAAGAACATATAGCTGAAGTTACTTACTTATATAGCAAGAACAGAGAACATATTACAAAAGATATCATATAATCTAGACAAGTATATATTGTTCATTTGTTCTAACACAATGTATGTTGTGCTATTAGACAATTCCACCACACACTTAAGTCTCATTTTGCACTAATAGAGTTTATAATAACGAGGGCAGACTTATAGATTACATAATAGAGTTTATAATAACGAGGGCAGACTTATAGATTACATGAGTCTGCTTGTTTATATGAACAGCATTTATATGCTATGCAACACCAAGAATACAATGCAACGCATGTACAAGCATGGTTTTGTAAACTCACCTTAACCCTGGCCAACAAAATGATAATGTAAAATGTGTTTGTTCATCCTGTGATGAGTCTGGACTGATGCTTCAGTGTGAAATATGCTCCAACTGGTCCTACTGTGAGTGTATCAAGGTTTCCCCAGCCATTACTGACAATCACCCTTACATATGTCTCTTTTGCATCAAGTGTTACTTCTCACTTGTCTCTAACCTAAGATCAGAGATTCACACCTCAAAGCTTGCATTATTTAGACTTCAGAAATATTGCTCTTGCAAGTCTCAACCCTAGTCAGCTCTCTTTCTGTCTCTTCTTCCATCTCCAGTACTAGCCTCACTACTCTTCCATTATCACTACCTAATACCTCTTATTTCCAACCACCACCTTCTGCCATACTCATCTCGCTTCATCATTCCTTTACTTCCTTGTAATTTTCCTTTGTTGCTTCTACATTCCCTCTACCTTTTGAATCCACTCCTCCTACTATTACTACCTTACCCTCATCCACTGCCAGCATTGTATCACTCCCACTTAATCATTCAACTGCTACTTTTATTATTATCACTGCTGTCTCTACTATAACCACTCCCTTTTCCTTTGCTACCTCTCTACCTGAATCTTCACAACCTCCTTTTTAGTCAAAAGTCAATGGCCTCCATGAAATGTCCCCTCTTTCCTCTTCATACTTTCCATGCCACAATCGCCCACCCTCCATTTCTTCCTATTCAATTAAATCATCAACCCATCACACCGTTACTCCTGCCTCTACCAAGTTTTCAGCCCACCTTACCAATATCTCACCCTCCCTCAAATCCCCTACCCAACTTACCTCTAATTTCTCTTGTATCACCATTTTCCTCCAAATCGCCAACCCAACCTACCCTGACCTCCTCTTTCTTCAAGTCTTCAACCCAACCTACGTTCTCCTCCACTTCCTCCAACTCTTCAATACAGTGTACCACTTCTTCTGCCTCCACCAACTCTCCCTGCCCTCTACCTCCTCCTTGTTACCTACACCTCATCGTCCTTCTCTTTACTCATCAGCTTGTCACTCTCCATTTCTCACTCTCCTTTTTCCCAATCATAAGCTTCTTCTAAACCTTCTGTCAGCTTTGCTTGTCAACAAACATTCCACATGGTACTGATGATCCTAGTCATGAAACCAGATATGCCTTTTTGTATGGTCAGATGGCAAGAAGGCTAGGGTTACCACTAACTTTCACGAGAAGCCCTAATTTGTATGGCTGCCTAGAATGAAGTAAGATGGCTTATGAATTAGGACTTCATATCACAGGGGTGTGGTTAGTCCAATGTTAATCCAAATAAACGTGTCTGCACTCTAGACTAACCGATAAGGAGAGTATGTTTGGACGGATACTTCAATGGGCGTGGCTACCCACCCACAAAATATTAATTTTTACGAATTTATTATTTTTGAAAACATTTTTCACTTTGGATTACAGTCTACAATTTTGACATATATAATTCTCAGTATCTGTATTAACGCAAGCTAAGTGGACCCATAACATACAGCCCAACACATTGAATCCATTCCACAGTTTCACATTGTAATTGGTCATCCATCATCTTTAAAACAAATGCCACAAATTCCAACTAGCACAGAGCTCATTTTGTCTTTCATAATATTCTTCTCCTCTGTAGTGGGCTTTGCCCATCTACATACTTGTTTTCACTTCTTCTTTGTTGTATGATAACGGAATTGTTTTTAACTATTTGAATTTCGGGCTGGTCGCTTACGAATAATCAAAGGAGAAGGCTGGTATACATCAGCAGATTTGACAATGCTAAGTGGTGAGGTGAGATGCCAAATATCTTCTTGATCTGGTATTAACTTAGCTCCTTTATCTCTCATTTCCTTTGCAGCTTGACATCTCTTTAGAATTTCTGATATCCTGTAGGTTCGTTTACCAATTTCGTCTTTACATAGCCCCTGAAAAACTATACCTCGAGCAATCTTGAGCAGAGTGCAGAGAAGCCTGTCAATTCAATGATTTTGTTTGCCTTGGAAATACACAGATTTTAGCTTGCGATGAAAGGCTTCAACAAACATATTGGTGTTTACATGATCACTGTGATGTTTTTCAACGTGTTGTATATTGAGAATCATCCCTACAAGATAGAATCATCCCTACAAGATAGACCCTGCATACGAGCTGCACTCCGTTGAACAAATAAAGATCTCGACTTCCTTTCTTCTTCTTTTTTCCATACCTCAAAGTCTTCCATATTTTCCTCAATTTTTTCTTTATGAAACTAGTTTAAATGATCAGTAAGTTGTTAAACCTAAACAGATAAACCTCATGTCATTGCATCTACAATATGTATACCAGCAATTAGGCCATTTTGATTTTAATAATATTCATTGATGATCTCACTGTATTATAATTTTTCTGGACATGTGTAAATAATTATACAATGTATATATTATGTCATACAATATATAAACATAATTATATTACATAATACTAATTTTAGGGCATCTGAACAGGCCTTTATCCAGTGAATTTTCTTTAGACTCTTCAGGATGCTTCTTTTTTGTATGTTTACTAAGCGAATTTCGACAAGAAAAGGTTAAGGAACAGAATGAGCATGATTTCCTTGTTGTTTGCTTTATTAAACTTGCCATTACATGAGATACTGATATTTTTAGCTCAAGATACGGATATTAGATTTTTGGTTGAGAAGTTTTTAATGAGATTCATTGGTAATGGCCACTTATGGAAATGTCAGCCTAACACTGTGTTTTACAGATGGCAAATGTACTCTCCCTATCCGCTAGTCACTCTAGATGACTGATAAAAACGGTTCAAGTTTACTATGAGATTTCAGCCAAATTAAAGACCCAAAAAAGACTCTGCAGGTGTGGTGGCATTGGTCACCTGATGCACGATTGCAGGAAGCCAAAAGATGGGAATGCAGGGAAATTGGTTACTCAAAAACCCTCTGGTATGACCAAAGCCAGACCACCATCAGATGGTTCAATGAATCCAATAGATTTTCTATTATCATCAGACTCTGTTGATATGGTCAGGTGGATGTTCGTGGAGCTCCGGCTAGTTGTATTATTGACAGCTCCACCAGTGTCACTTTGTCTCTTGATGCTGGTACATGAACTCCTGTGGCATCAGAGGTTCATTTAAGAGCTCCTTTAATCTCTTGACGCCTGCTGACTTCCTCGAAATAGTCATGACATTCGCAACAACCTCCTTTGTTTGTGATTTCAGTCTTTTTCTCTTTGCATTTTAACCTACACAAAAGAAAATGTTGTCTGTTCGCATGACATTCACGTGAACTAACAATGAATAATATTAAATGTGCTTCAGTGCTAATTGCATATGATTAGGTGAGGATATACCTCACCTTACATTCCAAGTATACAACACCTTTTTTAATGAAGAGACCTGTCACAAAAAATTTGGTACGGGTGCAAAATTTGGTCCTAGGTCTAAATTTTGCAACGAAAAGACTGCAAAATTAATTCCACCTTGCAATATTTGGACCCAAGGTTGTCAGACTATAATAATTTGGCAAAGAGGAGTGAAATTCAACACATACAAGTCATTTTGTCACCTCTTAGGCTGTGTGTACTTAAATGATAGCTTTAGTCACCTGGAGAAGTTTTCAATGTCACAGCAAAGAGAAGATGGGAACCTGACTGAGGAGGCAATAAACTACATAGAAAATGGAACTTATACCTCAGATTGTCCTGCTAACAGGAAGAGAAGCATTAGAAAAAAGGCTGCAAACTAGCATTGAGAGAAGGAGAAGTGTACTATGAGAAGAAGCCAGGACAAGTTTGTATTCTTTTCAATTCTTTTTTACTGTCTTACAATAATTTATAATAATGTTTCTGTTTTCAGTGGGTGAGGTATGTACGATAAGACAGAAAAATTACGAATTGTGCATTGTTGCCATGCTGACCCAACATCAGGACATCTTGGTGAAAAAAAGACCTAAATAGAGTTATTGAGAGATTTAAATGGAATGGAGTCATGAAAGATGTGAAGCAAGTTGTAAGTGATATGTTTTTTTTATTATAAGCTGTACTGTGACTTACTGTAGATCTCAGCATGTGATGAGTGTCAAAGAATGAGAGGCAAGTTGACAACTATGAAACCAGAGCTACACCTTATACCTGTTCATTCCCCCTGGTACCACATTGGAATTGACTTTATTGGACCATTGTCACCTGTTTCTCAATCAGGAAATCAATATATTTTAACGATTAGTGATTATTTCACAAAATGGGTGGCAGCAGCTGCTTTACCAAGAAAAGTGGCTGTGGGAGTGGCTTATGAGTTGTTGAAAGTATGACAGATCAATATTTTTAACAGTGGTAATCATTCATTCCTTTACTAGCTTTTTATGACAATGGGTCTCCCAAGAATTATAACATCTGATCAGGGGAGAGAGTTTAGAAATGTTTTAAATGGAGAATTAATGAGATAACTTAACATCAAACATCACTTAACCACTCCATATCACCCACAGGTCAGAATTCATATTTAAGTTAACTAAAGTAAGTAATATATTGCATTTTTTGTACTTTGGCTAATGTTTTTGATGAACGATTCAACCAAACTCTACAGAGAGAATGCTCATTAAGTTTTGCCATAATAACAAAAGTACCTGGGATGAATATCTAGATAGCTGTATTTTTGCCTATAACACATCCAGGTATCTGACATCCAGAGTCAATAACAAACTGTTTTGCTATTGACTGCTTTCTCTCTATACAGGCATGAATCTTCACTGAATTTGCCATTCGAAGTAATGTTTGGTTGTAAACCTGTTTTGCCTATAGATATAAATGAAAAACTGACCAAACCAGATATATCAAATTAAGACAAGCAGTGTAACATGGAAGAAGCTGTTAGTAAGCTTACAGTGGAACGATTAGGTGTCTTTAAGGAAGTCAAGAAAAATATTGGTAAAGCCCAGAATAAGCAAAAAAGGATTTACAACCAAAAACATGCCATTCCTATCATATTTGAGGTATGCAATTTGTGTATGCAAACAGTAGACTGTCTTTACTATTATTAGGTTGGTGCAAATGTACTGATGAAAGACTGCAGAAGAAAAAAGAGGAAGAGAGGGAAGCTAGATTATAAGTCGAAAGGACCTTATAAAATAACAGATTGTCTTGGAAAAGGTTTCTATAGGCTAAAATTTGCAGGTAATAAAGATTGCCATGTTTGAAGTAATTGACTTTTTGTATTAGGTCAGGACAATGTCATTGTTAAGAGAGTGAATGGAGCTCATCTAAAATGCCAGTTGATGGTTCATCATCGAGTCTTTCTAACACAATTCCATCAAATCCATTACACATATCTTCAATTTGCTCACTTCAATTACCCCAACAAACTCAAACTCATCACCATATTTACCTCAAACACCTCCAATAAATTCATCTTTGTCAGCACCTTCCTCACCACAATTATCTCCAAATTATCCATCTTCTCCACCTTACTTACCACAAAACACATCAAATTTGTCATCATTCTCTGCTTCCACCATCCCCATCCCCACCACCTTTGCTGATTTAGAATTGGTTTGTAGTACACCTGACAAGTGTGGAAGTAATAATACGTTGCCAGTTAATCCACTTACTCCAATTTAAGAAGTACATATAGAAGATGAAGATGTGTCACCATTTCAGAAAAAGAAAGACAAGAGGATTCCTCTAACTCCTGCCAAGAAAGGGAAAGAGAATAAAATAGACAATTCACAGCAGACTGATAAACAAGACAGTAAACGAAGATATGGTAAAAGAGGTTTATCATTAGCTTTAATGAAGGATGCTAAAAGGAGGAAACAACAGCAATGCACTTGGAAGACAGCCCTTAATTCTGAAGGTATGTATATGTTAAACGCTCCACTTCCCTACTTATCTCTTTTCCAATAGAATGTGTGGACCAAACAATCCAGAAAAATGTCCCAACCATATATTGGATACAAGAATTAACATTGTTTCCATCAGACAGAAAATTATCGATCAATGGTAGGTGGTTGAGTGACGCAGTCATCACTGCTGGACAGAAACTTCTGAAGGATTCCTATCCACACATTGGTGGACTTCAACCAACTATATTGGGCATGACATTAGCGTTTGAAGTGCAGAGGATATTGGGCATGACATTAGTGTTTGAAGTGCAGAGGGGAGAATTTGTACAAGTACTTCACATCAATGACAATCACTGGATAACTGCCAGTAATATTGGCTGTCCTGTTGCAACTATTGATCTGATTGACTCTATGCAATGTACTAAACTATCATTTAGAACCAAGGCACAGATTGCAGCATTGCTGTTCACAGACCAACCTGAAATAACTGTACGTTTTCAACCTGTTCAACTGCAACATGGCACAAATGATTGTGGGGTTTTTTCGCTTGCTTTTGCCACATCTCTTTGTGGCGGGCAAACCCCAACACAAATAACCTATATTCAACATCAATTAAGGGACCACCTTTGTCACTGTCTTGAAAATAAAACAATTAGCCCATTCCCCTGCCAGGGGTGAAAAAAGAAAGTAAAACAATGTTACTGACATGAAATTTGGAGTATACTGCAAATGTCGTCAACCAGAAGAAGGTAGAATGATTGAGTGCGAAGACTGCAAAGAGTGGTATCATGAAGATTGTGTTGAAGTCCCAAATGCCATTTGGCAGACCAAGAGGCACACATCATGGATATGTGACAATTGTGTAAAAAACTCTTAATTTATTGTAGCATTACCTATATAATTATACTGTCTTTATCTAGATCAAATGCTAAATCTTATTATAATCAAATAAAATTGGACCTATATAGGACCGAATTATGCTGCTGAAAGTGGACTTAGGACCAAATTTTGCTGCCAAATGTGGACCTATCTCTAGGAACAAATTTTGCAGTATAGGTCCAAATTAGGTAGCAAGATTTGGTCTTAGTCCAATTTTTCATGCAAAAAATGGACCTAGGTCCAATTTCAACTAGGTATGAACTTGCCATGACAGACCAACTGAACTCGGACAGAGTATAGAATGAAAGACTCTAATCTCATAAGGATAAAGAGGGAAAGAGTACTAGGGTATCATTGGTAAGACTTAGATTAGTACAATCTGTTTGACTTCCTCCATGACATACTGCTGCGGTCACAGTGCAACTGTAACTACCAGAGAATACTAAAGGTACTTATTTCATAGAGTCTGTGTCCACTTCTGGAAAAGAGGTGAGTGATTCTCTTCTCACTTGCACAGAACCTGGGCTATCTAGCCTTGTGGTCACAAATGTTACTGGTTCACACAGAAACTGGAGAGTGGTACTGAGGTTGGTGTTTGCCTCTGTTAACCAGGAAGCATTAGTGAAAGATGTTTATTTATGTCACCAGCAATTATTTACTAGAATGTTGAATGGAGAGTTTGATACACAATTTGAATAGGTATCCATGGAAGATGTACCAGAGAATGTAGCTTGGAGAAAGGAAAAATTACCTTACTTGCTACATTGGCATAAATGGTCTGAAGGCCAAGAACAACTACAAGAGATGTTGCTAAGTTTACATCAACTATTCAGCCTTGAGAATGGTGAAAGAGGAGAGACAACTGACAATTGACACTGGACGGCTGTTTCTGTGAAACAGTCAGCTTGAAAGATCTCTTTTGTAGTGCACAGAGAGATAGCACAGCAGATTAAATCTGTGCAAGACAGTGGTGTCATACAACTTTCATCTAGTCTTTGGGCAAGTCTAGTTGTCCTAGTTAAAAAAAGTTGATTCTCTTAGAATCTGTATAGACTATAGAGGTTTAAATGCTGTTATGAAACCAGATGTATTTCCTTTCCTAAAAATCAATGATCCCTTGGATCTGTTAGGGAAATCAAGGTTCTTTTTAACCCTTGACCTTGCCTCACGATACTTGCATAACAGTTAATACAGAAAGATCTCCATGGACTCAACCCTGAAGAAGGTCCTTATTTTGTTGCTGCCTATATTGATGACATTTTATCAGAAATTCTAGACCATATGACTGATGTACAGTTCGTACTAGAATGAATAGGGCTTATGCATTACTAGGATTCGAATTATTAGAAATTTCGGTCAAAGGGACAGCGCGTTAATTGGAATGCACTTACCACCAAGTCCAGCTACAACTTTACGTTACAAGATTAATGACCAAGTTGTGTGACTTTTGTGTGTATTCATCAAAAGGTGTTGTTGTAGAACGTATATTTCCTGACAAACATTGGCAAGAAGAATACATTCCAAAGTTGGATGAGTATTTTTTTGATCATATTTTACCAGAGTTGATTGAGCCTCGATGTAAACCTAGCTATTATTTATGATTACTGCATCTTTGGATCACTTATACTTTACAATCACTTTTTGTTTACATTATGTTTTATATGCCCTTAAATCAGTGATAGTATTTGTTAGTACAATAAAATTTTTAATATCAAACTGAATTACAATTTAAACTATTGGTGGTTGAAAATTACTTAAAACACAACATACAAAAAAAAAATCCTATCAGTGATATCAGTCAATAATACTGGAATACTCTTGTCAAAAATATGGAAATTCTTTATTCTTTCCATGGCATGTTCCACATGGATTCTCAAAGATGCTATGTGTCGAGTAACCATAACTTCTTTCTCTGAAAGTTGTGTTTTCCCTTTAAGGTATGTTGGAATGTTGAGACATACACCTCTCAAGATAAGATCTTACTCTATATCAAACCCTCGATCTGCCATTGCTGAATCTCCACTTTTTAACATATCTAAAATACCACTCTGTCTAGTCAATGCCTTATCTGATATGCTTCCCGGAAACAAAGATGAGACAAAAGTGATTGTGCCATCAGGAGAGATTCCTATGAGAGCTTTGAAGGTGTTATCATTCTTGTAATTTAAGAAAGTCATTTGTCGTAGCTCTGGTAGGTGAGGTTGCTCTATGTATATTTCTGTAGCATCTATTATCACTCGTGTTGTTGGGTACCGTTCTTTAAAGTGTTTTGGCATGTTCACTCTTACTATTTCTCTTGCAGGCCACAATGGAATTTCCTTCAGCTTCAAGTAAAGAAAGTTTATCCAGGTGCAGGTAATTCTACTAACTGTAGACTGAGATATATTGAAACGGTATGCAAGATCTTGCTCCATCAATCTCAGGCAAAGATTGACTAAAGTCAGGAACAACTCTTCAGTGGGAGGCAAACATCTTGGCCAGCAATGTTTACTTTTTTCTCCAGTTTGAGAACAACTTTCTTCTTGCTTTTTTGAGTAAATCAAGTTACTAGCTGCTGGTTCAAGAAAGACAAAGAAAGGTTTAAAATAAGAATATGAACTGAATCCAGTATAGAAGGCTATCTTAGCATCATCATCTTTTATTGAGGACAACCGAAACAACTGTTGATTTTATTTCACATCTAGATCGTCAATCTTCATTTCTAATTCAACAACCCTTTCTTTCATTTTTGACAGCTCACAAGCTAATTCATGTTCACTCTTATCTGTCTGAGAAGAGGCCTCTTTCATGTTTTCACAAGTTTCTTCCAACTCATTGCCATCTCCCACTGGTACCGACTCATCCAACAGTGGCACAATACAATCTTTTAGTTTCCTCCTACCTTTCTCTCCACTCTGAGTCATTGAAGTAGTGGGTAGAAGTAGGGAAGGGACCTCACCGGGGTAAAGTTGTCTGTCATGTGCATTTACAAAGTGTTCGCTACAAATTTTAGTGTTGCTGTTCAGCAGGAGGTTTTTCCACCGAATACGTGAACCCATTGTTTCAGTAGTTTCTTGTCTTTTAGAGGAAGTCCGAAGTATGAAAGATGGGACTCTTTATCTGACCTATTCCCTGGCACACAGCAGAAACGTACCATTCTATACAATATTGCTTTCCAATTAACGCGCTGTCCCTTTGACCGAAATTTCTAATAATTCGAATCCTAGTAATGCATAAGCCCTAATAGCCTGGTTTGAAATTTAAAAGTCAGCAATTGAGTTTTCTTATGACAAGAACTGGAGTATCTAGGATACAGCTTAACATTTGATGTTATAAAACCAACACAGACACGTAAAGCTGTTAAATCATTTTCTGTTCCCAGGAGTGTGAAAGTAGTTAGAGAATTCCTCGGACTTGCATCTTATTATCAATATTTTATTACTTAATTTGCTCATACAGCTTATCCTCTTCACTCTTTGACAAAGAGGTCTGTTTAATTTTAGTGGAACACCCAAGTGTTGAGTGTCGTTTGAGACTCTGAAGAACAGATTAGCACAAGCACCTTTATTGGGCTATCCAGATTTCTCCAAAGATTTTGTACTGGGATAGATGCTTGCATCTTTGGCTTGGAAGCTATTTTGTCATAGGAAGGAGATAATGATAAGTTACATCCTGTTGCCTATGTGAGTAAAGCACTGTCTCTACCATAGACAAATTATCCCATCACAGAGTTAGAGACTCTCGGTTGTTTGGGCTGTGGGACATTTCACTGTTTTATATATGGACATGAGGTTACAGTATACACTGATCACTCTGCAGTGAAGGCTGTTCTGAGCAACCCTAATTCCAACTGCAAACATGCAAGGTGATGGAGTAAGATTTACCACCATGGAATCAAAGGGTTATCATCGAATATCGTGCTGGACAAGAAAATACCAATGGTGACTCATTGTCTAGATGGTCACACCTGTCATGTTCCAGTGAAAACTCTAATGATCTAGAAGTTCAGATGGCTGTGATTCAGAGTGCTGAGAGCACTATTATACATTGTCCAAGTTGACTTGAGCTACCCAGACATGTCAATATCTTTGCTATTTTAAGTGCTATTTGCATGGAACTTGTACCAGTCAATTTAGTTTGTAAATGTGCATTTTATATATAAAATTTCGTTCTCTAGTGCTATGAGAAAGTAGCAAACTATTAAACTACATACGTTTTCAATGGCATACCTGTCACTGGAATTTTGGTCCTGGTAAAGATGGTCCCCAGGACCGAAACTGCTGCAGAAAAATTGGTCCCCCCGGATCAATTTATCCAGTAAAAACGGTTCATTTTCAGTAAATTTTGTCCTGATAAAATTGTACTGAAAAAATGCTGTTACATAATTATAGTTAATAATATAGAAAAAAATTTCAATATTCAGATATTAATCAGTGCTATCATAATATTGTAATATTTCAAGTACGCAAAGAAACTAAATTTTGTTACATTTACAACAGTTCCATGGCTCAGTTTTATACTTCCCGACTGTTGACGGAACTTCTACACACTATTCGTGAAACCACTCTTTGCATTTTTCACATTCCACCATCCTCCCACTTTTTGGCTGTCTACACAAACAATACATGGAGAATTGAACACAAGCAGCTGGAAAGACATAACTCTATTTCTTCTGTGCTTTGGAAAAAGATTCATCGATCTGTTTTCGAGGCACTCGATTAGGTGCACACGGAATTTGTGCTGGATATAATTTGTTTTACAAGGATCCTCTCGAGCACAAAGGGACATTGCAAAAGCAAGAGCAAAAAGTCCACAATCACTGTGCCCTCTCTGTTTCTGCATATTAGGGAAGTTCAAAGTGATTGATGATGCTTCCATGAAACAAATTGCAGCTATTTGCTCTTTCATCCGATTTGGTACATTCACACATGGAAGACTATCGAAAACATTAACCTGCCCTTTAGGACAGCCAATGGTCGATACTGTTATCCAATGACAGCGGTGAACATTTAGAACTTGCACAAATTCCCATTTCTCTATAGCAAATCCAAGGGTCTCCTTAAGTATTAGGGGCTGGAGGCCTCCAGTGTGTGGGTAGGCTATTTTCATTAACTTCTCTGAAGCAGCGATGATATCATCAGTTAACCAGTTTCCTCCAGCTATGCACTCTTTGTGTGAAGTGTAAACCCCAAACTCTTCAATCCAGAGCATCTTCACAGGGCTATTTTTTGTGTTCTGCATGCAACTGTTATGTCTACTTGATCTGTACACAACGGCTAAAATAATAAATGCTTTCAATTTAATGAACATGAAACTCACCAATTACTTTATGTTCATTAGTGTTGTTTTCATGATTTAACCTCCTTCTCTTTTGATCTTTGGCTGCAGCAAATGTTAATTTTCGCTTCTACGGCTGGATGGGAGAGCTTCAGGTTGGACCTTCATATTTGCCACAACACCTATAATTAAGAAGAGCATTAATATTTGCACAATCATAAAAAAAATTTTAAATTGAATATACATGTATTACCCTTTGGAATGGATTGTTTGGCTTGGTATCTAGTCTGGAGGTTAATTGGTGAGAAAGAATCATTTTCGAAGGGTGTAAAATATCCTCCAGGTTTTGTGGGTGTGCTAGATACAATATCATTGCACAGCAGAGGTTTAGAGGCCTTCAAGAGAAGAGGCAGGGGTGACATCGAGTCATTCAGGAAGTCCATTGACTATAATAAAGAGTTACTCAACACTTATGAATAGTATATAAATACTATATTTATGTAACATACTGTCTGAGGTTGTTGTCCTAAATTAGAGGGTGTGTAGTCAATTCCATCTCTGGGCTTAGAGCCTTGACAGGTGAAACACGATTATTCAGGAGGTCAGAGGTCAGTCCCTTCAAGGGAGGAGGCAGAGGTGACACTGAATCATTCAGAAAGTCCATTGACTATAATAAAGAATTACTCAACAGTTTGACTTCTATAAATACCATACATATAACTTACACTTAATAATTCATACCTAAACATCTGATCATTATGCATTCATCCATAATAAAACTTACATTGTGGGAGTGCTGTGTAGATGCAAATGATGATGGTGATGGGCTACACTTATTAAAAGGCTTCAAATGAGCTCCAGTTGCTCAAATAGTGTTTCCATTAGGTGAAATGAGCTCATAGACACCATTCATCAATTTCTTTCCAATTTCATACGGTCCAACAAACTTCATATCAAGCTTTCCACCTTTCTGCCTTTTCTGTGTGAAGTCTTTTTTTAGCACAAGTTTGCCAGTATTAAAAAGATGGGGCTTTGCATGCCTTCGGTCATAGTCTCTTTTCTGCTTTATTTGAGGAACAAGAATATTTTGCTTGGCCTCCTCTAAAAGCTTCATCCTCTTCTCTGCCATGTCTTCAAACTCTGACTCCTTTATTTCATCTTATGTATGTACACCAGGGGCTTCATTTTGGAACTTTTCTTGGATGCTAACATCAATTGGAAGTGTGGCACACTGACCAAACATCAGTTCAAAAGGGGTGAAACGAGTTGTTTCATGCCATGAGGTGTTGTAGGCAAACATGCAGCTGTCTAAGAACAAACTCCATGATGTTTTCTTTAATTGCACATACTTAGCCAGCATGGCTTGTAGTGACTGGTTGAAATGCTCAACTAAACCGTTTGCCTGTTATGAATCAAATTAAGACACATTGAAGTGAATTTAAGTACATATCAACTTATATATCTGTGGGTGGTAAGGTGTCGTCAGCATGCATTTCAGTCCAAGTAGTTGACTCAGTTGCCTATCAAGCTGATTATTGAATTCAGACCCATTATCTGATATAATTACTTAAGGCAACCCATACGCATAAATAACTAAAAAGGAGAAGTCAACAATTTACCTTGGCCAATATTATATATGTGTGTGTATGGATACCTTATACAAATGACTTGACACTGTAGCAGCAGTTTTATCAGAGGTGGGGATAGCTTCAACCCACTTAGTAAAGTAGTCACATACAGTTATTATGTAGCAACTACCATCATTGGCAGTTGGGGAGATAGGACCAATGTAATCTATCCCAATTTGAAACCATGGAGACTTTACTTGCACTGGATGCAGCTGTGGAGTGCCTGTTGTAATTTTGTGATTCATACGCTGACAGACATCACACTTGGAAAGCTACAATACAATGGTAGTGGAGGATATTTACTTCAACTGCTAGTGTTATGCTAACTTACAAGCTCATTCACATCTCGAACTATGCCATGCCACATAAATCTTTCTTTATGTGACCGATTGTTCTCTGTCTACCCATGTGGCCAGCTGTAGGATCAATGTGACAACCATGCAGAATCTTCTTCCTCTCCTCCTTACTCATAATGTAACACAGTAAGACTTCCTGAGTAATTTTTATAGTCAATTGGAAAACTTAATATTGAAAGATTAAAAAACTGCAGCAAAAAGGCTCTATTCAGCAATTACCTTATCTTACCCCTGCACCTTTGTATGTAGTACAAAACTCCATCTTTCACTTGGAATTTCTTTGCCTTCCTCCTTATAGCTCTCTTCCTGTTTTCCGAACATGATACAGGATACTTTAGTGAAATAATATACTTGTACACAGCCTCAAGCAGCTCACTGTCCTCGATGCTAGCAAAGTTTCTTCCATAGGGACGTGAAAATAACACCTTGAGTACAAAATAGCTTGACTTTATCAACTGTAATGCCAACGAAATGCTCCTGATTGGAGACATTCTTCTTTGTTCAGTTATAATTGCAAAACTGGTTGGCCAGATTGAGTAGGTTTCAGATGGACTAATTTTCCTGGGTGTGAACCATTTTTACTGGTCTGGGTGGATGATCATTTCTGGTCAAATAGGTCCCCCGGATCGAAAAATTAGGCGCACCGTATTTTCTGTGACATACCTTCGTCGTACTTAAAATTACACACCTTCAAGGATTTAACGAATAACAATTTTCACCTTGAGAAGTCAGCTGTGTGTCACATGGCAATTCAAAATTACAGTTCCAATTATATTATGTTGTATTATAACAATTATTATTATTTAAATAATAATCAGGTGTTGTCTTTTGTGATTTAAGGCAACTATAAAGCCACTATTGTTCTGCAAAAAAATTTTAACAAAGAAGGAAGACTGATAATGCCTAGAACTATATTCATCATCAAAAGTATCAGATTGATCTGAATAATCAGACTCATCTGATTCACTTCCAACCCCAATGATGAACTCATCCTCGAACTGTTTTTAGAGGCCATCTTAATATATTGAACAAGGCTCTTCCAACGGCCTGGTGTCACAACATCTAAACCCTCTCATGACAGCTGCTCTATCTCACAGATTTTGAATGCATGAGTATTTTGACCTTGATGTCACCTTCAACCTGTGCCTATGCCTACTCAATAGGATTGAGAGTGCAGTGAGGAACAGGGAGTCAGACCACCTCGTGCCCTATATGATGTACAAATCAATAAATAAAATACTATCTAATTCTTGACTGAGTACCTACCATCAGCAGCTGCCATGTCATCAACAACACAGCGAGGAGTAGGTTTCAATGTTTGTATGATGCTATAATTATAATTTAGTTCAAGGCATTTGTTGGGAATTCAATTTCCTTTGCCTGAAGCCAATCTTGCATCTTTTGCTTTGTCCAACTCTTGACTAGGACACGGTTACTATAATGACTGTGATTTGAGGCACTATCCTTGACAATAAGACTGTTAGGTGGAATATTGGGGAAAGGTTTGGTAGCAAACCACTTCTCAAAGTGATCAGCAGTCATCTCATCATGTTAATGACCAGTATTTTTATTGAATCTGAATATGAGAGTGGTATTGGGAATCCAACCAATCTCACCATCAGTTCCAAGAATGATGAGCAGTGTACCTTTCCCAGGAGGCCTTTTATACCACTAAGGGTTCCACAAGTCACATCATTTCTCTCCACACAAGCACAACCTTACTATTTTGAGCATTGGCCCAGGTTTCATCAAGGTAAACAACTAGCTTATTCTCTTCATAGTAGTGGCATTTGTCATCCGCTCTCTTATGTCCATAAAAAGTACACTATTAATAGGCTTCATAGCAAAAGTTATAGTGACTCACTTGAAACCCAATTCTTTTAGGAGAATGTAAAGGTACGACTGCCTTGACTGACTGCAAAAGAGGTTATCCTCTTTTAACACAATAAGCAACTTGGCAAGTGTCACATGCTCTTTGGCCTGATAGAGGTAGTAGATTTTTCATCTGATGGCTTCACAATCGAAATTATCAACTAAGAAGTGTCTGAAGTGTCTGTATCTCTTTGTTGGAGTAAAAAAAGCAGTTCCACCAATGTCAACTTTCTCTTTCCTTAGTCTCTTGATGCTGGCACGTTAAACTCCTGTGGCATCAGAGGTTTGTTTAAGAGATCTTTGAGTCTGTTGACACCAGTTGAGTTCCTTGAAATTTCATGAGCACGAGAGAAAATGTGGTCCATTTACATGACATGCAGATGAACAAATAATGAATAGTATTAAATGTACTTCAGCGCTAATTGCATATAATAGGTGAGGAAATAAATACCTCACCTTATATTTTATCCATAAAACATTTTTTTATTAAGAGCTCATTTCAACTTATACTTGAACAGAAACAAAACCCAAGGTTGAAAGCTCTAATTGAATACCAGCAGGATAGACTCCTATCCAATGATGACAATTTCATACACTTAAAAAAGGGAGATCAAAAAATTGTCATCCCCCACCATCTTCAGAGGACTGTCTTAGCAGACAACCACAGCAGAGTCATGACTGGCCATTTCTCAGGGCCAAGGTTGTACAAGACTTTGCAATTCAATGGTGGTGGGAAGGAATGTACAAAGATGGATGTCAATTTGCTAGTAATTGTCCTGAATGTGCTGAATGTAAATGTAAATGTATAAAGGCTGTCGAAAGCATGTACCTCAGGATGCTTTAGTCCAACTGTGGAAACCATCAGTCAGTGACTAGAACCATCATGTAAAATTTGCCTCAACATTAAAGCTCATCGTCAGACCAATATTAACATTTTGAAGTCCAGGCATGGCAGGATTAGCTTCTTTTAGCAACTTCTGTGCAGTGTTGACAACATTGTCATTCGACCACTCTTATCTTGTTTGTAAGATCAAGGCCAAACTCTGGAATCTATTTCTTTGGTGACTGACTTACTTCTAGGTTTATACATATCAGCATCCATAACATCAGCTTTAGGATCCATAATCTTCAATTTACATTTTTCTTTTCTATCTTGTCTGTGTAGTTTCATTACATTCTTAACCAAGCGATGACATTCTTTCATCTTACTTTTAAATGTAACTGGCCAGGGTTGAAATTGAGAAGATGGTTGTCTTATTGTCATTTGTACAAATTATGAGAGTACTACTTGGGAAACTTGCTGATTTAGTATTAAATGTTTCATCCTACAAGACCACAAACAATATATCACTTTTGTTTTATCCAACAACCAATAGCATAACTTACATACTTGTCAGAAGACCTAGTTTGACTTTGTCTTTGATTATGAGAGGTTAGTTGTCCTATTGGTGGAGGCAATGGAGAAATAGAGTCATCACAGAATGCTTCATCCTACAAGAGCATAAACAAGATATCACATTTGTTTTATGATCCAGCAACCAAAAACACAAATTATATGCTTGTCAGAAGAGCTAGTTCGACTTTGACTTTCATTGGAGGAGGCAGTAGAGGAATAGAGTTGTCAAGACGTCGATCATTACACTACAAATATTTCATAATATATAACAATATACAACGGTCACCAAACTTACATATTCATCAGGCTGGTCTATGTATGATTTCAGTTGAGCCCCACTAGCTCTTGGAATGATGTTACCTTGAAGAGAATATAATCCTTTGCAATAATGTTTGGTAATGACATATAGACCAATGTAGCATTCAACCATCTTTTCTCCTGCTCTTGTTTCCTTCATCAATACTTTCTCTTCGACTACAAAGCCATTGGGACAAGCATGTTTTCTGTCAAAAATTTATTTTTGCTTCTGTTGTACATTCTTGATATTGTTTTTAGTTACTTGAAGTTTCTCTAGCCTTTGGTTAGTGATTGCTTGAACAGCTTGAATATCATCTTTTTCCTTAGAATTAAAGTATTGTATGCATGTGTGCATGTGTCAAGAAAGTCATCCCATACATCCTTCTTGTCAAGGACAAATTTAACTAATATATCTTGAAAGGTCTGATTATACCTTTCATCAAGTCCATTTGCCTGTAAACTAAAATACCTAAAGGTGGTAAAGAGTTGTGAAAATACGTGTAACTCCCAATTGTTTCCAAATTATTCTTAAATTCCTTACCATTCAGTTGTTATTATTCTAGGAATTCCCATCCTCATAAAGATCTAACAGAAAAATAAACTTTGAATGCATGAAGTATGTAGGATCACTTATCAATTCATTTAACTATATTTGGTATTTTTAATTGCAATATCTAATGATACCTTAAAAAGGGCCTTTGCAATGCCTGGTGCACATTTGTCAGGGAGTGGGATAGCCTCGACAAACGTGGTGAAATAGTATCTTAGGGTTAATATATATTGGGTTTCTCAATACCAACATAATACCAGGGAGCTTTCATGGGTATAAGGATGTAACTCTGGTGTTTGAGTCATCATTTTATGATTTAATAGCTCTCCCCTGGTCCAGTGTTTGCATGACAGATTTACCAACCACTGTCATAGTCTTCCAAGATTGCCTAACCAAATGGCCTCTGGCTTATCCTATTCCAGATCAAAAGACAGTGCAAATTGCCAAGCTCTTAGTAGAGGAAGTAATCTTTTTTGGTATCCCAGAAGCATTACTGTCTAATTGAGGCACCAATGTTTTCTCATGTTTAATGTGAGTTACTAAGAATCAAGAAACTGAACACAATGGCCTACCATCCCCAGTCCAATGCCATGGTTGAGTGGTTTAACATGACTTTGAAGTCAATGCTTAGAAACCATGCCTCCGAATTTGGTAGACAGCAGGATCAGTATCTCTCGAGTGTTCTATGGGTATGCCATAACACCTCACAAGGGTACAGGAGAGACACCTTCCTACCTTCTCTTTGGTGTTGACTCGAGAACTCCAACTGTCTCTGTGGTTTTCTGTTGATAGACATCATGTTTACATGGCAATTAGTGCTGTTAAACAATGTAAATGTTTGTTAATGTTACGACATAGAAAAATAATTGTCTATTCACTGGAATTAATGTTGCTAGATTATCAATGGAGTCTGTATTGATAATCACATTGCTTTTACATTCACCTAGCTATAGTAAATGACTTACAGCAGAAACCATTCGCAATAGTAAAAAAAACATCAATATCAATATACTACATGTTATTTGTAGTACAAAGGTCTTGGAAATTACTTGTGGGAAAGTAAATAATACACCCTGTCAATGTCTATTATATATTATCTTATTTGGTTTACATTGTTTATTCTAGTATGGATCATTGATGACTATCTTGTGTGTAAAAATGTTATGCATGTACACCATCAATTTCTACAGGTACAAAATTTTTTGCATCTATTATAAAAAACAGCTACAACTCTTAAAAGTGGTATCTACATAACATGTACTACAAGTATGAAGATAACACATTCGATATAACATATATTGGAACATTTTTCTACAGGAGCTGATTGATGATGAGGCCTCTAATTGAATTACATGCACCCGCTAGACTGAATTAATTAGCGTGCAGATTATTGTACACTTACCTGTACAATTTATTTTCTTACCTATAGCTGAAGGATCATCTGGATCAAATTAATTCCTACTTTAAGCCATGTGACAGAGTCACCTGGACTGATAACTATATTTGTTTGTTTTTTGTTACTGAGTATAGTACATTAATATTATGTGATTTCCTGTTTAAATATCTTATAAAAGAAAGTGTTTTAGGGCAGCACAGTGAGTCTGTCCAGACAAGTAGCTGAATAACACTCTCTGTTACATTTTGTGGCAGTGGTGGGATCTGAAGAAACAGAAGACCTTCAAGACCCATCAAGCTATAAAGTTACAATCTCAGGGTGTATAGTCTACAGGGATCACCCACCCTGTTACAACTTACACAACAAAAGAGGTAGCAAGATCAGCTGTGTGCTATCTCTTCTAATAACAATGAATCATTGTTAAGTCGTTAACTCCTTACCTGTACATGTTTGGGGTTTAGAAAAAAGATAACGAAACTGAACATACATCAAAGCAATCAGGACTTTGACATATATCTCATGTGGATTATAGAGATTTAGCTCTATCAGACAGGGAAAGCATAGAAAAGGTACAGAAAAGGAGAAAGAAACCAACTATGGAAATGGATTAGATTGCAGCTGCAAAAGTAGCTTTGAGTGACAGTCAACAATGTATGATGGAATTCCAACAACAATTTATGGAACAACAACAATGACAAGCTCAGTATGAGCCAAACAGAGAAAGACTGATGGAAAGGAAACCACAAGTGACTACTCTAATGATCGCCACTTTTAATGATATAGAAGATATACAGGATTTCTTGGATGCCTTTGAGACCACTATGCAACCACAAGAGATTAAGGAAGACCAAACTTCAACTAGCACCATTTTTGCAAGGTCGGGCTAGAGCTGTGTATGGACGTCTGAGAGTTGATAACATATAGAGAATTGAAAGGAGCCATACTGAAATGTTTTGATGTGACACCTGAGGCCAATAGAAGAAAATTTCGTGAAGCAAAGTGGATCAAGGATCAAGAGCCAGAGGACTACGTCATGACGAAGAGTAAGCTCATCAGATGCTGGCTTACACCAGACAAAGGTTCACACCAGGTCATTGATGGAGGATCTACTAAACAATCTACCAAGAGACATGAAGATCTGGATTAAGGACCATTAACCAGAGAAGGAGGAACGAGTGGCTGAGCTGATGCAGCTATATTTGTCAAATAGGAAGGATATTACCTCTCCAGGTCTCAGTCAAGCAACATTTATTTGAGCAACCTCTACTACAAACTCAAGAAGAAGCAGCAACATTGGAAACAAACAAAAAACAGATGCTGTGAAAGGGGAAAATACAACTACCAAGGTTGGACAATGATGTTTCAAGTGTGGAAAAACAGGACATTATGCTCGTGAATGTGCATAGTCTGGAGTGGACATATCAACGGACTACCTGCTACTAAGATGCACTTGGATACAGGAAGCTCAATGACACTCATTCACAGGAAGTTTTCCCCACAGTGTGATAGCTCGGGACGGTTTGTACAGATGAGAAACACTACTGGTACTTAGACATATTGAGTGGTAAAGGCAAAAATCGAACTGGATGGACACTTGTATGAAATACATGTTGCTGTCTCTGAACAGTTGCAGGAAGACGCATTGTTAGGAATGGATCTGCCACTTGAGAAACACCTTATATATGTGATGAATTCAGAGGAAAAGCAAACAGCAAGAGAACAGCTAAGACCTTCTGAAACATCTTACACTGTCACAACCAGAGCTCAAGCACAACAACAGAGAACTCAAAAAGAAACACAATCCACCAATAGGTGAACAATTTCCTTTTGATAACTTTGTTTGATACAGGAAGAAAAAACAAGGAGTACCAAACTAGAGCACAGAAAAGAGCTCAATGAAAACATTATCAAACTCAGGTTCTCTCTCATAATGAACTTATTGAGCTACAAAACAAGGACTCTGAAATTCAACAATGGGAACAATATGAACAACCTCAGTTTAAAATACGAATATCTGGAGTGTTGTGTCGACGATGGGGCCCTAGAGACCTACCAGCTGAGATTGTCGACCAGGTGGTTCTACCTCAACAGTACCATAAACAAGTACTCGAACTAGCTCACGATGTTTCGATGGCAGGTCATCTAGGAAGAGAAAGAACACTAAAACAGATCAGATGATGTTTCTGGTGGCCTAGTGTCGCAAAAGATGTGGCAGACTATTGTAGGACTTGTGTTGAGTGTCAGAAATTAGCCGGATGAGGTCAGAAAGTACCATTGGTTGAACACTAAAATGGATCAGACGATGTTTCTGGTGGCCTAGTGTCGCAAAAGATGTGGCAGACTATTGTAGGACTTGTGTTGAGTGTCAGAAATTAGCCAGACGAGGTCAGAAAGTACCATTGGTTCCAATCCCGATAATTGGAGAACCATTTGAAAGAATAGCTATGGATGTGATTGGACCACTCCCCAAGACAGCTGCTGGAAAACAGTTTGTCTTGGTTATTTCTGACTATGCCACATGCTATCCTGAAGCTTATGCGATGACCACTATAACTGCAACATCAGTAGCTGAAAAACTCATGGACCTATTTAGTAGTCATGGAGTTCCTAGAGAAATTCTAACCGACCAAGCCACTAACTTTATGTTGGAATTGTTACAAGAACTACACAAACTACTCAGAATCAAATTTATACATACTAGTCCGTACCATCCCCAAACCGATGGTCTTGTTGAAAGATTTAGTCAGACACTAAAGCATATGATAAAGACTGTAGAAGTTGGGACAAGCTGTTACCATTAGTACTGTTTGCTTACTGTGAAGTTTCTCAGGAAGCGACTGGATTTAGTACTCTTGAACTGATTTATTCCAGAGATATTATTATTGGATATAGTGAAGGAAGAATGGATACCAACAGAAGATACTAGTGAAGATGTCGCTACATATGTCACTACCACTCATCAAAGAATGAAAAGTGCACAACAACTGGTACAAGAACATCTGAAGCAAGATCAACAGAAACAGAAAACATAGTACAACTGTAAAGCTCGAGAGATGAAGATAGAAGTAGGGGACCAAGTACTACTCCTATTGCTGGACAGGGACAGTCAAGTTCATGAGGATATGGCAAGGTCCTTTCAAAATCAAACAAAAACTTGGACAAGTTAATTATGAAGTCATAATAGACTCTGAAAGTTATGCTAATACAGTCGAAGAGGATGCTAACATGGAGCTTTACGAACAATCAGATCAACAAACAACTCAAATCAACCAGGAGCTCAGTGAAGATCAGAAACACCAACTACTGAAGCTGATACAGAAGTATCCAACCATAACTACTAGCCTACCAGGATGTACAACACTGATACAACACAAGATACAAACAGATGAGTGTCGGCCCATAGGTCAAAAGCCATTCTGATTACCACCAGCATACAAGAAAGCTGTAACAAAAGAACTAGAAGAGATGGAAAAGATTGGTATTGTGAAAGAGTCAGAGAGTGAATGGTCGTCACCAATGGTGATAGTTATGAAGAAAGACGGTGGCATACGTATATGTGTAGATTTTCGGAAACTAAACCAACTCACCAAGTTTGATGCCTACCCCATGGCCTGTATAGATGATCTACTAGATGCTGTGGGTAGAGCTAAATACTTGACTACTCTAGACTTAGCTAAAGGGTACTGGCAAGTTTCTATGCATGAAGACGATCAAGCAAAAACAGCTTTCAGTTCACCTATTGGTTTTGCTACAATTTATGGTCATGCCATTTGGTTTAAGCGGAGCTTCAGCAACTTTTCAAAGACTCATGGACAAGGTGCTACAAGGAACTGAGAAGTTTACTGGAGTATATCTAGACGATGTAGTTATATGTAGCAACGAATGGGATGAGCATCTCCAACATATTGAAGAAGTACTAGAAAGACTCCAACAAGCCGAGCTAACCATCAAAATGAGTAAATGTAAATTTTTGTTTAACAGTTGTTCCTACTTAGGATATCAGATTGGAAATTGTGGAGTACTTCCTGAAATTGCCAAAGTGAAAGCTATTGAAGACATGATGGAACCGAAGACCAAGAAAGATGTCCGTGCTTTCTTGGGCTTAACTGAATACTACTGACGTTTTGTTAGAAACTACTGCTACTTTGGCAGAAGCACTTACTGAATTAACAAAGAAAACTCAACCCGAACAGATCATATGGACTTCTTCAGTTGAACAAGCTTTTAACACTCTAAAACAAGCCCTAGTGTCAGCACCTGTCATGCGAAATCCAAACTTTGATGAACCTTTCATTCTACAGACAGACGCCTCACATATAGGAGTGGGAGCAGTTCTGATCAAGGAACTTCTGAAGAACAACCAATAGCATATTTCAGTCGCAAATTATCTCGAGAGAAAAACTATTCAACTATAGAAAAAGAATGTCTTACTATCTAGTTAAGAATAAAACCTTTTGAGATATACATGCTGGGAAGGTGATTTATTATACAAACCGACCATTGGGCTCTAACATGGTTAAACAAATTCAAAGATAAAAATCCTAGATTGACCCGGTGGAGTCTGATGCTCCAATCCTATAACTTCATTGTACAACACAGAAAGGGACAACAAAACGGAAATGCAGATGGATTGTCAAGAATGCCTCTCGATAGAGATCTGTGCTTCGCACCAGGAAAAGAGGAGAGGAATGTTACGGGAGTTGATTGATGATAAAACCTCTAATTGAATTACATACACCTGCTAGACTGAATTAATTAGTATGCAGATTATTGTACACTTACCTCTACAATTTATTTTCTTACCTATAGCTAAAGGATCACCTGGGAGGATCACTTGATGATTGACTAATCAAATTAATTCCTACTTTAAGCTATGTGACAGAGTCACCTGGACTGATAACTATGTTTGTTTTTTTGAGTAGAGTACATTGATATTATGTGATTTCCTGTTTAAATATCTTATAAAAGAAAGTGTTTTAGGGCAGCACAGTGAGTCTATCCAGACAAGTAGCCAACTTATCTAGTAGGTGAATAACACTCTCTGTTACAATATGTATATTTATTATATATAATTTTTAAATCAGTACAATTATTATTTGAATATCCTTAGTCTTTTAATTACATATACCTTTTGGCAATAAGGTGAATTAGTTGTCTTGGTTCTTGGAACAAGGAAAGTTGGTTTGCTACTGGTTTTTTGTATCAACAAACGCTTACAAAAACTACCTAAGTAATAACTAACATAGCATTCCATTACAACCATATAAATTTGTGTATAAATGCATACCACACCCCTGCCTGTTTCCAATCCCCTTGTTGCATATAATACATAACATGGATCAATGATGATGAAAGACATGTGATAAGTTATAAATTGTAGAGTCATTTATGATACAAGATCTAGAATGAACAATAAGTTGATGAAACTAAAGGATCTGATAACAAGAACAGCTCCTGATTAACGAAAGAAGCTGTATATGATAATAGCTAAGAAAGTTATTGATTACTGCTAGTAGTCCTTGTTTATTATTTCATAGCTTTGTAGTGTTTTTTAATCTTGTAGCTTTAGAGTTTAGTTGGACTATTATTGCCACAGCAATAAAATATCAGCAATACATTATGCAACAGAGTGGAGCATGTAGCACATAACATCATCTATAGTGTACATGTATATTAAGAGATACATTTAACATATATTCAATATTAATATGTACATTATAGATAATGCTAAATGTATTATAATATATACATTATGGATGATGCTACAGAGACTGAATTATCTTAGCAGTATACACAAATTAGATGGAGTCTTTGATAATGCTACTATGAATGCTGTTCAACTATTCCAAATATAGGCTAATAATATATGACTAATTATTGTATCTATTATCACAGGTAGTACATAATCAACATGACAACCTCTCTAGTGTAAGTAATACATTGTCTGTATCATTAATTTATTGTTGTATTAATAGGTCCAGTTACCAGAAACTGGAATATTATCTATTGCTACATTTCAATACTTGAGACAAATTTGTTTTCATTATTGCTTGTTGAAGAGATAAGTAGGTTATGGTAAACTTTTACATGCACTTGTATAATATGATAACACCCAACTACCTATAAACATTAGCTAATTAAGACTCTCCCCGATTATTATTAATTTAGTTTTAATATAGGGAGGGACCTCAATAGGCAGTCATATTTTCTTACTTGCCATTAATTGTAGGCTTTGGAAGGATTTTGCTTTTGAGTTACTCTCTAACTTTAACCATTTATCAACTGATTCCGATGATATATAGCACTTCTGAAATGACATTGTTCAATTTCTGAAACAATTAGGTATCACAGATTGTTAAAGTGGTGTATCTTATATGAAGCAATTCTTTAAGAATTGTTGACGCATGAGTGTACAGAGTGACCAAGGAAAATATTGTAGTAAATCATTTTTAAACATTATTTTGTTTTTGTTTTTAATTTTTCAAAGCAACCAAGTGTGTTATTGTGACAATAATTATTAATACTAGGAAATAGAACTATTTGTTAGGAACTATGAAGTAGAGGAAATGAACCACATTATGTATCTATTGTCTATTGTCTTTTGCAGTGTCAGCTTACTATGTTTATATAACCTTTTGTTACAGATATTTGACCTTAATTTTATGTTGATGATGTCACTACTATGAATAATATTAAGTTATGTTTGGCATTCATAGAGTATCTACAACAATAAAGTCACCAGTCACACTGTCTACTTCAAGTTTAAAGATGTCGATAAGTGGTACAGAGTGATCAAGGAAAACACTATAGTAAATCATTTTTAAATGTTTTATTTGTTTTGTTTTCAATTTTTGAAACAACCAGATATGTTATTGTAAGAATTGTTGTTAACACTAGGAAATACAACAGCTATTCATTAGGAACTATGAAGTGGAGGAAATGAAATATATATATATATATTTTAGCTTGATTGTGTTAAGACATAATCCAATGTTGTTGTGATCTATTGTCTTTTGCATTGTAGTCTGACCATGACACATATAATTATAATGTGTAATATATTATTTACATGGATAGAGTAATATCTTAATAATCAATTGTCTGAAGTTTAATAGTAGTCACAGACACATTAACAAGGTCATACATATCATCCACTTATTTGTGTCAGCTTACTTCTGAGAATGTTTACATAACACATTGTACAGTTCATTTCTTTTCATTGATGTTACTACTATGAATAAAATTAAGCTGTGTTGGAATATCTGCAAAGTCATCAGTCACACTGTTATAGGCTTACTGCCCCATTAGAATGTATGGAATTACAATTGCCACGTGAACCCATGAATTTTTTTTCTGTTTGTTATTCTACCATTAAAGCTAACAATGGTTAAATAACTAATACAATTGATGAACACTTATTAAAAGATATTGGTGGATATCCTCATATCTTCTATAATACTTAATAGCTAATGGAAGAATCTGAAATATAAGAGATTTGCCATATCCAATTGGCAAAGAAATAAAACAGTGATTTCCCTCAAAAACTTTTAAGATGGGCTTTCTCTGCCCGTCCTTTAGACAGTCATGAGCCATTTGAAGACAGTCTAATCCAAATTGAATTGCAAGTATCTACTTTTCAACCATATATAACTCCACGTGACAATTGTAATAACAGTTTATTATAACTGCCCCCACATTCCATACATTCCAAAGCCTATAGCTAGCTTCTATATAGACCCTCAAGGGGGTCTAGCTCGCTAAACTATCGCATTGTCTACTTCAAAGTTTAAGATGTCATTAAGAGTCTTTATTGCAACTATTATCTTGTTACTGTTTTCAGGTAAAAATCCCAATTGCTTAATATTGTTGTTCATTGCTTCTATAATACAGAAACATTTGCTGGATTAAGTAACTATGACAACCAATTTTTCATCGGAGTCTTGAGAAGTAAATCATCAGAAACCTCTAGCAAAGTTGTAATTCTAGCACCAACTCCAGCTCAATTTAATATTTCATCTTTGACTGGATACAATTATACTGGAAGTATTCCAGCTTACACTCCTGTCTTTATTGACATTGAATCCAATTTCCAAGTACTCAATTCTTCATACAATTATCGTCATCTTGGTCTTCGCATTACATCTCCCCAACTTATCTCTGTAGCTGTGGTTGAATATGCTAACAACACACCTCGCTCAAGTTATCTCGCTCTTCCTTGTCACGATCAACCAACAGAGAAATACATCTATTATGGAATATCACATGAATCAGATGAACGTGAACGCTATGGACTAATCTTGTTAGTGGGTTGTAGAGATAATACAACAGTAACTATTACTCCCACTGAAACGATACAACTACCTTCTGATCCACAACAAAGTAACAGTACTGTGAATACAATCACAGCTGGTACTAGTCATACTGTAATTTTGCATGAAATGCAGACTTTGATAATAACTATAAAATCAACAATTTTGTTTTCAGATCTCAGTGGAACTAAGATAGTTTCAAATTATCCATTGACAGTTATTGGAGGACATGAATGTGCTAAGGTAACTGTATGGTACCAGGACTGTGATCCTATTGCTACTCAAGTACCACCTACTATAAATTGGGGGACAGAATTTTTCACAATGCCATTTTATAATCGCACTAAAGGATATTTAATGAAAATAATGGCATCAGAAAATAACACTAATGTATCTCTAAGGTGCTCCAATGTAGTATCATCATACAATCTCGTCCTTGCAGGAAATGTAATTTCACATCATGTACAATCTTCACACTATTGCCATATTCAATGCAGTCAACCTTGTTATATTGCAGAGCTAGCATTTGGTGGTCAATATGCTAATGGTGGAGGTTATGGTGATCCATTATTAATAACAATCCCACCAATTAGGCAATACCCTCAAAACATCACCTTCACAACCCTGCCAGATATGCCAACGATTTTTTACAGTGTTGCTGTACCTGTGGATTCATACTTCAATGGTACACTTATAATTAATGGTGTACTCACTTCACTAAATTGGACTACCATCTATAGCACTAACAATAATATTACAACAGGATATGGTTACAAGGCTTCTGCTAATGGGACTTACACTATGAGTCATAGTCATCCTTATGGCAAGATATGTATCATTGTATATGGATTTTATCAACATGGTGGATATGGTTATCTCTCTGGAATGTTACTTCATCCTATATTGCCAATATCACCACAGTTAAGTCAAACCTCTATTGTTTCTTCACAAGTAACTACATCAACCAGCTGTAATCCATATTGTTTGCTAAATACTACTACTTATTACACACACAGTCACAGCATTTCAACATCATCCACTGTTACTGTAAAATCCACTGGTGAAATTGATAATGCAACATCCATGTCTGTTAACTTAACATCCACTGGTGAAATTGATAATGCAACATCCATGTCTGTTACCTTAACATCCACTGGTAAAATTGATAATGTAACATCCATGTCTGTTACTTTAACACCCACTGGTGAAATTGATAATGCAACATCCATGTCTGTTACTTTAACATCCACTGGTGAGATTGGTAATGTAACATCCACTAGTAACTCTGTTACTTTAACATACACTGGTGAGATTGGTAATGTAACATCCACTAGTGAGTCTGTTACTTTAACATACACTGGTGAGATTGGTAATGTAACATCCACTAGTGAGTCTGTTACTTTAACATACACTGGTGAGATTGGTAATGTAACATCCACTAGTGAGTCTGTTACCTTAACATCCCCTGGTGAGATTGGTAATGTAATATCCACTAGTAAGTCTGTTACCTTAACATCCACTGGTGAGGTTACAAATGTGATATTCATGACTATGTCTGCTATTGTTACCATAATATCCACTAGTAAGTCTGTTATGCTAGCATCTACTAACGATCCTACTACTAATGAGCCATCCCGTATACCAAGTATCACTGTTCCTGTGGACAACTCAAACATCATTATCATCTGCCTTGTAGCTGTTGTTCTAATTTTAGTGTGCATAATTATAGGGATTTTTCTGTTTTACCTGCATGGAAGAAAGACAAGACTTAATAATGCAGTAGTTGACACTTCTTTGTCAATTAGAAATCCTGTTGCAGTACATTCTGATATTATTGATGGACAGAGTAATGGATCACAACCTACCAATCAAGTCAGTGATGATCATCACTATGACGTAATACCTCCAATAGAGCCTGATGGGTTCATATCACAATCAATTCCTCAACCTTCTCCAGTCAATCCCACTCAATTATTACTTGAATTGCAGGAAATATCAGAACCTGATGGACCAACTCAGTCTTCTACTGTATCATGTGAATCTACCCAAACTCTGCATTAATTTAAGTAAAACTTCTTGATCAATTGCAAAAACATAAATCACATCTGTACAGTAATATGCTGTCATTAACAAAATTCTATTTATCTCAGCCATCACAACAAACACTCAATTTTTTCACTTGTTTTCAACATTAAAGTCTATTCTATATTTCAAAGTCTATGTTACTCAAAGCCAATTAACTTTTTATTGCATAATTATATTTTTACAATATATTTCATTTATGAATAACAATTACATAAATATTTCACTTAGTGTACAAAAATTTAGGAATACAATAGAGAGTGGTAATGTTGAGTGCATTATTAGTACATTAGAAAGACAATTTGGTATTTCATCCTCCTACAACATGTAATGATTTGACACATTCAGACATATATATTGTGTAGTGTCTATTCGTCCGGCAGGAAATGTATACTTTGTTGTATAAAGGTTTAGGGGGTGGGGATCAGTTTAATACACAACAAAGTATACATTTCCTGCCGGACGAATAGACACTGCCTATATATTGATCACTGGATACTCCACTTTTTTACTTAAAAGTATTTTCTACTTAGTTACCTTTTTCATAATTTGGGCATTACCTTCATACCACAGTACATTTTATTGTATACTTCAAGGATGTTGAAGGAAAGTGTTTGCTACAAATAATGTTTCATAATCTCAAAGGGGCTGGCTGGCTAAGACTACTGAGATGTTCTGCTGAATATCCTGAATTGAAAATATCATAAAATACACCACAGGCAATGTTTTTTGTTTCACTTAAGCTATACCAATTTTACAATGTATTGTAAATTGTAAGGCTACTTTTATTGCTAATTGGGTGTGGCTCACACCGCCTAAAAAAGCCACGTGGAAAATATGGAGAGTTTAAGTGACGACTCAGAGGATGATCATCAATTGTCTGATTCTATAGAGAAAGCTAAATCAAGTGTGAGTTAAATAACAATCATGAAATTGTTAATAGAAGTGTTACTAAAGGGAACAAACTATCAAGAAGGGATTATCTTATGATTATTATATTATATTGATTGCCAGTAGCAAAATAATTAAACGTAGTTACAGACATGTTTTCTCATTACATATAACTAGTGTCTTGAGGTATGACAGTAAGTCTACACTATATATTAAGCTTTAGGGGTGTGACCTCTAGTCAGTCGTGTTATAATAGATCAACTGATATTGACAACAGGTAGTTCTTCATTGAGAGGTGGCTATATTTGGCTAGGTCATATAATTATGTCATACTTTACTCATGTGTTACTTTGATATGTATCATTTCAGTTAAAGGCAAACCCCTATTATTATGACACACACGTGGAGTTAATTAAACTCTTAAGAACAGCTGGAGATCTAGATGGAGCAAGAACAGCCAGATATAATATGGCTGACATTTTTCCACTTGATGAAAGTAAGTACTCAACAACACTGGATGTATTATATTTCACCAAACACTTAACAGCCATTAGCCCATAATGATCATCTTCATTAGTAGATGTGAAACACACTAAAACAATTCTATTATTTAAATTCAACTTATTTCTAGGAGTTGATAAGATTATTGGGTGATATGTGTAGGCCACACCTTACCAACACATTGCACTTGGCTCCACCTACTAGTATAGTTCACTCAACTTAAAAGCAGTGTTGGTCATTAGTAGTGTTGTCAATATTTCTTTATGCCCCTATGATTATAGTTTAATGTTTGTATTAATAAACTTATTATTTTAATATAGAAATATGGCTGGAATGGCTCCAAGATGAGTCTACATTGATTACAATTCCTTCAGCTGCACAGGAACTCAAACAATTGTTTGAAAGAGCAGTAGAAGACTACCTTTGTAAGTACTTATAAGCACCCACTAATTATATCTAGTGATTATTATTTTAAGTGACTGCTTTATAAATTGTATAGACTATCTTAATATACGAACAGTGCTATACAAAGTTGATTACTTGATTAGGCATAATCTTGTAGTATGTTTTGTTACTTTAGTCAGCTAATAAAATAATCATGTGATTGTCATGTGACTTCTTTTCTAGCTGTACCTATTTGGTTAGAATATGGGCAATTTGCAGTTGATAGTATGTCTGAGGGTTTTGAGTATCCTCGAGAAATCTATGAGAAGGCTATTGTTGCTGCTGGTTTACATACTAGTCAAGTAAGTGGAGAGGAGGACTTGTAATTGTTTACTCATTATAGGGACACTTAATATGGACTACATATAGAGAATTTGAAAAGGCCATTCTGAGCTCATTGCAGGTAATTATATAATATGGTAACATCAAATTATACCCAATTATGATAGGAGATCCAGTTTAATGATCCTGATAATATGGAACTTAAGAGCCAGGTGTAAGTTTTAATATACACCATGACATCATTTTGACATCATTATAAATTAGGGAGACTCAGTATGAAAGAGTTGACAAATTGTACAAACGGCAACTAGCAATACCACTAGTTGGTAAGTTATCGTTAGACACATTTCTATTCTAGATCTTGGAGTCAATGTGTTAATCCTCATTTCTATACCAGGTCTTGAGGAGACATTTCAAGACTACCAGTCATTTTCTGAAGTTTCTGTTAGTAAAGACAATCTACCAAATTATGTTAGAGCTAAAAAAAGATTTGAAGAGTTGTTACCTCATGAAGAACAACTTGTAAGTATTTAATTGTATAGACAATATTATAAACATGTCATGTAATAAGTATGATGGAGTTGGAAGACATTGTTTGAATTAACAACTTTTAACTTTTCAGATGTCAGTTAGTCCTCCTAGTAGTAGTGTGGAGATATATCAGAACTATATTGATAAACTACACCAACTTAAAGAGGACACTACTCTTATTAACACTGTCTATCAACGTGCTATTACAGACTGTCCTCTAGATACTAACTTATGGAAACAATATCTCAAGTTTTTAGTAACTAATAATATAATGTTATGACATAATAATATATATTGTTTTTAGGATACCAGTTTTTCTCGTATTAAGCCAGTTATTTTAAAAGGTTACTGTCAGTCTATCAGAAACTGTCCATGGGTGCACGAGTTTTGGGTGGACTGTGTTCGTGTTCAAGAAAGACTTAATGTGGGTCATGAGGAAATCATAGGTGATTAATAGTTTTGATCTATGATCAGATCATTGATAAATTATAATACATTCATTGTATTGAAATGTTGTGTGCATCATGATTAAACTACTTGAGATGTATTCACTTTACAATGATAACTAATTAAAATAATTAGGGGTTACCTCATTATTTAGCTACCTTTGAGAAGGCTGTAGGTGATAATTTTACTGACAGTGAGAGCTATCTCCAAATATGGATAGCCTATTGTGACTATCTTCGTAGACGAGCTAGTAATGAAGGCTCAGGTAACTAATGACTCATAATGACATCATAATGAATTGTATTTCAGGAGAAGAAGAGCGAGTTGATTTGCAGAAATTATTTCGTAGAGCTCGGGAATATTTGGACACATGTAAGTCTGATAAGAGTTCTTGTATAATGTTTCTCTTAGATTTTGGAAAGAAAGGTGACCCCCAAGACACTTTAAGTCGCTATCAAGCTAGCCTGGAGGCTCGTTGCTATGGTAACATGGAAGAAACTAGACTGTTATGGACTGATGTGATGACTCGTCATGGCAACCAAGCTCAATATTGGCTAGAGTTTGTTGAACTAGAAAGGTACAACTTGTAAAATAAATTGTTAGAAAGATAATTGAATTATAATTTTTAAGAAAGTAATTACTTTGTTTTATTAGTTGTTCTCTTTGTTAGAGTATATGGTGATTTGACAAGTTGTCGTAAACTACTACTGATGTCAGTGAACTCTGTTAATGATGATCCAGAGAGAGTGTGTACAGCTTTGTTACAATTTGAAAGAGAACAAGGTATATTCTGTTATTATTAAATGTATTACTGGTATCAAAGGTACATTGGAGTCATTTGAGATTGCTGTAACAAAGTGTTCAGTACAGTTAGAGAGAATAAAAGAACGAAGAGAAAAGGTTAATTTTTAATTGATGAATATAGTGACATCTCACATAGGCTGCAGAAAAGTTTGAGGAGAAGAAGAAACAACAGAGAAAAGAACGAAAACAATCAAAGACAGGTACAATGTTATATAATATTAATAGCACTACTATTAATATTGTCTGCTATTGTTATTATTATGACAATACTGACTTTCACTTTTATTAGGTGGTGATAAGTCACAACAACAACAACAACAGAGTTCTCAGTATAAAGCTGGGAAGAAGAGAAAAATGGATGTACCCACTCATGTGTTTTTTACTGAAACCAAAGAAGAGACATCTACAAAGAAAATGAAAGGTATTATGTGAGTATACTAACAAATATGACCAACATAATGTGTGAGTATACTAACAAACGTGACCAACATGTGTGAGTATACTAACAAACGTGACCAACATGTGTGAGTATACTAACAAATATGACCAACATAATGTGTGAGCATACTGACAAATATGACCAATATAATATGTTTTTTTCTGTAGTTGAAGAACAATCTTCTCCTGCTAAGACATCACGTGTAGAGAGTGGTCCTGGTGATGATGAGTCAGCAGATATGGAAGGATTAGAAGAATTTAATCCAGTTGGTTGGCTAGCTAGAGAGAAGATAGACAAACCAAAACAAGAGACTCCATTAAAGTAACCAATACATATTATTATTACATACATCATCAGTATGTATTTCAGAGTTCAAGATGATAAGACAGTCTTTGTCAGTAACTTAGCTTACAGTACTACTAAACAAGAACTTGAAGATATTTTTGCAAAGGTCACTAAACTTATTAATTACACATTTTATGTGATAGTAATAGTCTAAAGGGATATCAATTTATTGATATGCCATCTCTTCTATACCCTCTCCCAAAATCTTAAGATTATAATTGTATGAAATATTGCTGTAGAAATCAGTTATAGTGTAGCATATCATTTAGCATACAAAGTTATAGTGTACCACTTAATGTGTATTGTATTAATATTTCTTATAGTGTGGTGAGATAGCTGATGTTCGTCTTATTAAAACTCGAGGAGGAGGTGGTAAACTCAATGTATATGCCTATATTGAATATACTAGTACTGAACCTGTCCAACAAGCTTTAATGATGGATCGTGTTCAACTTAATAATCGTTCCATCTTTGTTTCTCCTTGTGATGCTTCTAGTGACAAACAAAGCAAGGTATTAGTATGATGAAATACTAAATGGTTGTCATGGTAACATAGTATAATGACAAAGCTACAGTGTATGTGTCTAACATTGCTCATGATCTTACTGAAAAGCAATTAGAAGAAATCTTTCAAGAGGTAATCATTTTTAATTGATGTTGTCAAACTAATTTCTTTATGTCTACAGGTAGGCGTGGTCAAAGAGGTCCGGTTGGTACGTAATAGAGAAGGGCGTTCAAAAGGATTTGGATACATTGAGTACATAACTGAAGTAAGCACCTTTGTCATTTAGTTGGGATGAGCTTTAATTAGAGTAGTCAATAGTGTGTAACAAATACTCATCCCTAGCTAGTCATACCTCACAGGCAAAAACCACCTGGCAGTCAGAGTTGATTTTCTTAGCAGAAGTTGTGATTGTCATGTTATAGGAAGTGACAAATCATGGTTATTACTAGTTATTAATGGCTAATTATAACAAGCTAAATTGTCTAAAATATAAAGTACAGCTATTCTTTACTTTTCATCAATGCTAGGTTGTGTCAACTTGGTTGAATGCAAATTAGTTAGTAATGGACTATTCGCTATAAATTCTGCTAGTGAAAAGAGTTGGATAACAATATCTAGTATCATCAAATTAGCCCATTTGTCTTGTGTCCCAGAAAGCAGTTAAAAGCTTTTGCTTTCCTCTTGATTCTTCATGTAAAAAGATTTGAATGTTTCTGATCAATTTTTTGCACAACTATTGGTGCAGGTGGTTGCTTGAAAAGAGACTCAGCAATTTGATTTCAATGAAGACCTGCTGTTTACATCTTGTATTTGACAAAAACAAGTCTAAGTATATAAAACTGTAAACTATGTGTACTTATTTTGTGTTTTAATTAATAATTATGAATCAGCAAATTGACTGTGAATGCTAGGTGGTTTTTACTTGTGGGTGTGGCCAGCTGGGGATATGACTATGTAACAAATTTGTTGGTCACATGATATAAGAAACTGGAACCCATTTTAGTAAACAATGGGAACAAATTGATTGATCAAATTGCGTCGGTGGGTTCTATGGAATACCTCTTGTTGTCATAAATGAATAAATAAGTGATACACTATTAATCCGTTTATAGTTCTTTCTTGATGGTAAAGATGGTTAGATGGTCTTATGTCCTAATTGTATTTCAATACATATTATATATACTTCTTTGAAAGATGATAGTGATATTAATATAGTACTCAATGGTCCATGTACATGAGCTACACATATAGAAATCACTTGATGGAATTTTTCTTTAGTCCTCAGCAAAAGCTGCTGTTTTAAAACTTGATGGACATGAAGCATATGGCAAAAATCTTAAAGTTGCTATATCTAATCCACCCAGTAAAGGGCCTCGTCTATCTGGTAAAGGACCACGCCCTGTAGAACGAAGTGGCATTGGATCCCATCAAGAGAGAAAAGGTGACAATTATAATGATATGCCAACTGTTAAAAGACCAATGGCACAGTAAGTTCTGGTATGTTTATTGAATGAAGTAGTAGTATAACTACCATTAATATACTATCACTAGGAAGGAGTAGTGATTAGATAATATTGATTTAATGGTTTTTAAAAAAACACATCAAGATATAACACAATCATATGAACTAGGAATTGTTTAATGAGAAGAAAGTCATTTGGTGGTAACTCACATTTCATGTTAAAGTATAAGATTATATGTTATGTGTATAACATTTCAGTGATATAGTTAATATTGTAGAGTCCAATAATTATTTTTATTGTGTCCACAGAGCACCTAGAACAAATATTAGTCTTGTACCACGAGCTCTAGCTCGTAGGCAGACCACTCCTACTACGTCAGCATCAGCATCATCTCAAGAGATCACTACTGAAAAGAAGAGCAATGATGATTTTAGAAAGTTACTTTATAAACAGGAATAATTTTACATTAGTTTGTTAACATTTTGATATTTCCCTTACGTTATAACAGTCATTAAAAAAGAGTAGCATATTACTTTTGAACAATATTATGAGTATGATATTTTCAGTAACGCCCACTATAACTGTATTTGGCATCGCTATTTGGCAGTTTGGACAGCTCATTCTTCTATAACAAAGGATCGCTTCTCTGTGGGCAGAGTGATGAATGTCCCTAACAAAGTAATACTTTTACCACTCGTCCTGTTCATATGTTTACTGCTAAATGTTAGGGCATCAAATATCTATGTTAGTCATGACAATGTAGTCAACGACTCTTCCTGCTGGACTGGAAGAAGGAATTGTTCTAGCATCAACTTAGCTCTAAAAGCCTTGCTGAATCAGAACAGCACTGTCTCAATTTATATTGAACAAGGTAGCTACACGCTGTTTAATAGTACAGAAACAAATTTAATAAATTTGCAATATGATGTTGAGATCGCTGGTCTGGCTGAGCCCAATAAAGTCATTATTAAATGTCAGCATTTTGCTGGTCTTTCGTTCATACGAGTCAATAAGATAAATATTAGAAACTTAACTCTGCTTGGATGTGGTAGTGTCCAGATTAGCAGTAGCGTTGATGAAAGAAAGGGCAGCTGGGGATTTTTAAAGTATCAAGTAGCATTGTACATATATGAATGTGCATATCTCAATGTGACCAATACACATGTCAATTCTTCTAATGGTACTGGTCTCACAATCTATAACGCAAAGGGACAAGTGTCTGTTGTACACTCTGTTTTTACCAATAACAAGCCCCCAGGCTATCAAGAGAATGATGAACATTCTTCATATGGAGGTAGTGGTCTACAAATAGAGTATACATATTGTAATTTGACAAGCAGTTCTCGTAACAATTGTGATGATACTGACAGCAGAGTTAGTTTAAATGCCATTTATGTTATCAAAGATACGAAGTTTATTGGCAATGTTGCTAATGGGGGCAATCTCACAACTTATAAAGCTAGTAATTCAAAATATAATAATTTTGTTTTTGGCAGAGGAGGTGGTTTTTCCATTATCTTCAAGGGCACTACTAGTAAAAACACATTCCTGTTCAGCAATATTGAATTACGAAGTAATCGAGCTCGTTTTGGAGGTGGTTTCTACATTGGTTTTCATGACACAGCTTCTTATAATAAAGTCAATCTTACCAAATTGATTGTTTCTAGTAACATTAATGAGGGTTTGCACACTGATATATGGGACAAAGATGGAGGAGGAGGAGGCGGAAAGGTGATTTTTACTGGGTCTGATTTTAATCTATTTAATAATACACTAGTTATTGAGAACTCTAATTTCTTTGACAATCGTGGTATGACAGGTGGAGGCTTTTCTTTGGAATTAAAATTGGATAGTTTTAATAGGTGTAATAATTATTTGAGTATACGTAATTCAAATTTCACTAATAACTCAGCATTCCTTGGATCAGCAGTGTATTTCTCTCAAGCATTTTTATCTCCATGTGGACCTACTTGTTTCTATTCAGAAATTAAACAGTTAACTTTTAATAACAACAAACAGATTTGTGAACAAACATTAGAGTCATTTGCTAGTCTCCCCTGTTCTGGAACATTATATAGCAGTAACATACCGTTGCATTTGACATCATCGTCTTATCAGAATGCTCCAATCTCATTCAGGAACAATTTTGGATCAGCTTTGGAAGTGCATGCATCATATGTAAAAATTTTAGCTGGAACTACTGTTGAGTTCATTAATAACACAGCTGATTATGGTGGTGCAATAGCACTTTATGATTGCAGTTACCTTTTGATCTATAACAACACCAAGTATATCTTTACAAACAACATTGCTAATGTCCATGGTGGAGCTATATACTCTGATATCTGCACATCCAATGACCAACCTACAACTCTCTCGTCCAAGTGCTTCATACAATATTTTAAGTCAGAAGTACATCCTAACAATTGGAACAGCACATTTATTTTTAATTCTAACTATTTGAAGTTAGATGATCAGCATAGCACATCTTCCATCTATGCAGTCAATGCCATTCCATGTTGGCAGGGGACATCTAACATTCCTCTAAATAACTATAATGACAAGTTGAATGAAACATTTTGTTGGGAAAATTGGTTCTATGAACCTTTTGATTGTAATGCTAACATTGATTCTGCTCCAGCTTTCATGAAATCTGAATCCCGAAAAATCAACCTGAGTATACGTCCAGGAGATATTTTGAAACTACCAATAGAAGTTTATGATGGTACAGGTGACAAGAAAAACAATGTTAGTTTGAGTGTCTGTATCATTTCAGGCTCAGCATCTTTTTCAGAAAGTCGTGCAAATCGTTTGTGCATTAGTACATCAAACAACCAAGTGCATTTATTTTATCATGACAAAGAACATAGCAGCAATAACAAGAGTATTAACTTAGCGGTGAAAACAAAGGGCCCGGTTTCATTGCAAATTGGCTTTAATGTTTTTTTTGAACAATGTAGATGGCCTTTTATCTCAGGTCATGTAAACCAATGTTCTCTCATTAGCGACTTTTTCTGTTGTTCCTCTTCTAACTCTTGTGACTCTTGTAACAAACAATGCTTTTTAAGTGAACTGGTTTCGAATAAATCTTATGTTAAAGGAAAATTCGGTCATTGCATTTCAGAGGGACATCCACATACAATAACAGGACAATGTCCACTCTCCTATTATGATTACAAATGCACTACTTACGAAGACAACAGTACAATGAAATGCATCTCAAACAGAGCTGGTCCACTATGTGGAGTGTGTGCAACAAATCATTCAGTACCATTGAACTCTGTTAATCTGGAATGCACTGACTGTTCTACTAATAACTGGGGCTGGTTGTATTTCTTATTATTTGAGATATTTCCAGTTACAATCATGGTGAGCCTAATATTAATTTTTAATTTGAAAGTCACTAATGGATCAATCAATGGCTTTATCTTTTACAGTCAAATTATAACTCTTAGCATTCCCAGTTGGTTTTATCCTGCTTGGATGACCAATCTTTGGCTAGAGGACAAAGCAATTGTTGGTACACCAAACACAGAGGTATACAAATTCAGTGCATCAACATTTCCTTTTAGCATTTGGAATCTAAATTTCTTGACTGCTATTCCTCCAACAAAACTTCCAATTTGTATTACCAAGAGTATGGGCTCCTTAGGTGCTATAGCATTCTGGTATGTTGTTGCTGTCTATCCTTTAATATTACTAGTACTACTGTATATCTGGTTAGTAATGTATAATGAGAGCTATCGATTTGTTGTCAAGGTGACTCGTCCTGTTCATCAACGATTAGCTCGGTTATGGCAGATGCTGAGAATTGAACCATCTTTGACTGACTCTATTGCTATTATATATATTGTGTGCTTCTCACAACTTGCTAATACCTCCTTTAAACTGCTGCATTACACTATTGCATATGATGTTGAAAATAAGGCAGATTCTAGAACAGTTTTCTTTTATGATGGATCACTACTCTACTTTGGCTGGCCACATGCTTTAGCAGGACTATTAGCTATTAGCATTCTTGTATCAATGGTTATTCTTCCCATGTTTTGTCTTTTACTGTACCAGTTTCAATTTACTCAGCAATTCCTAAATTACTTCAAGTTAAAAAGGGAAGGCTTGTCAGCATTATTTGATGTCTTCACTGGTGGTTTTTATAATGGTTCCAACAAGACAAGTGATTGTCGATATTTTGCCGGTCTTTTTCTGTTTCTACGAATTGCAATAATGTTGATCTACTTCACTCCATATTATGATTTGATGATAATTCCTTTTCTTCAAATGACATTCACAATAGTAGCAGCTGGTACAATTATGATAATACGTCCCCATTCCAACAATATCCACAATCTCACAAATTTTCTCATGCTACTGTTACTGGCTTTACTAAGTGGGCTCACATTTATATCACCGAATAAAAAGACACTAGTAGCTGTTATATTCATCATGTATATGCCTTTATTGTTTGCATTTGGATACTTCCTTGTATGGAGTTTAATAAAGGTACAACTATGCTTGTCATTGCAAAGGGAGGTGAGGAATCGTATACTGACTAATACCAACGTGCCAAGTGAAGAACATTACTCTTATCTTCAAAGTGGATCTATATCACACCATTTTCCTGATCGTATTCTCAACCCAGATGACTATGATGAAATCCATGTAAGTGGTGTCTCTCCATGTGATCATTCCATTATGAACTCTAATGCAATACCTGGGTCTAATTCTGTGGCTCTACGTATCACATCCTCTACAACTTATGGAAGTATTAATGGTACAACTACTGACTCAGATCAATGATTGTGATGAACATCTATTCATTCTGGTTTATCTATTTATTTGTTAAATTAATGATCATTGTGTGTGATATTTTCTTTACAATTTTTAATTATAGTAACTTTGTTCTGTCAGTGATTTTGATTTGAAACAATGCAATAATTTTAAAAAATTATATAAAACATTATTTAGTTAGTAATAAATAGCGTAGCAATGTAGCTACAACTAGAACATTAACACTGTTACCTAGCAAGCGATAACATTGTCCTAATGTAATATCAGGAGGGAAAGTATGATCACTTGGAAAACACATTAGATTTGCTACTTCTTTAGGAGTAAAATATCGTAGTTGCAACTCTCTTAGAGGTTCCAGATTGCCTTCGCTATTATCAGCCATCTTTTTCTCTTGATAGATACTATATAGTCTGTCTAGATTAGCCTGGGTATTGTGTTGAAGAACTGATCCAGTACCTACAGTATAGTGGTAGTATCCACGTGTAAAACAACAGGAACAAGTGGACTGAGATTGTACTATGTCCAATGCCATTGCATACTTTTGAAGAACTTTATCAGGGACTAAATATTGAACGAGTTCTACTTCAGAGAGAGGTTCCAGAAACTTTGATATTGGTTTAATTACAGGTTTAATTATATGAGCTAACTTTAGAGGTGTTTGTTTGGGTTTGGGAACGTCATCATCAGTACAAGTCTCTATCTTTGGCATGAGAATGTCATCAGATTCTGGCTGTTCTATAGCAGATGCACGTGGTATTATTTCATACTCAGAACCAGTATCAGTATATAGTACTGAAAAGGATGTATTTCCACTAGTACTTTGAACACCAGTAAAATCAGACAAGTTAGAAGGTAAGTATTGTGTAATAATGTCTATAGATTGATAAGGTTGTGTTGGTAGATCCACACTAAAGGATAATGGCTGTAGTCGAGCTAACAGATAATAACGTAATCTTGAATTAGGTATGCCAAACTGTTTGGGAGACAATAAAAATTCTTGCACTTTATATCCAATTTTCTTTAGGACAGCCAGGAAATGATCTCTAGTTTGTGATACTTCAAAACCTTGAACATTTTCCATCATCAGATATCGAGGTACATTCTTCATCTCCCCTAAAACTTGCATTAAATGAAAGAAACTATCTGTCCTGTGATCAGCAGAATCTTCTTTCTTTCCTTGCCTGGTAAATGGCTGACATGGAGGAGAGAGAGTGAATATATCTGCTGATAACAAGTCTAGTTCCTTTGCTGTTAGACCTGAGATGTTTCTTTGGAGAAGTTTGGTAGATGAAAAATTGTGTCTGTATACACAATTGGCTGTTGTATTAATATCAATGGCTTTCAGTACAGTTAAGTCAAGTCCTGTCTTCTTGACAGCGTAGTGCCATCCTCCAATACCAGCATAGAATTCAATCACTTGCAAAGGTTCCATACAAATGTTGGGCATTAATTAGAGCTCTATTGATTGCACTCTTATTAATGCCCAGTGCTTCTGGAGTGGTTAAGAAGCTTCAGGAAAAATACGGGCGGTCTACATTGACGGTCTATCTAAATTCGTTATAAGAGGACGTTTATTGATTGGACTTTATTGTAAGCCAATTGAACGTAAATGTACTCAATCAATACTCTCTTACTTTTCTTTTAGAGTAATACCATGGTCAAGCTAGCCTTGTTGTTTATTGTCGTGTTACTGATCAGCATTAGCCGATCTAGTCCAGTTCCCCCGGTAGAATGCTCTGCCAAAATCTCAAGTGGCATAGAAAAGATTTTTATTGGGGATATTCTAAAAAACCACAAGTGTAAACCAACTAAAGAGTTCATGATATTATACACAGAGGAAGAAATATTTGATGAAGAAGTTCTACACAATAATAAGGCTCAAAGTGTTTGTGCTGGCTTATCTTCATTAGTCTTATATGGTGAAGAGCACCAACTGTTTGACAAAGTTTGTAAAGATGCTATCTTTACAGAGACTGAGGTAAGACCTTAGATTAGTCAGTTCACCTGATACTTTGCCACACCCCCTTGGTTTTTATATAAATAATACATTAATCATTCTGTTCATTGTTTTGAAGATATCAATTTAAAGTAAACTATGTGTTTTAGAGACTAGAGGGATAAAATAGACACTACAAATGTTAGAAGACATAGAAACAGCTAGCTAGTCTAAGAGAAGCTTAAATTTCTAAATCACATCTATTGATGTAGTGGTTAACATTTATTGTTTGTTGCATGCATAAAGAGTTTTCTTTAGAAAATTGTCCAGGAGGATTGACAAAAGTATGCACAGTATTATATGTAAGAGAATCACTGAGACTAGGGTAGCACAAAGAAGTAACACATCTAGGAGCATACTCTCCCTAAAATAACAGCTGAGCCCAAACATAGTACCATATGTAATAGAATTAAGGACAGGGTCTGCACTCTTACAGCAATACCTGCATATTTCATTAATTATATAAGTATGCCAGGCAGTAAGAAAGTTAATATAAAACTTCACATTCCAGTGGTTACTATGTATGCGATACACTTATTATAGGACAATTATTGTATCATTGTTACATTGTTGTATTTATTTTATTTACTAGGATTTTTGTAAAGTGTCTTTGCACAAAAAAATGGAGGAATTAGCTCGCCAGTCACTTTTATCTGGTTTACCTGCTGCTTATATCAGTGCTCTTCAGTCATTGACTAAATTGGATGAAACTAGTTGTAATGCTGTGTGTGGTGGTCTCAAGAGTGAGATGTGTTCTATGCTGGTTCAACTTGGACAAACATTCGTGTCTGTCTCATCAGATAAAGGTATCATTAATGCAATGTATTAAATTTGAAAAAATTACTTGTTCACATAAATTTTACAACATAGGACCAAATTATAACATTCATAAAGCTTACAAATTTTCATGACCTGCTATAATGTTGTTTTTATTTTAGTTCATGTGAATCTCTCCATATGTTTTATTTTATTTTTAACAATGACATATAGCAGGAGCACATGACAAGCAACAGTTAGTTATGAGAGTTGGATGCTTCTTTATGTCACTTTGTGATACTCATGTGCTCATGTAGACAGTTAACAAAGAAACCTCTAAAGTACAATACTTATAGTGTGCACTGATTGTCACTGTCAATATTTAACTGTCTAGCGTTTTGAGTTCCTACAACTATAAAAATTTTTTATAAATTCATTTACGTCCATAAGTGACAACACATCAGGAGAAGTACTCTATTAATAACCATTCAAAATGGACATACATACATAACATGTAACTGAAATCAATCTTAGGACACCTGACACTCACAAATCATGCAATGTGGGAAAGACTGGTTATTTGTTAATAAGTGGTCACAATTATTCTACTGTTCTGATTGATCAAAGCTTCTGATTGAGAAAATGGCTTTAAGGAGTTCTATAGCTTCTACTAACTAACTATCCAGTCTTCAACATAGCTTCTGTTAACTCTCCAGTCTTTAAAGTTAACAATAATCCAGTCCCTTACACCAATAGCAGGACCATCAAAATAATCTTAGGACAATTTTTATAATTATATTCTTATTTGTCTTGCATCAGTATCATAAGCTAAAACCACATCCATTAGAGATCTCCTGTGCAACTGTTACGAAAAATTGCTTACACAAATAGTTTAAAAATGAAATTCAACTCACAAAATGCACAAAATGTATTCTTCAATAAATTTACAATGAATCCTTTACAGGTAGCAGACATTTGCTTTAGCAGTCACATGATGTTGTTTGATGTTACATGTAATGTAATCTTTACTGATATTATAGTTTATTTATCTGATATAGAGGCACTACAACTTATACTTACATACTCTAAATAATACTCTTAGACTCATCATCTGTGTTTACAGTAAAACAAGAATATAATTCAACTAAAATTATATTATGAAAAATTGTCCTAAGACTTTTGATGTTTTTGTTGTTGCTGTAGAGGAGTTATCTTTTTAAAATAACCAATTTCTTGAGTTACAGTCATTTCCAATTTGAAATACTCGTGGTAACACTAATTGAATTCATTGATTGTGGTGTTAATCTGTGGTTACTTTATGTAGATTAATTTCCTTTGTTGACTCTGAACGTTTGCATGCAACAATCTAACAAAACAATGTAAATGAACATGCAAGTATATGTGTATGTATGTACGATGTGGCCAAAGGCCCAAAGCAATACTAGGACCACCTGATATACATTATGTGTCAGGTGGATAAACTGTTGTTTTTGAGATGTCATTTCTTCCAAAGAAAGCGTAGAACACTCTGCAAAAACAAACCAAATGCACTTAAGTCTATAACATTGGCACATAGTATTCATCATCATTATTGTTAATAATACTTTATTAATGATATCAGTATAGGTATTAATATAGACAGGTACTTGTGATTAAAATATCTTGGTACAGGAGTATAAGTAAAATGAGATGTAGAGCATGCTCATCAAAAAGATGTATTTATCTTGCTCACTTTGTAGTTAGTCCCTTTGTTGTGTTCATTTAGGTAGTAGTGTGTTAAACGAAAAGTCAGATCACAAGGATACAGTGAATGACAAGGTACCTGTTACTCCCTTTGAAACATCTGTGAACAAGACAGGTAATTAAAAGTATATAATATGTGAAAATATTTACTGGTTGTTTTGATAAACGGCCATTCTCTTTGCTTCATATAAAAGCTGGTGAGAATGGAAGTAGCAAAATTTCTCAAAGTGGTAGCAGACTTAGAGCCAATAATCCAAACAATGGAAACCAGTACAACACAGGTCAGGGAAGGCCTAACAACAAAGGACAAGGTCCAAATTTCCAAGGACAAAGACCAATTTCCTCAAATCAAGGAGAACCATCTTACCAACAAGGAGGCTCAAAGCAATCTCAAAATCAAGGAGGACAAGGCTGGAAGAATCTCTATCAAAATGGAGGACCATCTTACCAACAAGGAGGCCAAAAGATACTTCCATATAATCCAAATCAAGGAAGACAAGCCTGGAATCAAAATCAAAGAGGATCATCTTATCAACAAGGAGGCCAAAAGCAATCTCCATATTATCAAAATCAAGGAAGACAAGGCTGGAGACCCAATCAAAATGGAGGACCATCCTACCAACAAGGAGGCCAAAAGCAATCTCCATATTATCAAAATCAAGGAAGACAAGGCTGGAGACCCAATCAAAATGGAGGACCATCTTACCAACAAGGAGGCCAAAAGCAATCTCCATATTATCAAAATCAAGGAAGACAAGGCTGGAGACCCAATCAAAATGGAGGACCATCTTACCAACAAGGAGGCCAAAATCAATTTCCATATGGCTCAAATCAAGGAAGACAAGGCTGGAATCCAAATCAAGGAGACCAAAACCTACCTCAATATAATTCAAATCAAGGAAGACAAAACTGGAGGAAACCTCATCCAAATCAAGGAGGCCAGAATCAAATCCCGCCTCAAGGGGACCAGAAACGACCACCATCTCACCCAGGTCAACTAGGAAAAGACTTGAAGACACAATACATTCCTAGTCAAGGGAATAGGCAACCCCCAAATCAAGGAGGACAAGTTCCAAATCAAAAAACAGGAATTTCAGATCAAACTAATAATATCCCTCCTAGTGGAGATGATAAGACAAGGAACAGTTCTACTAATGATTCAAACAATGAAAATAATCAAATTGAGCCATCTTCTTCATCTAAGACCTCGTCTCCTATTAATGCCACAAATAATACTGCTGTTCTTACTAAACCTGAGAAGAACAAAGATACTAATATTGGTGAAGCTCCCGAAGTGACTGGTGTACCAAAGGAATCTGTGATCCCCTTTAATATAGGAGTCTCTGATAATGGAAATCTTCCTCCTATTGTGAATGATGATAATCATCAGAACGATAATTCATTTCTAGGTAAGTGTGATATAATTCTTATCTCAGTAGATATCATACCATAATGATATACCCAAATGTTGCTCATGAACCATTTCTAGGCCTTTCATTGTCTTTTTATGATGCTTTGTATTAAGACAGTCATTTTATATAATTATAATAATAATATATTTATTGTTAGATGAAGATAATATTCTGCTAGGTGGTGCTGATAAATCCAAATCACAGTCTGCTAATCCAGCCGAAACACAGCCCACAGCACAAGTGATTGCTACAAAACCAACAACAGGTAAGATTAGTGTGTTCACAAGGCTAGCTATATATTTATTATTTTAGCCTCTCAAGACATAATTGTTGATGAAGATGAGACGTATCATGGATATGGGACATGGCACTTTGTAACCATCTTTCTCCTCTTTGCTGTTATAGTGGTTGTTGCCTATTTCTTGATTCACAATCGTAAGAAAGTAAGTGTGTAGTATTATTCCTATATATGTATTTATTACTATGTATGATTTAGCTTCGTGAGGGTGCGTCTGGTTATATCTCTGGGAAGAATCGCAGCAGAAGACTCCGTGAATATCGCCCTCTAAGTCAGCAATAATGAACAAATCTTTTCATGTAATAAATAAAAACGTTTATGCACTATGATTATTCCTCTTGTTTCTTTTTATCTAAGCTAACACCAATGTTCTTGTTGCCAAGTATTATATAATAAGATAATTAACAGTTTCAAATAATGTCAATTGGTAATGTGTAATGGATATGTGTTTGTCTCTCATCGACTTGATGTACCAAATTGAGCAAAGTAATCTTCATTTGGTGGGTTAGTGTATACTTCACAACTCATCACTTCTTGTCTGGAGGAAGAATTTATGTAATTATTTTTGTAGTATTGTCATTATCCTGTACCTTGCTCGTTGTTCGGAGGCCAGTTGCTTATTCTCTGCAGCTAGTTCTTTTTGAAGTTGCTCTCTTGTTTTCTTAGTCTGTAATTCTAGCAATAAAGCTGCTCTAGCTTCAGCTAATCTTCTTCTCTCCCACTCTCTCTCTAACTCTTGCTCTTCTTTCAGTATTCTCTGTTAGTAAAATGTTAAAATAGTACTAGCTTCTTCATGTGTATTTTTAGTGCATACCAATTTCTCCTCTCTCTGTAAGGCTTGTGTATGCAGTATTTCACTGACTTGACTTGGACTCATTCCTTTCCAACGATCAGGTATAACTCTAAAATAAGAGACCATTAATTATTTTCCTCATGTTAGCTTGTACCGATGAGGTCCAAAAGCACTCTGAGCTACAGCTGGGTTCTCTGTCAACATATCACTGTGAATGTGATTACTCATTTCAATGAAGTTATTGTCTTGTTCTTGAGCAAAACTTTGTTGTTGCAGTGCAACTTTCTCTTTGAACTAAATGTTAATGTGAATAGTACTGATAATGTGTATTATTTCTACCTACCAAAGCCTGATTGTAGTCTTTAATGGCTACATTAAGACCTCGCCGTGTCGCATCGTCAGCTTCAGCCAACTCTAAAGCTCTCTGGTCCATTTCTACTGCTTTCATATTATACAACTGATCTGCTTTCTTTTGTTCCATTGAAAGACGTTTCTTTTCACTAATTTGTTGACTCAACCATTCCCTATTAAAAATGTATTCTTCATAGTATTCTGTCCAGTTGCATCTTACGTTATCTGTTCTTTCTGTAGATCTTGCCTACTATCATATTGGAGATCCTCACCAGGGAATACCTGCATTCCTGATACACTCAGACGAGGATCCTCATCAGAAATCTAATGTACATGTATTATGTAATATGCCTAATATAACTGCTATGTGGTTTACTCTAGCTGGTAGATCTTTCTGTTTAAAATCTGGATCATTCAAGTCAAATTCTCGCCTATCTTCAGTTCTTTGATTCTCTTTGCGATATTCCACAAGTGACTGTGAGATTGATGCACATGTAAACACTTTGTCTGTGTTGTACTCACTTTGTTTAATGCTTGTATTTCCTTCTCTTTACGTTGTTGCATAATTTCTGCTATTTTATCTGTACGCTTCATTTCATTAGCTAATTCATAAAGATACATGTAATAATACAAATGTTATAATGTACAATTATTATTACCAAATGCCATGTGACGTTGTTTCTCAATCTCCTCACTTCGTTTACGTTCTTGTATCTGATAATCTAAAGCTTCTATATCCACCTAAAGAATACAAAGTTTATATCTCTACTTGACAGCTATGCTTACACCAATGGTCCTCTGTCTAGCATTAAATATCCTGCTCTGCCTCTGTTTTTCCATATTTTGCCGTCTTTCAATAGCAGCAGCTTCTCGTGTATCGACTGCTACGTCTAACTTATACATTGTACCAGAAATTCAGTGATAAAGAAAAGAACAAGTGTAGTTTGGGAGTTGCAAGCGTTGCTATGGTAACAAGTCAAGAGCCCGAACTGCACTAGCCACGCCTTTCATAATTAACCGTGGCTTAAAGTACACGGAATACATCATGGGAGGCAAGCAAAGTGTTCCTGAGGAGCCAACAGACAAGAATCCTGGAGCCAATGATGATCAACCAGAAGAGAATAGAAGAGTGAGATTATACATTGATGTTGATCAGCAAAAATGGCCTATCTTGTACTCACCTGATTATGATATCTCATTTTGGGGATTGGAAGGCATTCATCCATTTGATAGTTCAAAATGGAGACGTATATTTCAAATGTTAATTGACCAGGGGATGGTGAGAGGATCTGAAGACACAATCCAGCCATTAGAAGCCTCTGAAGAGGACCTTTTAATGGTTCATACTCGAGAATATATACAAAGTTTAAAGGTAAGTCCACCATGATGGTATTTACCAATTATGATGACTTAATAATTATGTCATCTTTTATTATAATAGATAAAGTACAATTTGAGTACATTTTTGATAATTAAAAACACAAGAGGTGTGATCAAGTGATAGGATGTTTTGGTCTTCATCATTGACTTGACTATGTGTACACCTCTTGTATATTAATTTATAATTGCAAACAGCTCTTTCTGGTTCAGTGTTCAAGTCTTGTTACTAATTTATTATACAATTGTTAAGAGTTGTCTTTAGCTATCCCTTTAACAAACCTGACACAAAGAACTGATGATTATATTGCTTTGAACCACATTTTCTGTGTAATATCATACAACATGACCAACATTGCACTGACAGTTCCTTTGATAAACTTATACATCAAACAATAAATTTGGTTAATGTGATTTGATAATGCATATTTGTGTGTTATCAGTATCAGATTTCACTTTAACCCATACTGTGACTACAAACTACATAGTTACTGAACAATATACTATGATAATGTTGTCCTGATTATACTCTACTATCAGTTTAAACTGATAAGGACTGTCATAATTGTATAATCATTTCTTTCGTAGACCAGTGCTAATGTAGCAATGGTTGTTGAAGTACCTCCAGTTGCTATACTACCTAATTTTGTGGTACAAAACAAAATGTTAAGACCTTTTCGTTATCAAACTGGTGGAACTATATTGGTAAGATGGATGGATGAATGGATGCATAGATGGATAGATAGATGGATGGATTAATTAGATGGACATACTCATTGTATCAATTTTTTAATAATATCATTTGTAATTTTTTAGGCTGGGAAGTTAGCTAAAGACCGTGGCTGGGCTATTAATATTGGTATATTAAAAATACATTCATTAAATAGTAAAAATTATTTTACTAATTGTATAGGAGGAGGATTCCACCATTGTTGCAGTGAAGAAGGAGGTGGATTCTGTGCTTATGCTGATATAACATTAGCTATCAAGGTAGGCTATGTTATAACAACATTGTTGTATTGTTGCTCCCTCTAGTTTATGTTTCAACATCTGGATGGCATTGCTAAAGTCATGATAGTGGACTTTGATGCTCATCAGGTGAGTATTATAGTACATACAAGAAAGTACATTACTACTGAACTATAATCTCTTATAATAAAGGATATAGTATAAACAATATAATGATAGTTATTAACCTCGCTGCACGTGGGCACAAAGCGAGGTTACTGTAGTCTGTCAGTGTGTGTGTGTGTCTGCACTGCCTGTTACTGGGGATTGTTTTTGAACTGCTATAACTTGGCAAGCGGAGCGTTAGCAGCTACCAACGTTTAGCAACGAATAGAAAAACATGTGGACTTTACAACAGTAGTATCAAGAACATTGTCATGGAAAATGAAAGCTTAAAACTCGTAAAAGAATTTTCAGGCTGCAGAGGTCAAGGTGCTGTTTCTCGAAAAGTAAATAAATTAATGTGGAGATTTTTTAGTATGTTGTAGGCAATCTTAGAGGAATACGCATCAGCAATACAGAAGGCCGTTGGTCGAAGCAATTGTCAGAAAAGTTCTGAAAAGTGTTTTCAAGATTGTACATAGACTTGGAGCGAAGTACTGCATTTAGGAAACGTCTCAAAGCACTGAAAAAACTCCTACTAATAGTTAATATATCGATTTATATTTGTACTACGGGACGTTTCCAAAGAACGTTTCATTTTCAAGTTACAATAAATTTTGTGTGTGAAATAATTATTGATGCATTTTAAAGTGTCATGTAAAGGCTCAGAGAAACTGTCATCACGAATCTAGCACTTACTCTTGCTTGGCGATTGATTGATACTATCATTTACTCAGTTATTGCTTCACAGACATGGCAAGACTTATTTATATGTATTAGCCTTACTTGTTGGTTTATTGATTGATATGGATTGGATTAGGAAGGCGTGGCTGCGCATGCCTAAGTTGAGTTGTGACCACACCTTCTGGAATTTATAAAAAATTTTCTTGCAATACTACCTAATCTAACAACATCATAGCTGGGCCTAAGCTGGCATAGCATTTATAAATAACTTAGAAACTGCAGCGAGGTTCGGCACTTTAGTGCCTTTCATTATGATTGTTCTGGTCACCTTTGCCTGAGGTTTGTTTCAATATAACTTATTTTACAATCTCTCTTAATCATATAGTTATTAAGTTGCTTGTTTCTTTGTTTCTATCTCATGGTTAATAATATATTTAAGATGTCATTTTAAATGTACTAATGTTAAAAAATATCTTTCAGTAATTAATGTTTACAAGCTATGTATTATAAACTGTCACACTATACTTGCTTCCTTATATAGGAAAAGAAAATGTACTGAATGTATATTTGCAGTACATCACTTAGTTGCTTAGTTGTTGTGATTAGTTAACATTATCATTTCTTTAAATACCATATATGGTCATAATGATTTGACTCTCTTGATAGGGTAATGGACATGAGAGAGACTTCATGGAAGATGATAGAGTGTACATTATGGATATGTATAATCGTTGGATTTATCCTAATGATGTCAGAGCTAAAGGTATGTGTATATTCTTTTGTGGATTTTCTAACTAGATACAGGACTGCATAATGAGAAAAGATGAGAAGAATAAAGGAATATTAAATGCCAGGTAGAGCTTTTGGGAGTTATGTTATTATATATATAGACTAAACCACAATAGACCAGGTTTATGATTTGCTTAATTGTGGCCTAGTATATATAACACAACTCCCAAATCCACTACTTTGCATTTAAGGAAGTTTCATGGTCCTTCATTCTTCTCATCTTTTCTCATTAACCAATATAATGTTATAGAAAATGACAAATAAGTGTGAGTATTATATGTTTCTAAAGGCTGTCCCAAAACAGAACAGCTCATTCAATCAAAAAGAAACATAACAATCAGCAGATTGTTTGGATGACAGGCTTTGTGTTATTAAGTGCTTGATTTTAATGCAATAACACAACTCCCCAACTGTCCCGAGAGACCTACCTGGTATTTTAATCAATTGGGTAGGGGTTTCACACTTTCCTCTCTCCTGTCTATTCTCATTATGTGCTTCATCTAAGTAGTATAGTAAGTACCAGTCACTATAATTATTATATATTTGCTCTACAAACTCAACAATTATTTACATAGTAGTCACTAATGATTTATTACCTTAAATAGAACAATAGAATGAAGTAGATAAACATAAATACACATGTTTATGTTTGTTTTCTAAATAGTATTATCTAATATATTTACTAGTATATGTACAAGGTTTATATGCTCTACATCATTTAGTACATGTTATGATGCTAAGTTTGAAACATAACTTTAGCAAGACTATAATTTAAATGACCTTCCTATAATTGTTTGAAAACAATTATAACACTGACTATAGCCACAAAGATTGTACAATTAGAAGCCGTGTCAGAATGCTAGAAATATAGAACAAGAAGCTTCAAACATTGTTAGCCACGCCCATCATTGTAGCACTCACACTTTGGATTAACGAGATTCATTGGTTGCTAGATGTGTTAGTAGTTAAAGGACGTGGTTTACTTGTCACTCTTGTAAGCTGCATATGACAACACATCCAGACAATGAAAACAAACAAACCCATTATATAGTATATGGTCCAAAACAATTATAGGACTGCCTGGTATGTTGTGTTTGTCAAGTGGGAAAACATGTTATGAGCTTAGCAACAATAACCTGCACATTTAGAATTACAACCATTTGTAAATAGCTTTGTGTTTCAGTATGTGACTCATGCTAGATTTAACAGACTTGTACATTAGACAATTACACTATACACTAGATAATTCTTGGTTTCCCAACAATTACAAGGTAATTATTGTATAATTGTTAAAGCCATAGTGGAGGAGTACCAGCTGTGTTTGTGTTAGAAGTATTGATTACCACTCACTGAGATCATTCCATACAAGCTAGCACATATGCCTTGTCATATGAATTGTGTCAACTGTCTTGTTGTGTATCATGAGCAGATATAGCACTACACGATGTCTCATATAATCCAATATAATATACAGTGAGCATTAATTGTCTGGTATTGATTTAGTTATTTATATTTTGTTGTCATCCTCAAGAGTTCTGTTGAAATAGTGTCAAAATTAAAAAAGATAGCAAATAATAGTTAGAATAATAATAATTGTAAGTTTTATACCACCATCAATTTCTGTGGTGATCTTATTTCAAATGTTTGTATCACCACCACTACATCTCATGGATTTATTACAAACTTAGATATTAATTTTTAATTATAAAAGTAAGACAGACTAAACTAGCAATTCATGAAAGGCACACACAAAAAACAAACTAGATATTATAAAAACTACTATCACTAAATGTCTCTACTAACATTAACATGTCATGTCTACCAACACCTCAAAAAATAAGAAATATTGCTATTATCATAATAACACTGAAAGTAAATGGCACTAGTTGACCACTCCCACCAGTAGGAATTTGATATGTATATAGAGCTTCTAAAATGGGAAAAACAAACAATATAACTTTGTACACACGCATACAGATATATGTACCTGCTTCAGGACAGTTATCAAAATCATCCTATTAATATAAAGATTAATTGTCTTGTTGTCCTAGTTATTTCAAATTTAACTCACATAACATATCTCTAAGCAAGATGGACAGACAAAAGCACCAGTATATTGTATGTTATTTGTAGTGTGATTGACTTGAATCTGAAAAGAATTATATAATCACATGATTATCACATGTCAATCATGTGATGTACCACTTGTCCAGCATGAGAACAATTATAGGATCTGTCCAGTACATGTATTGTTAGATTACCACTAGAGCATGTGTACTATATCAGGACCAAAGGAAAATAAAATTTAAACTTATGATTAGGTACTATGTACAAAACACCTGATAGCAACCAGATCTTTGAAATGAGGTTGATAAACTAGAACAATTTGACAATTATACACTATAATTGTTATTATTGTTTGTTTCCCAATAATTGTATGATTGTTAAAGCTATATGCTTAATTACTGCTGGATAGTGTTTTGAAGTAGTATTGTCACTATGCATTCCATACAAGCTAGCACATATGCCTTGTCATATGAATTGTGTCAATTGTCTTATTGTGTATCATGAGCAGATATAGTACTACATGATGTCTCATATAATCCAATATAATATACAGTGAACATTAATTGTCTGGTATTGATTTAGTTATTTATATCTTGTTGTCATCCTCAAGAGTTCTGTTGAAATAGTGTCAAAATTAAAAAAGATAGCAGAGATGACAATGCCAATTTCACTTTGGATAGTTCATATTTATCTTATCTGTGTTTCCACTTCAATCAAATATTAGAGTTTCTCTTCTAATATGACTACATAATGAGAATAGAAATGGATAATACTACAATGTAACTTGTTATGGCATCATTTGAGAGCTTATTGTAGTACATTGTTAATAAAATATTTCATATTCTCTATATAGCTGCTATTAGGATGAAGATAGAACTTGATGTACATACTGGTAATGAGACATATTTGGGACATATAAGACGTAAATTACCACAAGCTCTAGAGCAATTTCAACCTGACATTGTAGTCTATAATGCTGGTGAGTCAGTCCCTATGATGATTACTTAATTAGCTAAGTAAACATTCGATGTAAGTGTACTAGGAATATACATTTTTATCATTGTAGGCACTGATATTTTACTGGGCGATCCATTAGGAATTCTTGACATCACTGATGAGGCAAGTCATCATCTGTAGCTTTACTGATCTTCCTGCCTGTCTATTAGCTTATTACTTAAATAAACCAATATTAAAATACATTATGACTTTTTTCTATCATTAGATGTCATTGTAACCTCAGGTTAAAACTTTTGAAATTCTATTAAGTCTCTCTAATTACAGGGTGTCATACAAAGAGATGAACTTGTATTTCAGACTGTTAGAAATAGAGGTATTCCAATATTCATGCTCACATCAGGTGGTTACCAGGTGAGTGGTGGAAGTAATATTCAACTAATTTAACTCTCTCTCTCTCTCTCTCTCTTTCACTCTCTCTCTCTCTCTGACTGTAGAGGAATAATGCTCAAGTTATAGCTCAATCAATTCTTAATCTTCATCAACAGAAACTGATAACATCTCCAGATCCAACCTCTACTGATCTAGAAGAAGAAGGTTAAAATAACATGGTCATTATTTTTATAACAATTATTTTAATTGTGAATGCATTGCTATGTTTTAACTTATCGATCTTAATGTGTAATTGTTGATGTGATATGTTGACTGAGTCGTCTTTAATCTAATAAGTAATATTAATAATATAAATAAATTCAGTGTCAATTTTTAAAACTCAGTCACACCCTCATTGATGAACAAGAAATGTATTTCCTAGAGATCTTTCTCATCGCTCTTTTCTCTTCATTGGTTTTGGGAGAACTAAATTGTGAAGATCTGTCTCCTGAAACTAACCTCACAGCACCAATTAATGGTAAGGAATTCACTGTTCGATGAGCCGCAATATAATTTGGCGCTGCCTTCCTGACACCGAATTTGTGCTTTGTTTATTTTTTTTCTCCATAGATAAATTCTATAACTGTAAGTGTTGGATTTAATAGAGTGTACACATATTTAAAGGAAGCAATCTGATTGCAGACAACTATATTTCTTAGTTACCCAATCTTGCTTTTTAGCTACTTTTTAACCTGTGTTGCTATAGATTGTTGTTATACTCTAAATTGGTTAGAGTCCTCAATCAATAGGAACTATGCAATATAGAGGCCCACAAGCCCACTATGAAATGGATGCTTGGGCTTCATACAGATAGCTATAAGAGGTAGTTCCTTGATCACAGACTCTAATATAATATATATATATCCTGTAAATATTTTTTTCCTGGACTTCCCCTCTTAGTACTATGGCATAGAATGATGTAGTATATTTTTTTGACTGACAACAACATAATCATGGCATAAACTGTCTCCTAAATTATGTAGTGCATTTTTGTAAAATACTAAAGCATTTGTTGGTGAAAATGAAAATTATTGTATATAGTCTAGAGAAAAGATTGACAGAATCCCTCCATAAAAATATTATAATAATATAATAATCTTCAACAAATTTCTCTAATTTGGATTGTCCAAACAAACTATGTTAAGCCTATAGAGTAATGTATGAACTTAAGTACTATTATTAGCTAAGACAAAGCTAGCTGCTAAATGCTATTTTGTGATATTATATGAGACATCATTGGTGTACTGTTTTAGCCACAAATTGGATATTGCAGTACCAAAGCATAGATAAAGATAATTGATAAATGATGCTAGCCCATGCAAACCGAAAAAATCTGCTTCTTTTAACTGTCTGATAAATTCTTTGGAAATAAAATCATACTAATGTAATTTTGACATTTTTGACCAAGCATTTATTCAAAATAGATATTTATTTATCTTGAAACTTCTCTAGAATTAACCGAGATATCACTAACAATTGCAACAGAGTTGACGAATGCTAGCATGTTTTTCACTCATATTAAGATGGGTATTTAACTGTATTTATTCAAGGCAACTAGATGTTTATTCAAAGTAGGCATTTATTCAAGAAAATATAGTAAACAGTCACTGACTGTTTCACAAACAGTTTGCTGAATAACATAAGAGAATTGTTGGGACAAATTCATTGATTAAATGCAGTTTAAAGTAAATTTTGTGATATTATATGAGACATCATTGGTGTACTGTTTTAGCCACAAATTGGATATTGCAGTACCAAAGCATAGATAAAAATAATCGATAAATGATGCTAGCCCATGCAAACTGAAAAAATCTGCTTCTTTGAACTGTCTGATAAATTCTTTGGAAATAAAATCATACTAATGTAATTTGTCCATGTATGTATATCACTGTAAAAACTAATATGTTATCTCAGCAACAAATTTATAGCTTACATGAGTGGAATGTTATGCAATTCAAAATTCATGTGAATTACTTACTCTACAGTTTGTGTTGATTAGTAATAGCATACCATACCAAAACATATTACAATGAGTAATTGACATGAATTCCAGATTCTATAATAATCCATCCCATGTAAGCCAAGTTAAAATAACTAAATATTTTTACAGTGTGCATGCGGGGGCACACTGAATAGGGAACAGTTGCACTAACTATATGTCACTGTAGTGACACTGATACACTCCTACACTATATACCATACCTTGATTAAATGCCCCAACAAATATTTCACTTACAAAATTTTTGACCAAGGATTTATTCAAAATAGACGTTTATTTATCTTGAAACTTCTCTAGAATTAACCGAGACATCACTAACAATTGCAACAGAGTTGACAAATGCTAGTATGTTTTTCACTCATATTAAGATGGGTATTTAACTGTATTTATCAAGGCAACTAGATGTTTATTCAAAGTAGGCATTTATTCAAGAAAATATAGTAAACAGTTACTGACTGTTTCACAAACAGTTTGCTGAATAACATAAGAGAATTGTTGGGACAAATTCATTGATTAAATGCAGTTTAAAGTAAATTAACATCAAACCACTAGTAAAACAAATTGATTGTTTTAAGTACATTTTGGTTGCATGCATCCCTACAAATTCCCACATTAGTGTATGTAGACCTCCATTGTTCAGCATATCATCATCAAAATTATAATGATTTTCTACATGAATAGTCAATTCCATACAATACATTAATTGTGATGAAAACTGTATAATGTTTACTTTCAATTTCCATCAAATAATTTGCTACGTATACATATGTGCAACCTGTATAACCATGATTGGTTAAACTCATTGAGCATGGTAGGCATTTTTTATGCATGTACAATCTGAATTTTATCACACTTGATTTTTCTCTCGGTACAGCAATTTCTCTATATAGTTCTGTCTTACCCACCCTTCCTAAGGAAAGATGACTTTATACCTTCTTTCTTTCAACACAAGGCCAACATGATGGGTTACATTACAATGATATAACATGCATGATTCAAATAGAAATAGCCCTCATGAAGTTTCTATTTGTGTTGGATTCCTCTAATCTAAATTTGTTAAAATAGATTATATACCCTAATGGGCCTTAGTTTTTGATGACTCTATGAAGTCATTAACATTGAGTTGACTTTCATTTAAACTCTATATTCATTATATATTATTATCACAAAAAGCACTATCTACACCAAAAGGAATAAATATCAACTCAATATTTAAGTCCATAAAAATACCTATGTGTGTATCCCAGGATACTTTCACCATTTGACAAAATGAGTTACTGTGCACATGCAAGATGACACACGTGCCACACGTTAGACAACATTTAATAGACATTAGAATTTATTTAAATTAGAGTTTCCATACACAAAGTGATTGATCAAATTATAATGACTTTTGTATTTACTTTACATCTAAAAGATTATATATTTAGTTTTCAACGTGATTGGTTATTCAACAAATATGTTACATTTACATTGGTATAAGAATCACTACACTGTCAATTATTAACCCTTTATTGATTACACTTTGATAGGTAATCATTACAATCCAATTACATCAACAATATGTTCAGCTTAAGAAGGTATAAATATACCATATGCATGTCCTATTGTACCATAACAACAGTAGAAGCGATAAGTAAATAAAAATTTTACTGCAAAGAATATAAACACAAGTTATGAACTTTGAAATCTTCATTCTAATTAACATCAATCACAAAAACGATTTTAATTGACAATTGAGTTATTCTAAAAATCTTGATTTCAATTATAGTTACATCACTGTTATTCAAAGATATGTATACTTGATAATACATTTTATTTTATTTGTTAATGTTTAATATTTAATACAAACCAAAGTATCCAGCAAATGATGACAATATTTAGTTATAGCTCATCACATAGCTATAGAAAATATGTACCCGATAATAATAATATTTTGTGACTGGGGTTCCTGTATATATTGGGGAATGGTGATTTAAATCCTGCAAGTAGTGGTGAACTTGTCAATTGTGCTTACCTTATCTTTACACTCTTCTTTTACCTCATTGTTAGTTTTGAGATAGTATAAGGTTATATATCTAGCATAATTAATGATTATTAGTGAAGAATCAATTAATCACATCCGTATAATTAATACTTCAGTTCAGTCTGGTGTACACCCATGATCTTACATACTGATCTGTTCTCTTGTATTGTATAGGTACTGAGTTGCCCTACTGCAAAACAGATACACTACAATGTTGTACCAAACAGTCCCTGGTGGAAGATAGGCGTTATCTAGGAGATAGTCTCTTGGGTAGTCTTGTTGATGAAATTGATAAAAATGAGAACAGACTGGATTACATTAACGACGACTTTCGACATTGTATGTTAATAAATAATATGTTTATAATTGTTGGAAACTGTGAATGGATGGACTGTCCATTGTTAAAAGTAAACAATGAACGTTTTATGAGACAAAATACAGAAGCTCAGTGGGACAGTTAGAATGTTGGACCTGGCCCAGTGAGACAGTTTGTATACATCATGACTCACCTGTGCTATATTTTGATCAGACTGACAATTTTTATTGCTGAATTAGATATTCACACCCTGTGTTAGCTGTTTACCTACTCCTACATTGCCTACTAAATGTGATAGATAGCATAGGCTGAATATACAAATCAGTAAATCTGCATGGAGTAGAGTTAAAAGAAGTGGAATTATAGAAAATTTATTTCAGCCATTAAAAGCATCCATACATTTTAATTACACACATTTGTGACAGACCAAGACACACAAGATAGTCCTTATTGTTGTTCATTATCAAGTTTAATTTTTATTTTAACCAAATACAATTAACTCTGTTTACCTTTTGTTGTTGTTCCTGTTATTATGTATATTATATTAACATTGTTATAATGACAACAAGATTACAGGTAATTAAGATATAGTTGTCTGAACATATAACTAGTAAAACCATTTAGTTACTGTTATTTAGAGTAATACTGGACCTAAAAGTAATGAAAGTCATAGATTATTTGTATTATTGTTCCCAAACCTGTGATAAATCTTCTATGAGGGAGGACAGGAGATGTGGGTTAATCAACAGATCTGATGATTGTTATATGTAAATATAGTACAGTTGTTTTATTAACATCCTTTAGTTGTTAGTTTTTGAATGAGATATCATATTCTTCTCTTTGACTTTTTGTTGACATGGTCCACTAAATCTTGATAGCAAGTCTTCTGAAAACATCTTCCTATTTAATATATGAATGGTTTTAAACCTTTGTTTTTCTACTATCATATGGTTCTATAACATGTAGCAGCAGTATAGTGTCTTTGACACTATTAAAATTAATTGGTGGTTCTAACAACTTCACGAATGTTTTGGTTGCATGCATCCATACAATATACATTAAAATGTATGTAGGAATTTCATAGTAACAACTGTTGTCCAGTATCTTACTGTCATCATAGTTCTAACAATTATATTAACTACATGAATAGTCAATTCTATAGTACGTATTTACTACATTAGTAATGAGAACTGTACATGATGTTTATACATATAATTTGCTACATACATGTAATCTGTATATATATTGTTTAAATCAACCAATCAATTTTTACAATGTACTTAAGTTTATCACAGATCTATGAGTGAATAATGATGGTATATGAGCTTTGGTTTAAATATTTATTGACACCTCATATCAGTTACAATAAATTTAAACTTAACAGTAATTTTTAACATGTGTTTGTCCATACTACTTCATTTGTTTATTATATATGTATTGTTGCCAGTAAAGTTAAATCACCCATTATGCATGATGATCAATAGGTCTACTATGTATGATAGTTACTCCAAACAGGACTGTATATTTATGTACATACGTGGTCTTCAACCTTACTTCAAAATAATTCTTTATGCAATTTATGCATTTTATCCCACAATGCTGGATGTTAAATCATGTTTTGTCATTCAGTACTGACTATACAGATATCTACTTCTTAATTTTACTTTTTCTATAGACATCTACAATGTCTTTATCCCACGATTTGTGAGGTCTTTCCGCCCACCTTTTAATGTTACACTTAACAATAGTGCACTTGAAGACAACCTGAGAAGCAACTTCTACTTTCGTAAAAGACACTCTAATGAACCAAACTTTGCAGTTGAAGGTTTTACTCAAGGAATCATCGTTAGACAAGTCAACCTGATAATTCATGGTATAGTTGAACCTCGAGTTGTGAATTTTACTGGCACACAACGTAATTGTGTTCAAAATGAACTGTTAAGACGAGTTAACCAAACAGCTAAGAATATAATTGATGAGAGTCTTAAAGAACTGCGTCGAGCTGCAACAACTTTAAACCGTACAAAGTTCTGGTTTACAAACCAATTTCTTCCCAACTTGACTTCATATTTTGTTGGACGTAATAGATGTGCAAATAACTTCCTTAACCTAACAATATGTCCAGCTTGTCATATGAAAATTCCTGACCTTTGTAAGCCTGTCTGTAATGCTGTAATATATGGCTGTTATGCTGTTGTTCAAAATGGACTTCGAGGTGAATTTAATGTCCTATGGAATATAACTAACCAGTTGATAAACATTTCAAGAAATGCAACACGGAATATAACTATTTTTTCATCTAACATTTTACGTATTGATCCAAACGAATACTTATCATTGGTATGTTAATTTATTATTCCAGTTTACACTTCATTTATTCTTTAACTAGGCTGTAAATGTTATAGGGACTTGTAATCTTCAACTTGCACCAGCATCTGGTCTACAACCACCCCCAGAAAGTAATAATGATGATATGAATGAGGAACTAAAGATACCTGATAGAATCTTACGTAATGCTACTTTGCTTGAAGAAGCTGGAATTTTTAATTATGGTAATTATTCAACTCACACACAATGTTTCACACAGAACATGCCAAACAGTCCTATAACTGCCCTATAATATACACATATATACATAGTGATTGGATATGCCTATTTTTATTGCATGGCATACAAAATTGCCAAGTAGTCACTCCTATAATTACTATTGGGACATGTGTCATACACACATTAGATGATGTCCACTTCGATATTTTCTACTTTTTTGTTCAATCATTGAAAATGACAAATGAAATTAAACCATTTAGACATGCAAACATGCTAACTTCTAATGCATATATTGTAATCAACAAATTACAGTGAGTACAAAAATGATAGGTGTGTCTGTTTGTATTTCAAGACATAGTTCCATATCTCTATTAACTTTAATAGTACAAGTGTACAATATTAGCAGTTTCAAAAAGAATCATAGAATGATTAATCACTTCTTATTTTTATTGTAGTATGCAGAAATAAATAAAATTAAACCACATACTTGAACTGTCAACCTACAATGTGAATTAAAGTAACCTTTACTGTGAGCTATGACAAAGGCACATAACTATTGTTTCATAGCTTCTGCTAGCCCTCTAATCTTTAAATTTTAGTATCTTCAAAACAATTATAGCAGAATTTTAATCATGTTAATTAATTGCTTTTTAGACAATGAAGACCCTATTTATTGTCAAAATAACTTTCTTAATAATTGTTGGAATGGAACACACAATGAAACAACGTATACTGGTCCTATCTTTACTAACACATCTATTGAAGGACAAAGTAAGAGTGATAATTCTGGCTATAAAATATTGTTATTGATTTAAATTATTTAGTAAATAATCCTTATTATAATGTCACTTTGACTGATATACGAAATGAAGTTAATCAATTAGGTAAGTTTAATTGAAGTACTTATTGTAATTATTAAATGTTATACAGGGAACCCTGTGACTGACTTTATTAATAGTGAGCAGTTTCAAGAGTATGCTCCCACAGGGCTACTCCTTACAGAGGACACACCAACACCAACACCAACGCCAACACCTGTCATTCCACAGGACAAACCAACACTCACACCTGGTGGAGCAAGCCTGACAAGTACATCAATTCTAATTATGATTTTAGCTGCTCTGATGGCTTTCCTATTTTGATGAAGCAAAAATAAACATAATCTTTGAGTCTACTTTTGTTTGAACTTTGTAGTTAATATATACCAAAATTTATTTTAGTTTCCATGTTTACCTTTTTGATATTTATACATTATACACAGTAAATACACTGATAGATACTAATTGATGGTGTGCCACAAAGTCTTTTTGTAAACCAGTCCAACATATAACAACGAGTACAGTTAAATCATGATCAGTCAATGTATTTATGTGAAGCTTGTCGTTGTTTGTTAAAGTCTTTTAATTTCCAAGTAGCTTTTCTGAGTAAGGATGATTTAATATCAAAATGAAAGTAAAGACTATGAAATTACTTTGATGATTTTATGTAGCAGTGAAAACTGGTTCGCGTTTATATTAAAAGTAACTTCATATCTTCCCAGCAGTTGAGAATTCTCAGTGTTGCAATCTGCATAAGTTGATTATGTATGTATACAGCATCTGTGACCACATATGCACCACCCACGCGCTTTACAAGATTAATAACCCTTTATTAACTTCAAGGCTAAGCTAGGTGAATGATGGAGCAGCATCATGGCAAATTATTTTCCATTGAAGTAAGGTTTCCGTTAAGGGTAACAGTCTACTTACAGTTTGTCTCTATAAAATCATTACTCGTATCACACTGGTTTGTCTGTAATAGTTCACCTTAGAAGCTACATCCATTAAAAGTAGAAAAATATCTACAACAATTAAAGTAGTAGGATAGGTAAGGGATCCGAAGATAGGTCATTCTATACTTGAGCTCAGAGTTTCTCCTTTCCTTGGAGTCTGTCATTTTCATCAAATCACTTGAATAATTTTTTTTGACATCTCATAATACAAAAAATAAAAAGTCAGTGTAAAATACATAGACTACATAAGTTTTTATATATTTAGGAAGTTTGTGACATTTAAATTTGGTGGAGATGTAATATTTACTAATTTTTCTGACAGATTTTGAAATATTTATAGACACATTTCTTTACTCATTAGGTGCAGTGATTGCTGTGGATTCATTTCAGTTCATTACCTCTAATTACTTAAGGTAATGCTACAAGTTTAAGATCATCTATTTGGAAACTAGCTATTTTAGCATACAACATGAAGAGTATATAGTAAAAAGTGGAGGAATAGTATGCCATTGATTATCCTAGCAATGTCATGTTAAGAACATTCACACATGTTAGTATATTATAAGATTCTTATTATATTGATGGCTTAATAATATCTCCTCACACACATAATGAATACAGAGTTGTTTACCCATCATGTCTGAAAGGAAATAACACTCATTGGTTATAATATCTACAGTCTATGTGTGTGTATACATTGTGCATGTTTTTCATTCTGCTAGAGTAACACACACTGCATTTATACATGTACAAATGTACAATATGTAGTGAGTGAATGCTCATGATATATTCAATACAACACATGACTTTAGTCAAGTTTACTTAGTTACCTCACTAAGATGGGAAAATAATATTTTATAAATAAATATAATTATTAGTTAATGTTTGAGCATTTCTAGGTCACCTGATAAAAATATTAAAAGCCCATCAGAATCAGAACCTCAAAAAATGTAAAAGATATGCTCATTGAAAATAATATTTTTGAAGTGAGATATCATTTAATAACTGTTTTGAACCCTTTTAATATTTGCAATGGCCTACAGATGACTTTCATTTTTTGGCATTTGCAATATTTGGAGGTGTGGCTAAATGTTATTTGATTGTGTAGTTTTGCTTGCCAATTAAGGAAATTCCTTTCAAGACATAACTATATATTTAGCTACCACATGCTGTAAAGTTGATATAGTTTAACTTAATGACATTAACAACTAACTCTATATCATTACATTTGTGGATGCCTAATATTGTTGACACGAGATTTTTGTTTAACAGCATCATGATTTTCCATCTTAGTGATGTCTGTTGACATTTGTCACTTGAATAAAATGTAATTATAATAACTATACAAGGTGTCTAACTATGATTCTATATGGTAGAGAGAAGTCCTTTTAGTATACAAAAGTAAGTTATGTTTTTCAAAAGCTAACATAACTTGCTTGTTGTCAGTTGATATCTTATCTGTTATAATGAACTCATTCTAGTTTCATAATAACATAACAAGATTTGACAATTATACACTATAATTGTTATTATTGTTTGTTTCCCAATAATTGTATGATTGTTAAAGCTATATGCTTAATTACTGCTGGATAGTGTTTTGAAGTAGTATTGTCACTGTATGCATTCCATACAAGCTAGCACATATGCCTTGTCATATGAATTGTGTCAACTGTCTTATTGTGTAAGATGAGCAGATATAGCACTACATGATGTCTCATATGATCCAATATAATATACAATGAACATTAATTGTCTGGTATTGATTTAGTTATTTATATCTTGTTGTCATCCTCAAGAGTTCTGTTGAAATAGTGTCAAAATTAAAAAAGAAAGCAGAGATGACAATGCCAATTTCACTTTGGATAGTTCATATTTATCATATTAGTGTTTCCACTTTAATCGAATATTAGAATTTCTTTTCTAATATGACTACATAATAAGAATGGTGTCTATAATTTTATTCCATTACTCTAATGGTTTAGGTGTGTATGCGCTATCATTCTGTTCAACATCATAGATATAGAAATGGAATAATACTACAATGTAACTTGTTATAGCACCATTTGAGAGCTTATTGTAGTACATTGTTAATAAAATATTTCATATTCTCTATATAGCTGCTATTAGGATGAAGATAGAACTTGATGTACATACTGGTAATGAGACATATTTGGGACATATAAGACGTAAATTACCACAAGCTCTAGAGCAATTTCAACCTGACATTGTAGTCTATAATGCTGGTGAGTCAGTTCCTCTACAATGGTTACCTAATGAACAAATGTAAACAACAAACAGATATCTGAAAACAGATCACAACAACAGTAATTCGTTGTCATGTGATTACAAACGTATATCTAGAATTATGAATATCTCTCAATGGCTAATGTTTCATGGTATGTGTTTAATGCAAACTTAGTCAACAAGTATCTTCTATTCATGTTGTTGAACACAGACCTATGTTTTCTAAAGTCACTGTTGATGTTATATAAATAGTTTATTTCTCAATGCTAAACTCTACATTCAACAGCAGGATGTAAACAGCTTTCTTTACATCCAAACAATTACCATTAATACTTTATTATTTTATTAGGAAATAATATTATAATATATACTATAATTACATTGTCATTGTAAGCACTGATATTTTACTGGGAATTTCTGTGGACTTCTTGACATCAAGTCACTCACTATCTATATAATTTGTAGATCTTTTATCTTTATGTCTACTTTCCTACTCTTTACTTAACTGTATCATACAATGTCAATATTATGTGTGAATATTATTACCAGAATGTATTGTTACTACCTGAATTTTATCACTTGGTAACTTCATGGTAGATGTTCCTTTACAAGCTCTATAACTGCTATAATATTTAAAGTCATGTATCTAATTACAGAGTGTCATAGAAAGAGATGAATATGTTTACCAAAAATATTTATATTCTCACTTGGTGTTTACCTGGTAAGTGGTGTAAGTAGTATCCAGCTAATTTTACTGCCATCTCTTTTCTCTCTCTCTCTCTCTTTCTAGCTCAATCAATTATTAATCCATGTTATTTTATCCTTCATCTTCAAAGACATGATGTTAAATCTAGAGATGTTTTTAGATGCTATCAAAGAAGAACATTGACTTTTTATAATAACCTAAGGACAATATTTTAACTGTGAATGCATTGCTGGAGTGATATTTCGTAATTGTTTTTGTTTCACCCAATCACCTCTCAAGTCATGAATAATACAATAGAATTCTAAATATATACTTCAGTTGATTAGCTTTAGACTCAAATCGTGAATAGACTTAGTTCGTCTGTTGGTAGACAGTCGCATTCAGAAGACTCACGATGCATTTCCTTGGGATCTTTGTCATCGTTCTTTACTCAGCATTGGTTCTGGGGCAACCAGATTGTAAAGAGTTGACGATCAATACCACACTCACAACTCCAATACCTGGTAAGGAAAAATGGTGTTATGATTGTACCAAAGAACTATGTGATATCGTAGTAGTGAGAGACTATGTACAAACATAGTAGATACAGCATAATCTATGCTCGCACCGTCAGACTAATATCCATACTTGCACAGAAGGAAGCATACTTATGTGAGGTAAAAGGCCTTGATTTTTGACTAGGGACCTAAAACTTTTGTTGAGTACTACTAGTTCTATAATTGCATAAAATTTCAAGCTAAGTGTGGCACCAATATAATTATATATATATATAATTATATAGATTGTAGACTAGTCCAGTAGCATTGAATTAGGTTTTTCTATTACAATAACAAGGTTCCTTATAAAGTGTTGAACTGCAGATACACCAAATGCTAGACTATGTACTGTTTATTTTAACATAGATTTAAAATAATACTGTCAAAAATAAACAAATTTTAACCTGCCAAACACCACTTTAATTAGAGCAAGTCACTAAATTTTTTATCTCGTCCTACTAGTTTAAGTGAAAAAGTAATACCTGTGAGAAATACTCATCCCAAGCAATAATAATTACTTATGTCTCAAGTTCTCAGTGATTATTGATCACAAAAAGCAACAAGATCATCATGAGACAACAATTGTCATATGCTAATAAAAGCAGATTGTTTTAGTAGTATATGACAGCTGTCCAGTCTCAGTGATAATGTCCACCCCCTTCTATCACTTACCATGTAGTGTCACTCCTCCTTATATCTAAAAATATTCACCATTTGGGAATTACAATATGACACATTACTCCATAAACAGCTTAGCACAAGTGCTGTTGTTGAGTAAAACCTTGTTTATGAAAAATTCAAAAATCCCTTACATCTCTTGTATTTTATAGGTAGTGACTTGCCTTACTGCAAAACCAATGAACGACAGTGTTGTGTTGCACAGTTCTTGGAAGAAGAGAGACGTGATCTAAGAGATAATCGTTTGTTAGATGCTCTTCATAACCAAATTGATAGAAATGGAAATAGACTGAATTATATTGATAACGACTTTCGAGATTGTACGTTACTTCTTAGTTAATAAACTTTCAATTAGTTTAAGTGGTAGTATAATTTATGCATAGACACATGCTTCTTATCTTTAAAAATGATCCACTTTTGTGTATGTGCGTGTATGTGTGTCAAGTCTACTCATCTCTACTGTATATAGCAAAGCATCACTAACATAATCAATAATTCAATAATCAATAATTCCTTTTAAATACCATATGCCTGGTTTCATTTATACTTGTGCTCCTGAGTGAAAGATAATGTATTCTTTTTTATAGATGTCTATGACATTTTTATCCCACAATTTGTGAGGTCTTTCCGCCCACCTCTTAATGACACACTTAACAATAGTACTGTCTATGAAGACAACCTGAGAAGCAACTTCTACTTTCGTAAAAGACACCCTAATGAATCAGACTTTGCAGTTGAAGGTTTTACTCGAGGAATCATCCTTGGACAAGTCAACCTGATAATTCATGGTATAGTTGAACCTCGAGTTGTGAATTTTACTGGCACACAACGTGATTGTGTTCGAAAGGAACTGTTAAGACGAGTTAACCAAACAGCTAAGAATATAATTGATGAGAGTCTTAAAGAACTGCGTCGAGCTGCAACAACTTTGAACCGTACAAAGTTCTGGTTTACAAACCAGTTTCTTCCCAACTTGACTTCATATTTTGTTGGACGTAATAGATGTGCAGATACTTTCCTTAACCTGACAATATGTCCAGCTTGTCGTGCTAATATTCCTAAGCTTTGTAAGCCTGTCTGTAATGCTGTAATATATGGTTGTTATGCTGTTGTTCAAAACGGACTTCGAGGTCAATTTAATGTCCTATGGAATATAACTAACCAGTTGATAAACATTTCAAGAAATGCAACACGGAATATAACTATTTTTTCATCTAAAATTTTACGTATTGATCCAAACGAATACTTATCATTGGTATGTTAATTTATTATTCCAGTTTACACTTCATTTATTCTTTAACTAGGCTGGAAATGTTATAAGGACTTGTAATCTTACACTTGCACCACCATCTGGTCTACAACCACCCCCAACTCGCAGACGACGTGAAAATAATGATGATGATATGAATGAGGAACTAGAAATACCTGATAGAATCTTACATAATGGTACTTTGCTTAAACAAGCTGGAATTTTTAATTATGGTAATTAATTCAAATTTACATAATATGTCTAACTTTTAATTGTTTTTTAGGTAATATAGGGCCTAATTATTGTCTCGGTAACCCTATCAGGTCTTGTTGGAATGGAACACACAGTGTAACAAGATTTAGTGGTCTTAATTTCACGAACACATCTATTGAAGGACAAAGTAAGAGTGATAATTCTGTTTATAAAAATATTGTCATTGATTTAAATTATTTAGTAAATAATCCTTATTATAATGTCACTTTGACTGATATACGAAATGAAGTTAATCAATTAGGTAAGTTTAATTGAAGTACTTATTGTTAATAATTATTAAATGTTATACAGGGAACCCTGTGACTGACTTTATTACTAGTGAGCAGTTTCAAGAGTATGCTCCCATGGGGCTAGTCATTCCTGAGGACACACCTAGTGGAGCAAGTCTGATAAGTACATCTCTTCTCTTTGTGATGTTAGTTGTCCTGCTGCCTTTTCTATTTTAAAAAACTGAAATAAACTCAATTTTTCTTGTATAAACAGTTTTATTTTGTCTAATTTATCGCTACATTTTATAATAATTATATAGAAGGGTTTGTTGTTAAAACTGTTGATAAATGTACAAAATTTTTCTCTGATTTAATTTGCTTGATTATTAAGGAATAAGACATCATTAATTAAGGCTGGGCAAGTCAACATTTGTCCTTGAATGCTGCTTTACATCAATTGAAATTGAAAATATATGGTAACCACAAAAACTATCAAACTTTCCATTTTCTGTGATGGTGTCTGCAATAATAACTCTTATTTAGACCAATATTGCTGAAATCTGAAAAGAGGATGATGAGATATCTTAGGGAACTACTAAAAAAGTAATTTTGAAAAAGCATGTATGTTTTAAAATAAATATCAATCCTTTGTACATGTGTATTGTATAATTATGTTATGATCAAGGGTACGATCCTTTAAATAAATAAAATGATTAGGAATGTGTGTGTATGTGTGTGTGTGTGTGTGTGTGTGTGTGTGTGTGTGTGTGTGATAGTAAGAAGCTGACTATTTCTATTAGATTTGATTTTGTTATTTACTACTGAATAGCTATAGACTTTGAGTTTATTTTTGATAGCCGGAAAAAAAAATATATGGGCAGTGTGATAGTGAATAAAATCAAAGGCTAAGTTAAAGCTAGGTATACTAAAATTACTCTAAAAATGCTAAAGTTTACTATTTTTCTGGACAGACTAGATATCAAAACTGCTTTGTCATTAAATTTAGCGTATCACACTATAAAAACTGATTGACTGGTTGATTTAGCCAATATATGGTTATACAGGTTACATGTAACAAACTCACTAGATGCAAAAAAAGTAAAAATAATTCTCTTTTGTTTACTAATGCACTTTTTGTTTATGTAGCTACATTAATAATAGTGCATTAGTAATTGAAACTGAGTTATTTTTACTTTCTTGCATTTAATAGGTTTGTTACATGTAACCTGTATAACCATATATTGGTTAAATCAATCAATCAATTTTACAGTGTATTGCACAAGGTAAACCTTGTGTATCCATGTATTTCTAGTTAAAATTGTTGTGAACTATTGTAATGGAAAGCATCATCATAATAATGTTTGTTCATTTCACCTGTGTCCAAAACAATCTAATGGTCTGAAATGAACAGATGTCTTAAATAACAAAAATCCCATTGTTTTAAATTATACATTAACAATGGTGATTTCCTCCTTGCACATTTATAAGATTTTATAGTATGTTATTTGACACCTCATCCTCCACCTTAGGTTATAACAAACACAGAGTACAGTAGTGTATATAAATACATTAGCTGGACATTTGCTAGGTTTGATTAGTTAGTCATTCTAAAGGCTTCAGACAGGCTATCTCACTACATAGAGTACTACGGAGTTCAGATTGTATTAACAAAAATGAAATTTGTCTTGTTTTTCATTACAGGTTTCTTTACCCTAGTCATTGCTACTCAAGGGCTGAACTGTAGTCAACTGGATATTGGAACTTCAATCTATCCTCAGAATGGTAAGTGTCATATACGTACCTATATCAAGTGATTGTTGTATTAAAAACTGTATCAAAAATGATAGTAAAGCTCTTTCAATATTACCTATGAGTAAACTGTGCCTTGATAGAGAGAGAAGTATATATAGTTGGTACTTTGTGGCTCACTTACCCTATTCTTAATAAATCAACTAGCTGTCTTTTTATGAAATCTTAGCTGAGCTTCTAAACTATATTTAACACATAGTATGGACTGATTATATCTAGTTGGTCTTATCAGATATCATGACATGTACATCAATCATTTAATTTTTAGTTGAGCTATTCATTAAGATATGTGTAACAACCAGTCATGGCATCACATAACTATTACAATAGCAGATGATATACCTAATTACATACAATGAGGATTATACTGGCTGCATTGCTTCAATTAATTATTGAAAAATGTGTGTGATTGGTTCATCTTTACTGGTACCATTTTCTTTGTTCTTTAAATAAAATATAAATATGATATTAGGGAGTGAGTAATCCTTTGATAATGTTACCTCGAAAGGCTCACAAGTGTCTACATGTTTATTAATAATTTAACCATCTTAAATTACTTGTGTACTATATCCAGCTGATTCTCCTACTCTAAATAGATACTTCATACATGTTTTTAGTAACTCCTTCTAAGTGAGATATCCATGATTATAAGTGATGAATATAAAAGGTTTGTAGAGTAATAAAAGACATATATTGGTGGTTTTATCTATTGTAAGTACACAGCTAAACAGATTAGATGTTTTAACCAACTCAATGTCACTTGGGTTTAACATACAATGAAAAGTATTAACAACTCATAATATTTTCATTACTAATTACTATGGAATCGATATTTATGTACTTTAAAAAACAATTTATTATAAAAGACAAGTATATAGTATGTAGGGCTGTCCTATTATAAATTCCATAGCGATAGCCATGACACATAAGTCCATCATCCATGAAAATTCTTGTGGCTAACTAATGAGACATTAAACAGAATCTTCATAGCTCTGACAATTAACTGTATGACTACCAAGTATTAGTCAGTAAGAAGTGTCATGTTCGCTACTTGTTAGTGTCTTATATATAACCTAAATGACCATATATTGGTTACATCAACCAAACAAATCTGCAGTGATATAGTGTAAATTCAGTGAGTATCCAAACTATTCTCTATTGCATTTTTGTCTCTCCAATACATCATTGTGGTTCATATGCTAAGTTACTTACAGTGGACAAAAGACAGGTTGACAATAACTTATGCAGAGCTGGAATACCTCTTTATAAGTGTTGTAGAGTATGACCTAATGTTGTCATTACTATTATATATACTTGCATTGATTTTGGTCAAGATGCTATTTCATTTAAAGTAAAACTTTGTATAATTAGTACTCTGAACTAAAACTAAAAATCTTGACAAACTACGCTACTAAAACTAGCACTAGAAATAAAAAAAATTGTATGAGCTACTAAAACAAAAACTAAAAGAAGTAAACTTATTTTCGCCCACGGTTAGTTAATTAATCAAAAGCAAACAGGTTAAAAATCCTAACTCAAGCTCTGAAGTCATTTGTGGAACGAGATCAGGCGAGATGTCTCTTATAAGTCTTATTTTGTGTATTTTAGTCTTTTCAAAGACGGTCGTTGCATTGTCCGACTGCCGTGAACTTGACGTTCAGAGCAATGCTGGGGGATCATCTATTCTCTATTGCATTTTTGTCTCTCCAATACATCATTGTGGTTCATATGCTATTATCAAGTACATATACATTTTCAAACTTTAGAGATGAATCGTGCAATACAGTATATTTTATGCCTGTTAACTTTGTTTATATGCACATAAACATTTATATTACATAATGAGGAATAACTTAAAATAATTGTACTATTTCTGTGTTAATTATAGGAAGTTCACTGATGTACTGTCGTACTAACAGTCTTCAATGTTGTACTGATAATTACTTCAATGAGAAGAAGATAACTATTAAACAAAATCTCATCAATGGTTTAATACATGAATTCAAGCAAAGCAACTTTGACATTTTATGCAGGATTGTTGATGCATTGGAAGACTGTAAGTTTATGTGGCACTGTGAATACAGGCTATAAACAGGAAATGAGTGTGTAGTAGTGACACTGCTTTTAAGTAGATTCTAGAATTTCTCCCTATATGTATATACCGACAAAGAAAGACAAGCAGATTGTCTAAATGTCTCATCACTTTAATAAGCAATAGAGTTATTATTTTTAAAGTTCCAAACCTGTTCTTCATTTTTGTAACACTTTAGTTTGTATCAATATCTTTATCTAGTTATAGATAACACTTTCTTACAAGAGTTTGCATCCTGTGTTCCTCTTCTAAAGCAACTTACACAATCCAATCAAAATACTCAATCTATGCAGTTTATTCAAACTTTCTCTGCTAACTTTATCATTAATACAACAAGCAATTTTAATGTTAGCATGTATTTTGATACTTTTCTTGATGATGTGAAGACTCAATTTATCACTGATTTTATAGCTCCAAAACTTCTTTTTCCTCTCAATTCTGTTCAACGTATTTGTGTCAAAGGAAAAATTGATACAATGTTTAACACAACATTCATAGCACAAACTGTTGCTAATGTTGAAAAGTTAAGGAGAATTATTTCTGTTATGAAGGAAATAAAAAAATGGTATAAAGATGTATTTCTTTTAAGAGTTTCTAATGGTTCATTTGTTGATAAATGTGTGGATACATTCTTGCAACTTCGTTGTTCTGCTTGCATTCGTAACATTCAACCATTGTGCCGGAGCATTTGTACATATCTTACTCAAGGCTGTTATGTGCCCTATCGACAAGGTCTGAGATCTCAATTTGATATTTTGTGGAATGTTACACGCCAAGTTATTGACCAAGCAGAGCAAGCTGTAACTGATGCAATCTCTTCTGAAAATAATATATTCACAATTGACTTTAACGACAACAGTCAGTTTGAATCATTTGTAAGTGAATCATATGATCATGATGAGTGATGAAAAGGTTGATTAAAGTCATGTTTCTAATAACGACTTTTATTATTCTATAGAAGTTTCAAGTTAGTTCTTGTGGTATAGTTTTCAGACCAACTGTTGGACGTAAACGTCGAGCTACAAATAATCCATTAGTATTACCAAATACTATTATATTGAATGTCACTGGACTGAATGGCTCTTTTACATACGGTAATAGCAAACTATAATTTTTATGATTATAATTTTTACAGATGGAGATGGTCCTATTTTCTGTCAGAGCAGACCTATTACCAACTGTTGGGATGGTGATAAAGAGAGACAAATGGATGATGATATTGATGATATAAATGACTCCATTCAATTCCAAGGTGAGCTTTATGGTCACACATTGTATAGCCTAATCAATGTACTTTTAGACATGAATCCAGTGGTGTCATTTAACAGGAGAGAGCTCATTGAACTAGCTAGATCTTTAGGTATAAGTCATATTATTATTACTTATAATTATAATGTTGCTGTTATTAAAGGTACTCCAGTGAGTGATTTCTTATCTGAACAGTCTTTTCTTGAGATTGCTCCAAGTGGACTTCAAATACTACCTGGTCAACTATTCTCACTCATACTTAAAGACACCTCTACTCCAACTCCTAGTATTACTTCTGTTGTTACTACACTTCCAATCTCCACTATAAAGCCTACATCATCAATATTGATAGCCACTACCACTCCTACTATAGCTGGTACCAAAGATCCAAACAGTGGAACAACTTGGCCAGTAACTCCTAGTATTACTTCTGTTGTTACTACACTTCCAATCTCCACTATAAAGTCTACATCATCAATATTGAAAGCCACTACCACTCCTACTATAGCTGGTACCAAAGATCCAAACAGTGGAACAACTTGGCCAGTAACTCCTAGTATTACTTCTGTTGTTACTACACTTCCAATCTCCACTATAAAGCCTACATCATCAATATTGATAGCCACTACCACTCCTACTATAGCTGGTACCAAAGATCCAAACAGTGGAACAACTTGGCCAGTAGCTTCACTTGGCATTTTAATGTTTAGTTTGATAGTTACATTGTTACTTTACTAGAGACATAATTTATTAACTCAGTAATTCTATTTCCCCCTTTAATTTTATAGCAATCATTTATTAGTTTGATATCAATGATCATGATTTTACTAAAATTTTCAGTGAACACACACACACACCTCAGAACTGAGGTATAGAAGAAGGCTGAGGTTCAAAGGTCATAATCCTTAAGGAGCCTAGGGTTATATTAAAGCTTTTTGTAAATTTATGTAAATTCAAATATAATTATGTTATAATTGATAAAATAGTAATTGTATTGGGAAATTAGTATAGATTAAATTTTAGCTTTAAATAGCTTATGTATTTCATATTTGAGAAATGAAACTACCACCTTCTGCTGAGATTGTATTACTCCAATGATACTGTTGAGGTTATCCATGTAATGGAATGAGCATGATATCATTGATCTTTGATTACAAAGTCAATACATACTCTATTAGTATGTTTCCAAATATTTTGTTGCCCTAGGTCACTTTTGATGCTTCATACTAATATGTCTGGATAGTAAGTAATGCAGACATACAGTCACCAGTAAGTTGGTGAATTTAGCAATAATTATATGTATGCATGTAATCATTGTTATGTTTACTGACTTACTTGTACATTGATTGGTTTATTTAACCAATATATGGCTAAACAGGTTACATATAGCAAACATATTTTGATCCAAATAGTAACCATAATACTGTTTCATAACTAAAATTGAGTACCTTGTAATACTAAAACTAAACTAAAATTTAAATTTCAGTTGATAAGTTTAGTTTTTGATCTTATTATTTATTGCTTTTTGCCCATAAAACCTAATATAAAACATATTAAGACCTGTTTATAAGGAAATATTAATTTGTAGCTGCCGCTACTTGTAGTTACATGTAACTATATACATTGCCATCTTATAAGAAATGGAGTGTTAAATATGGTTCATATCCTAGCAAGTTAAAAAGGTATTGAGTTGAAAGTATATCTTGAAGGTATATTTGAAGTTGTTATATGTGAATTAGTTTCTTTTATGACAAATAATTAACCATACAAAACACATAAAGCAATACCAAGCTACTTATAGTAGACAAATTTGACAATAACTTATGGAGACCAGGAGTACTCCTTTGAACAAATTCATTAAAACTAAAACTGAAACTGAAACTGAAAGAACTCTTCAGACATTACTGAAACTAAAACTAGAACTAAATGTTTTTACACATGTATACTGAAACTAAACTAAAACGAAAAGAAATCAACTAAAACGTTGTATCATACTAAAACAACACTAAATTAAAGACTGGAACATATCATCGTTTAAATATGGCTCACATCTTGGCAAAATCAAAGGAATCAGCTGAGTTGAATGATTATCTTGTGTAAAGTATACTTGAGGTTGCTGTGTGTGTGTGAACTATTTTGAAATATTTAAGTCTTACAGAACACACAATGTTTGCTAAGTTACTTACAGTGGACAAAAGACAGGTTGACAATAACTTATGCAGAGCTGGAGTACCTCTTTATAAGTGTTGTAGAGTATGACCTAATGTTGTCATTACTATTATATATACTTACTTTGATTTTGGTCAAGATGCTATTTCATTTAAAGTAAAACTTTGTATAATTAGTACTCTGAACTAAAACTAAAAATCTTGACAAACTACGCTACTAACTAGCACTAGAAATAAAAAAAATTGTATGGGCTACTAAAACTAAAACTAAAAGAACTTAATTTTCGCCCACGGTTAGTTAATTAATCAAAAGCAAACAGGTTAAAAATCTTAACTCAAGCTCTGAAGTCATTTGTGGAACGAGATCAGACGAGATGTCTCTTATAAGTCTTGTTTTGTGTATTTTAGTCTTTTCAAAGACGGTCGTTGCATTGTCCGACTGCCGTGAACTTGACGTTCAGAGCGATGCTGAGGGATCATCTAAGCCTGTTCGTGGTAGGTTCTTGTGTCAGTTGTCTATATGGAGCTGTAAACATTAACCATTAACTTCATAGCTCAAAGAGAGAATCTCAATTCAGTAACTTGATCCTCATATATAATGGTGATATAGCAATGTGTATATATGTATATATATATAACTGACAAAGTATATATAGAGAGTTTATTTCAATGCCAGTTGATTACATCAACTAATCAAATCTTTTAGTGATATAGTGTAAATTCTGTGGGTATCCAAACTATTCTCTATTGCATTTTTGTCTCTCCAAAACATCATTGTGGTTCGTATGCTATCATCAAGTACATATGCATTTTCAAACTTTAGAGATGAATTGTGTAATAAAGTATATTTAATATCTGTTAACTTTGTTTATACACAACTCAATGTCACTTGGGTTTAACATACAATGAAAAGTATTAACAACTCATAATATTTTCATTACTAATTACTATGGAATTGATATTATGTACCTTAAAAAACAATTTATCATAAAAGACAAGTATATAGTATGTAGGGCTGTCCTATTATAAATTCCATAGCGATAGCCATGACACATAAGTCCATCATCCATGAAAATTCTTGTGGCTAACTAATGAGACATTAAACAGAATCTTCATAGCTCTGACAATTAACTGTATGACTACCAAGTATTAGTCAGTAAGAAGTGTCATGTTCACTACTTGTTAGTGTCTTATATATAACCTAAATGACCATATATTGGTTACATCAACCAAACAAATCTGTCAATGATATAGTGTAAATTCTGTGGGTAACCAAACTATTCTCTATTGCATTTTTTTCTCTCCAAAACATCATTGTGGTTCGTATGCTATCATCAAGTACATATGCATTTTCAAACTTTAGAGATGAATTGTGTAATAAAGTATATTTTATATCTGTTAACTTTGTTTATATATACATAAACATTTGTGTTACATAATGAGGAATAACTTAAAATATTTGTACTATTTCTGTGTTAATTATAGGAAGTTCACTGATGTACTGTCGTACTAACAGTCTTCAATGTTGTACTGATAATTACTTCAATGAGAAGAAGATAACTATTAAACAAAATCTCATCAACGGTTTGATACATGAATTCAAGCAAAGCAACTTTGACATTTTATGCAGGATTGTTAATGCATTGGAAGACTGTAAGTTTATGCGGCTCTGTGAATACAGGCTATAAACAGGAAATGAGTGTGTAGTAGTGACACTGCTTTCAAGTAGATTCTAAGTTCCTACCAGAATTTTTCCTATATGTACCAACAAAGAAAGACAAGCAGATTATCTAAATGTCTCATCACTTTGATAAGTAATAGAGTTATTATTTTCAACCTTCCAAACCTGTTCTTCGTTTTGTAACACTTTAGTTTGTATCAATATCTTTATCTAGTTATATATAACACTTTCTTACAAGAGTTTACATCCTGTGTTCCTCTTCTAAAGCAACTTACACGATCCAATCAAAATACTCAATCTATGCAGTTTATTCAAACTTTCTCTGCTAACTTTATCATTAATACAACAAGCAATTTTAATGTTAACATGTATTTTGATACTTTCCTTGATGATGTGAAGACTCAATTTATCACTGATTTTATAGCTCCAAAACTTCTTTTTCCTCTCAATTCTGTTCAACGTATTTGTGTCAAAGGAAAGATTGATACAATGTTTAATACAACATTCATAGCACAAACTGTTGCTAATGTTGAAAAGTTAAGGAGAATTATTTCTGTTATGAAGGAAATTAAAAAATGGTATAAAGATGTATTTCTTTTAAGAGTCTCTAATGGTTCATTTGTTGATAAATGTGTGGATACATTCTTGCAACTTCGTTGTGCTGCTTGCATTTGTAACATTCAACCATTGTGCCGGAGCATTTGTACATATCTTACTCAAGGCTGTTATGTGCCCTATCGACAAGGTCTGAGATCTCAATTTGATATTTTGTGGAATGTTACACGCCAAGTTATTGACCAAGCAGAGCAAGCTGTAACTGATGCAATCTCTTCTGAAAATAATATATTCACAATTGACTTTAACGACAACAGTCAGTTTGAATCATTTGTAAGTGAATCATATGATCATGATGAGTGATGAAAGGTTGATTAAAGTCATGTTTCTAATAACGACTTTTATTATTCTATAGAAGTTTCAAGTTAGTTCTTGTGGTATTGTTTTCAGACCAACTGTTGGACGTAAACGTCGAGCTACAAATAATCCATTAGTATTACCAAATACTATTATATTGAATGTCACTGGACTGAATGGCTCTTTTACATATGGTAATAGCAAACTATAATTTTTATGATTATAATTTTTACAGATGGAGATGGTCCTATTTTCTGTCAGAGCAGACCTATTACCAACTGTTGGGATGGTGATAAAGAGAGACAAATGGATGATGATATTGATGATATAAATGACTCCATTCAATTCCAAGGTGAGCTTTATGGTCACACATTGTATAGCCTAATCAATGTACTTTTAGACATGAATCCAGTGGTGTCATTTAACAGGAGAGAGCTCATTGAACTAGCTAGATCTTTAGGTATAAGTCATATTATTATTACTTATAATTATAATGTTGCTGTTATTAAAGGTACTCCAGTGAGTGATTTCTTATCTGAGCAGTCTTTTCTTGAGATTGCTCCAAGTGGACTTCAAATACTACCTGGTCAACTATTCTCACTCATACTTAAAGACACCTCTACTCCAACTCCTAGTATTACTTCTGTTGTTACTACACTTCCAATCTCCACTATAAAGCCTACATCATCAATATTGATAGCCACTACCACTCCTACTATAGCTGGTACCAAAGATCCAAACAGTGGAACAACTTGGCCAGTAGCTTCACTTGGCATTTTAATGTTTAGTTTGATAGTTACATTGTTACTTTACTAGAGACATAATTTATTAACTCAGTAATTCTATTTCCCCCTTTAATTTTATAGCAATCATTTATTAGTTTGATATCAATGATCATGATTTTACTAAAATTTTCAGTGAACACACACACACCTCAGAACTGAGGTATAGAAGAAGGCTGAGGTTCAAAGGTCATAATCCTTAAGGAGCCTAGGGTTATATTAAAGCTTTTTGTAAATTTATGTAAATTCAAATATAATTATGTTATAATTGATAAAATAGTAATTGTATTGGGAAATTAGTATAGATTAAATTTTAGCTTTAAATAGCTTATGTATTTCATATTTGAGAAATGAAACTACCACCTTCTGCTGAGATTGTATTACTCCAATGATACTGTTGAGGTTATCCATGTAATGGAATGAGCATGATATCATTGATCTTTGATTACAAAGTCAATACATACTCTATTAGTATGTTTCCAAATATTTTGTTGCCCTAGGTCACTTTTGATGCTTCATACTAATATGTCTGGATAGTAAGTAATGATAAACATACAGTCACCAGTAAGTTGGTGAATTTAGCAATAATTACATGTATGCATGTAATCATTGTTATGTTTACTGACTTACTTGTACATTGATTAGTTTATTTAACCAATATATGGCTAAATAGGTTACATATAGCAAACATATTTTGATCCAAATAGTAACCATAATACTGTTTTCATTACTAATGTACTACTGCTTATGTAGCTACGTAAACAATCAATTACATAATACATTAATAATCAAAATAGTATTATGTGTACTTTTGTATATGTAACCTGTATATTGTATTAGTTAAATCAATCAAATAATTAGTGTTGTTTTGGTATACCAAAACTAAAACTAAAATATATTTATTTTAATAGGGGTATAATAACTAAAATTGAGTACCTTGTAATACTAAAATTAAACTAAAGTTTAAATATCAGTTGATAAGTTTAGTTTTTGATCTTATTATTTATTGCTTTTTGCCCATAAAACCTAATATAAAACATATCAAGACCTGTTTATAAGGAAATATTAATTTGTAGCTGCCGCTACTTGTAATTACATGTAACTATATACATTGCCATCTTATAAGAAATGGAGTGTTAAATATGGTTCATATCCTAGCAAGTTAAAAAGGTATTGAGTTGAAAGTATATCTTGAACGTATATTTGAAGTTGTTATATGTGAATTAGTTTCCTTTATGACAAATAATTAACCTTACAAAACACATAAAGCAATGCCAAGCTACTTATAGTGGACAAATTTGACAATAGCTTATGGAGACCAGGAGTACTCCTTTGAACAAATTCATTAAAACTAAAACTGAAACTGAAACCAAAACTAAAAGAAATCTTTAGACACTACTGAAACTAAAACTAGAACTAAATGTTTTTACACAAGTATACTGAAACTAAACTAAAACGAAAAGAAATCAACTAAAACATTGTATCATACTAAAACAACACTAATATAAAGACTGGAACATATCATCGTTTAAATATGGCTCATATCTTGGCAAAATTAAAAGAATCAGTGAGTTGAATGATTATCTTGTGCAAAGTGAACTTGAGGTTGCTGTGTGTGTGTGAACTATTTTGAAATATTTAAGTCTTACAGAACGCACAATGTTTGCTAAGTTACTTACAGTGGACAAAAGACAGGTTGACAATAACTTATGCAGAGCTGGAGTACCTCTTTATAAGTGTTGTAGAGTATGACCTAATGTTGTCATTACTATTATATATACTTGCTTTGATTTTGGTCAAGATGCCATTTCATTTAAAGTAAAACTTTGTATAATTAGTACTCTGAACTAAAACTAAAAATCTTGACAAACTACGCTACTAACTAGCACTAGAAATAAAAAAATTGTACGAGTTACTAAAACTAAAACTAAAAGAGTAAACTTATTTTCGCCCACGGTTAGTTAATTAATCAAAAGCAAACAGGTTAAAAATCTTAACTCAAGCTCTGAAGTCATTTGTGGAACGAGATCAGACGAGATGTCTCTTATAAGTCTTATTTTGTGTATTTTAGTCTTTTCAAAGACGGTCGTTGCATTGTTCGACTGCCGTGAACTTGACGTTCAGAACAATGCTGGGGGATCATCTAAGCCTGTTCTTGGTAGGTTCTTGTGTCAGTTGTCTACATGGAGCTGTAACCATTAACTTCATAGCTCAAAGAGAGAATCTTAATCCAGTAACTTAATCCTCACCTCACATGTAATGGTGATATAGCAATGTTTATATATATATATAATTGACAAAATATATAGAGTTTATTTCGGTGCCAGTGTCATATTTCTGATTGCAATTGCCCATAGCATATTGAACAAAGGTATCAATATAATTATCTAAGTATCTACAGTAGTAGCAGTACAGAGCTATAAAGAGTTGGTCCATTTTGTGTACTGTAGTCTCATTATTTGATGTCATAGATGTGCTCGCGCAACAATATTAGTAGAGTGTGTATTGGAGAGTAGCATGCCTGACATAGCAGTATGTGACTATTATCTTTTGATGTCCATTTTGATTACTACCACACCCTTATCATGATGTATTCTTTTAGGTTCTAACTTGCCCTATTGTCCATTGGACAAGCCTCAATGTTGTACTGTTCAGTACTTTAATACTGTCAGAAATAACACAACAGATGAGTTGATGTCTGGACTTCATAAAGACTTAGAGATAACACTTTTGAGTTGGGAAGATGCATATAAAACCACAACAGGTTAGAATCTAGTTCCTTATTTGTTGTTTGTTGATACTTTGTTAGAGGCCATACTGTTAAAATAAGATTTTAGTGCCAGACCGCCCACTATATCAAACCCATCTTAAACTAACCTAACATCATTAAACTTAATATTCAATGGTTTCTATTAATGTTATGTCTCTACACTACTTTGATTAAGGCTGACAGATTAAAGGTGTGAGCATGCCTGCTAATTATTGTTGCAACCAAAACACTGCTAACGAGTGACCTATGTCAGCTCTAATGTGTTGTTTATCATTTGGTTATGTTAATATTTACTCTCTTATAATTTGGCTTGTGGGACAATGATTTGAATATAAGTGGGACACTTTGCTTCAACATAAATATAGGGAAAGGAAATTGCTACAATGTATGATTGTACCTTAGTAGTAAATTACAAGATATGACATAACCACAAACTCTCTATATATTAAGTACTTGTTGGTTGTGTAATGATGTATCATGTCTTCTCGAGAGACACCTGTTAATCTATATATTGTTTCACTTGTTTGACTGTGTCACTAGATGAGCCTCTAATAAACAGTATCAATAGCCTGATATCCCATAGCTCTTTGGCAGAGAGACACTTCATATCCTCTCTCTGAAGGTAACCATGGATTAAGCTACCTCAATGCTTTTAAAATGTCCACCTACTAATTTTGGCCTCGGTCCAGTGGAATAGTCTAAATCAATAGCCACAGGTCATTAATAATATGCATAGTGTCTGTCCTTATAGACATGTGCTATTTTAATTTGTCGCTGTAGTACTATAGTTGTTTTAAGGACATATTTGACATCACAAGATGATTTAATAAGCTTACGTAAAATCTTTGATCTCTCTCTCTTTCTAGATACTATCAATCAATTCTCTACACTCTTTGTCAATGTCCTTCCTTTTCCTCGTTCAATTGTTGCTTTAGCTAAAGTCTACTTCAATACTGTCAAGATAAACTTGAATCATCAATTACATCCAAACTATACTGTTGATTTGAGCTTTGACTTTGAGAAGTTTGTATACAACTTAACGTCAACACTTGTTGATATGTTCACTCAAGCTTTGCCTTACTCTAGCAACCAAATACAGTGTCTTGATAATCTTATTCATGAATACATAAATTCAGAACATATTAAAAATATTGGACAGAGCTTTAAACAATTACAATATGTCATGCAATCACTGAAGAAGATCACCAACCTTTTAGTCCAGTTTCGTAAACCAAACTCACTTAAATTCTTGCCCTCAAATCAATGTATTGAAGCTGTCCTGAAACAATACTGCTCTAGTTGTGTACGTAACATTCCAAAGTTGTGTGAGAGTGTCTGTGTCCCTGTTGTTAGTGCATGTCAGTCACCAGTTTATGAGGGTCTAAAGCCTCAATTGGAAGCTGTATGGAATGTCAGTCGTCAACTGTTAAAACTAACTCAATCCCTGATGAATCAGACACTACGAGTAGATGGACCTCTTATTTTACCTGCTAATATATATCGTAGTTTGGTAAGGAGACATTTGTAGTAGTCAGTCAAACCTTAAATTTATCAATGTTAACAGCAATAGTATGTTGCATAATATACTGCTAAGCAGTTATTTGTGTGGAACAAAGTTATTAAATGTTATAGTAGTTGAATCATACCATGTTATTGTTGTATGCACTTAATTAAAACTTGCAATTACAGTTTTTTCACAACAACTGTTTTTTATTCTATAGGAAAAAGAATCTCTAGAACGTTGTAAAATTGATCTATCAAGTATATTATTATCATCACGTAGAAGACGACGATATTTAAAAAATTATCCTTTGCCATCATCTCTGGAACCTGCTGTCACTAAAATGTTCTCTCTGTCAAGAGTGTTCAGTAAGGATGATCAAATGTAACCACAATAGCCTTCAGTTTCCTTGAATGGAAACTAAGTAAACCACCACAAGTGCATCCCTCAAGATTATGAAATACATTTTTAGTGTGTTATAATTGAGAAATTTGAGATTTCCCCACAGTATGTGATTGTCTTGACTACATCCTGTTTATTGTACCCACTGACTACATACATATCAATATATGAGGGTATCAGCTAATATTGGTAATGTATAAATAATGATTATAGGAAAATGTTACTTGGTAATTAACACATTATTTTTGCTCCTTTCTCTCTTCTCTCTCTCTCATTAGACAAGTCTACTCCAACTTTCTGTTTATCAAAAGCTATTAGTAGTAATTGTTGGAATGGTTCCAGTGTTGTTGCTAATGATACTACAACTACTCTTTCGTTTAGTATTGAACATCAAAGACATAACCCAGTACATGCCTTTAACATAAAACAACTTTATGTTCAGGTTAGTTTACAAGTTATGGAGTTGGAAATCCAGTAACTGTACAACCAACACAAATTAGTGATTTTGGGTGTGGGTGCCCACACTATTACTATGTTGTCTTGGGAAGTAACCTTATTCCCTAGCTAGCTCAATGTAAGATTTATGTACTATGAAAGTAGGAGTAGTCAGACTATAGGATTACTAAATCTTGTGATTATATTTCATTGACATTTGTTGTAATACCTTACCTAAATAGATATAGCATTCGTTAAAACAATTAATGTACTCTGTTACTTTGATGATCTAATACAAACAGTTTTGTTGACACTTAAATATGTCACCAATAACTATATAGAATAATGAAATTTACTGTTGAGTCTGTTTTTATACTTTAGGCTGTCCAATTGGGAACTAAAATTGTGGATTATTTACAGACTAGTGACTTTCAACAAACTTTACCAGAAAATATATCCATACCAGTAGTTAATACTGTCACTGCTCCACCTACAATAGTGACATCCAGTACTACTGAAGAACCAACATCCAGTACTACTGAGCCAACATTTAGTACTACTGAAGAACCAGCAGATCTGTGAGTGATTATTATTGTGATATGATTGTCATCATAAAATTGATTTGATTACTAAATTCTTTTGTCACCAAAGTACCCAATTATCATTCTTCCCACAGCACCACTATATATCCTACTATTATTATAATTTATCCATTCAACGGATCAAACTCGTTTTACCAGCTAAACCAGTTATCAACACTGCTCATTCTTCTCCTTCCTACTCTTCTCATATTCTTTCAATTGGGATGAACACATACTTTTAATAATAGAACATTTATATTTTGTATCACATGCAACAGATCACCCTTTGTTATAAAACATTATTTTAAAAAGTTTATTCTGTTAGAACAACTATATAACTGCTCAAAAGTATACAATGCTAAAACAGTATTTGTCTTGTTTATTATTAATAAAAACGGGTTTATTATACTAGAAATAATAAATATTATATCATCACATCATTCACATGTCATTAGTAGTACACTAGTGCATGATAGTACATTATATATATATATATTATAATATATATATATGTATACATTGTTACGTTAATTACAATGCGTTTTGAAATACCTGAAAGTGAAGAAGGGAAAAGTGAAAAATACAAGCGACCATAATTCAGAAGATTAAAAGACGAAAAAAACTAGAATAAGTTTTGTTTATGAAAAATATGATAGAAAGGATGATAGTACTCAAAAAAGTTGTCTTAACTACTACTAGAAGATATATCTATGACTCTCCAGTGTCTTGATAATCTTATTCATGAATACATAAATTCAGAACATATTAAAAATATTGGACAGAGCTTTAAACAATTACAATATGTCATGCAATCACTGAAGAAGATCACCAACCTTTTAGTCCAGTTTCGTAAACCAAACTCACTTAAATTCTTGCCCTCAAATCAATGTATTGAAGCTGTCCTGAAACAATACTGCTCCAGTTGTGTACGTAACATTCCAAAGTTGTGTGAGAGTGTCTGTGTCCCTGTTGTTAGTGCATGTCAGTCACCAGTTTATGAGGGTCTAAAGCCTCAATTGGAAGCTGTATGGAATGTCAGTCGTCAACTGTTAAAACTAACTCAATCCCTGATGAATCAGACACTACGAGTGGATGGACCTCTTATTTTATCTGCTAATATATATCGTAGTTTGGTGAGGAGACATTTGTAGTAGTCAGTCAAACCTTAAATTTATCAATGTTAACAGCAATAGTATGTTGCATAATATACTGCTAAGCAGTTATTTGTGTGGAACAAAGTTATTAAATGTTATAGTAGTTAAATCATACCATGTTATTGTTGTATGCACTTAATTAAAACTTGCAATTACAGTTTTTTCACAACAACTGTTTTTTTATTCTATAGGAAAAAGAATCTCTAGAACGTTGTAAAATTGATCTATCAAGTATATTATTATCATCACGTAGAAGACGACGATATTTAAAAGATTATCCTTTGCCATCATCTCTGCAACCTGCTGTCACTAAAATGTTCTCTCTGTCAAGAGTGTTCAGTAAGGATGATCAAATGTAACCACAATAGCCTTCAGTTTCCTTGAATAGAAACTAAGTAAACCACAAGTGCATCCCTCAAGATTATGAAATACATTTTTAGTGTGTTATAATTGAGAAATTTGAGATTTCCCCACAGTATGTGATTGTCTTGACTACATCCTGTTTATTGTACCCACTGGCTACATACATATCAATATATGAGGGTATCAGCTAATATTGGTAATGTATAAATAATGATTATAGGAAAATGTTATTTGTTAATTAACACATTATTTTTGCTCCTTTCTCTCTCTCTTCTCACTCTCATTAGACAAATCTACTCCAACTTTCTGTTTATCAAAAGCTATTAGTAGTAATTGTTGGAATGGTTCCAGTGTTGTTGCTAATGATACTACAACTACTCTTTCGTTTAGTATTGAACATCAAAGACATAACCCAGTACATGCCTTTAACATAAAACAACTTTATGTTCAGGTTAGTTTACAAGTTATGGAGTTGGAAATCCAGTAACTGTACAACCAACACAAATTAGTAATTTTGGGTGTGGGTGCCCACACTATTACTATGTTGTCTTGGGAAGTAACCTTATTCCCTAGCTAACTCAATGTAAGATTTATGTACTATGAAAGTAGGAGTAGTCAGACTATAGGATTACTAAATCCTGTGATTATATTTCATTGACATTTGTTGTAATACCTTACCTAAATAGGTTTAGCATTTGTTAAAACAATTAATGTACTCCGTTACTTTGATGATCTTATACAAACAGTTTTGTTGACACTAAAATATGTCACCAATCACTATATAGAATAATGAAATTTACTGTTGAGTCTGTTTTTATACTTTAGGCTGTCCAATTGGGAACTAAAGTTGTGGATTATTTACAGACTAGTGACTTTCAACAAACTCTACCAGAAAATATATCCATACCAGTAGTTAATACTGTCACTGCTCCACCTACAATAGTGACATCCAGTACTACTGAACCAAAATCCAGTACTACTGAAGAACCAACATTTAGTACTACTGAAGAACCAACAGATCTGCGAGTGATTATTATTGTGATATAATTGTCATCATAAAATTGATTTGATTACTAAATTCTTTTGTCACCAAAGTACCCAATTATCATTCTTCCCACAGCACCACACTATATCCTACTATTATTATAATTTATCCATTCAACGGATCAAACTCGTTTTACCAGTTAAACCAGTTATCAACACTGCTCATTCTTCTCCTTCCTACTCTTCTCATATTCTTTCAATTGGGATGAACACATACTTTTAATAATAGAACATTTATATTTTGTATCACATGCAACAGATCACCCTTTGTTATAAAACATTATTTTAAAAGTTTATTCTGTTAGAACAACTATATAACTGCTCAAAAGTATACAATGCTAAAACAGTATTTGTCTTGTTTATTATTAATAAAAATGGGTTTATTATACTAGAAATAATAAATATTATATCATCACATGTCATTAGTAGTACACTAGTGCATGATAGTACATTATATATATATATATTATAATATATATATATATATATATATATATATATATGTATACATTGTTACGTTAATGACAATGTGTTTTGAAATACCTGAAAGTGAAGAAGGGAAAGTGAAAAATACAAGCGACCATAATTCAGAAGATTAAAAGAACAAAAAAACTAGAATAAGTTTTGTTTATGAAAAATATGATAGAAAGGATGATAGCACTCAAAAAGTTGTCTTAACTACTACTAGAAGATATATCTATGACTCTCCAAAAATTGTTGAGTTGGCCATTGAAATGGATGTGGAGGTGAAAAAGGAGTTATCAGGAAAAGATGTGGTAGGCACAGCTCCCAGTGACATCTCAGGGTCACCAAATGTAAGGTTACCAGTGCCAGCTGTTTGAAGTGGGGAGGAAAGTGGATGATGTGGTGATGTCATGGTGGGCTCCTGAAAATCCTAATAGAGAAAGAGACACCACGTATGTGCAGGTTTAAAATGTTGTATAGTTGCACACACACACACACACACACACTTTACCAAATAAATTTGTAAAAAATTAATATGATATAGTGTAAAGCAATTCTGAGGCAATGATGGGTGAAGGTTTAGGACTTCAGTGCTCCTCTCTCTAGCAAGTGAAAGAGCAATACATCTACTGATCAAGACATGTAGCCTTAACTTCCTTACTATTATATCACAACTTATTATAATTATATTTCAGTGTATTGAGTAATCCTTTTCAATCCATCTATGGAAGCCCAGTGGGACAGTCTGAGATCAGCACATTTTAATACTTATCCCTATCCCCTAAACCCTAAAAATTAAAGTGTGTGGCCTGAGGTCACTAGGCCACACCTGAGGTTGGACCGTCCCACTGGAGCATGGCTAAATGTCAGACTCTCCCACTAGGCTTTCGTACCCATCATTGATACATAATGTATTATACAAATGTGAAACCTCTCTAATTGTCCCGATTGTAGGGACATCCTCTTTCTGAGATTATTTAGAGGGGACAAAGACAATGTATTTTATGGAGAAGCAGCTATGTTCCATACATCACTTCAATACTTACAGGCTCAGTCTTAATATTAAGCTTGGACAAGTCAATGCCAGGACTAGACCGTAACATCTCAGAGAAGTGATCATCATTTCCTATTCCAAATACATGAGGAGAAAGGGGTGTAGTTGTCGTTGAGCTAACAGGTGAACGAGCACGAGGAGTAGAAGGGCCTAACACTTTATCAGCAGCTTCTGCTAACTGTTTGGTATCAGGAGTTAGAGATGGTGTACGAATACCATGAGCTCTGGCTGTCAACTCTAGTTCCTAGTGGACAAAACAAGAGGATACAAATTAGTCTCAATGTCTTTTAAGGATTTATGAACTCAGCTAATAGAGTATAGGACACAGATTAGAAACTATATTACTACCATATGACTATCACAGCATATTTGCTTTAGGTTGTAGCTGCTAGCATAGATAGAACAAAAACACTCATAAATATCTCAGTATATGACACAGACAATTGATTATTTACATGAACTCAAGCACAATCTTTTGAGTTTGTAAGAATTCATACCTGACTTCCTTTAAAGTAAGGAGAGACCACTTTTTGGTAATATAATAGTGCAAGCACTAGACTGGGTGCTTTATTTCCTGTTTTTCCATGTAGGTACATTACTTGTCTTATTTACATATCTATCTATTATTACCATGTGATTCCTTAACAAAATAGTTGTGGTTGTCATGTGAGTGATACTATACTTTTTCTTTGAGTAGCAATGAAACAATCAAATTACTGGACAGGAAGTTTCAATTAACATAACATTCCATAATAAATGTAAAAATTTGCGTGTGTTAATGAGTTTGTTTGCCAACGTACATTTCCAATCCCTCTCCTTGACTCTTTTAGATATAATGATATGCACTTTATGAAATCTACAGTATCTATAGTATTTATAATGTGTAGTCTATATAAGGGTACTTGTTTACTAATTTGTCTGAGTTAATTATTCTAAATTGTTATTGCACTGAAACAATGCAAACTATTAGCCAACCATTGTTTAGTCTAAAACACACAATCTTAGCTATTGTATTGACAGGTTATTGTGTATGCATACTAGTATTAAGAATCCTCACTTGAATCCGTAGTCTCATTTGTCGGTTACTTTCCTCTAGTTGTCTTTGTTTAGCATCTTGTATCTTGAGTCTCTCTACATCTCTCTGTAGTTTTCTAATGTAGTCTACACTGGCTTTTAGAATACTTCCTTTATTCTGGCGAGCTTCACTGTAAACAGGATATAGGTAATGTAACAATAGATAATATATCACAATACCTTTCTGAAGATGGAAGTAGTAGTCCTAATTCTTTAATTCTATCATTAATATTAAATCTTCGACGTCTTTCAACTTGAAAATGATAGAAACACTTGTTAATTTTATTGATACAGAGTTTGACTACATTGAAATATAACAAACTAATATAATACTCACTCATATTGTGATTGTTCTTTTTCATTCTTTCTTTCTCAAGACTTTTAATATCAATACTAGCAGCTATAAAAAAACAAGAAAAAAACAACAACAAAGAACTTTGATACAATTCATATCAAAAGATACAAACATAAACAAGACAATATTTGCAAAGAACTTCATAAATTATTTTGATGGTACTGCTGCTGTTGTAAGGAACTGGATTACTGCTACTTTTGAAGAGGTGAAGAGTTGGCAGAAGCTATGGACCTGATCAAAGACGTTTCTTAAGTAACAGCTTTGATCATGCACACGCAAATTAAAGTGCTTGCAGACAAAATAATGATATTCATTGGTTGCTATGTGCATCACCAGTTACTGTATGCAGATTAATTTTATTGGTCACTCTCCAATGTCACATACAACAATATAATAAAATAAAGAAAAGTAGAATACAAATATAGGTAACATGTGGGCCAAACCAATCCTAGGACTGCTTGGCATGTTGCATGTCCCAGGCAGTAAAAACACAATTTAAGTACAAAAAACATATTTTATTATGAGACATACTGGGATTAAGACCAAATGGACACGCCTCTCTCATCTTTTCTTCTTTAACTTCAGGAGGACAAGATGACGATATTTGAGGTATATACATTTGATGAGATGTGGTAGAACCTCCTCCAAAAACATCAAATAGATTTGTTGTTACAGGCAGCTGTAGAAACAAAATGAATATTAATAAACTAAAAATAGCAATTATGTAATCATTACATCATCAAAACCACAATATCCTCATGTAGTGATAGTTTCGAGCAGTATCACTCACATGACAACCACAACTATTTTGTTAAGGAATCACATGGTAATATAGATAGATATGTAAATAAGACAAGTAATGTACCTACATGGAAAAACAGGAAATAAAGCACCCAGTCTAGTGCTTGCACTATTATATTACCAAAAAGTAGTCTCTTTTAACTTTAAAGGAAGTCAAGTATGAATTCTTACAAGCTCAAAAGACTGTGGTTGAGTTCATGTAAATAAACTATTTATCAATTGTCTGGGTCATATCCTGAGATATTTATGAGTGTTGTTGTTCTATCTATGCTAGCAGCTACAACCTAAAGCAAATATGCTGTGATAGTCATAAAAAAGTTGGCAACAAGTCTAGTGGCTCTCTAGTGAAATGACTAAACCAATTCACACATTGTTTAGTTCACTGCTAAAATATTGCATCACATAATATGAAATGTAGTGATATGCAAAAACATCTCCTTTATAACCTCTTTAGAATTGTTAACAAACTTACCAGTGAGATAATTAGCTATGATATTAAAGGGTCATAATTAATAATGACTACATTATATTCACACAGTGAAATATACACGCCAGGCATTTGTCAAACACTATAAATTCAACTATTGCTGTAACAAAGTTGATATAGTATGCAGTATACTGCACAAGATAAACATGTGCATTAGGTAGTTTCCCCTTAACACTGTTGCTGATCTAGTGATAACAACTCTTCTCTCAGAACATGTGTTTAGTCATTGTACAACTAACAGTTTATTTAAAGTGTTGTACAAACTATTTAATGTAAGTTATAATATTTGTATTATATATGTATAATAAAGTTGCTATGGTTCAAATAAACAGAAGAAGGCTTAATGCTAACAATGAGAGAAGACATAATAAGCACCTCATAAAATTTATTCAGCAACATCTTTACAACAGTAATGAAACTTTTGAAAAATACAGATCACTAAAATATAGCTCTACAGGAACCACTTGTGATGTATCTACTACACAAAATCCTTCAATCTCATTTTTATTGACTATACTAGAGGAAGAACTTACTGTCTGCGGCATTATCACATTTGGTTCAAAGTAAGGTAGTGGACCTAGCCCTTCTATTTTCTCTTCTAAACCCATGATGTCATCAAGGATAGCTTGCTCCTAAGAACAGATATAGTATATAACATTTGGTCAATACTTGGTAATATAGATAACTTGATCATGGACAACTAATACACAATCATATAGATCTTAGCTCACGTTTTCTGAGAGTGGTTGGTCAGTGTTCATTAAAGTGGGGCTCTCTGATTTAACAGCGAGACCTGTTGTCTGGTGAGATGGGTATGTATCAGGTGAAGACAGAGGATGAAGAGTGGCAGGACCAGTGGCAGTAGTTGAAGGAACGAGAGAAGACTGATGAACTGGAGAACGATGTGTAAATGCTGCGAAAGAGATATACATTGAACAACCATTTTTGAGAGTTACACAGTTTATCATATAACGTGTCTTATTTAATACCTGATACTTCAGAGAGCATTGGGTCTTTGCGAATGTTAAACGACTGCATTGTAGGCCCTCCCACTTCATTAGCACTTGGCCGCATTGCTCCAAATACATTATTTGTAGCAGGTGCACTATGAGTGGAGAGAGGTGATGACATGGTCTGTGTTGAGAGATATTGATGGAGCTGATTTTTACGAACAGATTCAACATGGAAGGTTGTTGGATTTTGAAGAGCTGACTGTACCTATATCATAAAGATCATCACAACACAGCTACAACAAATGCTTATAAAACATGTTATTTGTGAGAGTTCCAAGGTATCATACAAACTGCTAAAACTAGCACCACATCCCTTTTAGGAGGAGGAACAATTCTGAACCAATCTTTGTCACCTCTCTCCTATTACACTAATGACATAATATCTGTATGTTTTTTCTAGAATGTATTGGGTTTATTTCAGAGAGAGAAGGGATAACTCTGATTGCCTAATTATTGTACCTATCCACATGAAAATAGCAGAGGGAACCCTGTCAATTAGCTAACTAATTGCTCAATCCCATTTACTCACTTTTAACACATTCTCTGGTACTTCAATTGTAACTTGTGGTGGCTGAGGTTTTTGAGGAATAATCATTGAGTTAGAGGACTGTGAGACAATGACATTTCTTTGTCTTCTCAATTCTTCTTCTTCTCTCCTCATGTCCAACTCCTGGCGCTCTTTCTGGAGTTGCTGACGCAACTTGGTTCGATTTCCGTGCATCTTGAAATCTTTAATAAAAATGAGAATATCATATGAATGTGATCATAAATATGATTATGAAAAAATAACACACAGCAAACAGGAAGTTATATATTTGAAAAACTCTATGAATTCATTTATAATCAATAATAGCACTCATGAAGATCACATGTTCATGATTATCATTAAAACAAGAGTGGAATTCATATTACAAAACAAGAAAACAGAATTATTAGGAATATTAGAAGGAAAATTACGATAAGATTCAAACAATTAAAAATGTAACACGTTCAACTAATGATAATTGATGATATAATATTGCTGGGGCTAGTTCAGTAATTATGGTTTTCACTAATGAATGCAATGCTGTTAAAAGATAACTCACTACTTATTTTTGAACTTCAACCTTTTCTACATCTATTGTACAGCCACAACAATGTATTATATAAAAGTAATTATAATTTATATCTCTCTAGATCTATCTACATATCTGTATATATAATCTTTATATAGACGCCCATGGGAATTTTATACATCTCTAAATATGATCCCTAAAAGCTAAGTAAACAATCTAATAGACATCTTTACAATTTAACAACAAAGGGGCACACACACACACATACATACATATGTATGTTGGTAAAGACCCCTCCTCCTTGATTTAAATTCTAAAAATCTTACTTTACTGTATTTATTGAAAGATGCAAAGAAAAGCTACGAATGAGGACACTTCTCTCTTCTTCCTGGAAAAGGACACGCCTTAGAAAAAGGTCAGCAGTATAGTCTTGAAAAGATTTGCTGCTTCACAACTCAAATACCTCGTTATAAATTCACTATTACGTCATGGCAAATCACGTGACATCACGTGAGCCAAGATCCACCCCAAACTACCAAATCAGATGATTATTTTATGTTGTGTCGTCAGCACTTGGTAAGGATCATTTTACTGCATATTTTATAGTGAGTTGTGAGGTGCCTTTCAATCCAGATTATTTTGTAAGGGAATATTAGAGTTATTCGCTCAATAAGAAGTACAATGCATTATTTGTGTTTTTTGTAGTTGTTACGTTTATGTTGTTTATTCTTTTAGATTGTTTTACAGTATGGCTTCCGGTACAGAACGAGACAGTCGGTCAACAGGTGCTAATGCAACTTTACTTCAACCCAATGAGTACAAAGTTATCTTGATTGGAGCAGTGGGCGTGGGAAAGACTAGTCTACTAATGAGATATGTTCATAATAATTTTGAAGATGCTCCAAATAAATTTGTAGCTGAGGAAAGAAAAGCTATAACAATTAATGGGAAAGAGATGGTACTCTATCTCTGGGACACTGCAGGTATGTGCCATGTTGCTCATGTATAATCGCTTATAAGCCAGTACACCCATGAAAGGGTATATTAACATTTGAGCTGGAGAATTAGGCCATTATAAAGCTTCATGTAAAGTTAGTCTTTTCTGACCTTTAATGTAGCAAGAGACAAAACTATATAGACCACTGACTTTCCAATAAAATTTAGCTATTATAATTATAATATTTAACATATTTTTGATTAGTTATTTTAATGAACATGTTTCATACTGCTGATATACATGTGAGTGATATCTCCTTACATGGTAACCCCTATTGTGGTAAATTGTTAGAATGTTAGTTTGTGGTTTATGATCTTTAATATCTTATTCTCTAGTTGAATTAACACTGGCTTGTCCCAATTATGTTGAGCATTTAGTTAGCATTGCAAAGTGGATAATAATATTATATATAGCACATCACAGTCTATTGCATTGTTTATTTCCCTATAGTAATATTGTTATGTATATATATAACACATTTTCAATAGTACAATTGACAATGATAAATTATCCTAGCCAGGTGTTGACTACTCACTGAACTAAGTTTACCAAATTTGTTGTGCATTGTAAAATAAACTCCGCCCACTAAACCACACCCCCATACTACAGCCTGTTCAAGCAAGTTTTTTGCAGTGATTTTAATATTGTTATACTATCACAGTGATAACTTACAAAATATTCGAGTTACTATATGTTCTAAGGACAAATAAATTGTCGTTTGGAACACATAATATAATTTACATCAGTGAATGAAACTTGTTATATAGTATGATATTGACTGATCATATAATCATACAAGATATGATTGGACTATATCAAGTCCCCAGCATAATCTTACATGATCTTGTGATCTTGTGATCTTGTGATCTTGTGATCTTGTCTATGATAAAATCAACCGAGATTACTCTTGGGGATAATACCCTTAAGATCTTATAACATCAGACTCATTACCAGGGGGTGATGAATCTGAGGACAAAACAGTCTCTTTGTAAACACTTGATTTGAGAAAGTTATAGCTATGTATTAAATTATTCTGACTTGATTAAACTTATTGATATAAATAGTTGCATTCCTGAGTCCTACCTGACCAATCAGAATTAGTCACGTGACTTTAAACAAATGTGATAATTTAATTATTGAATTAGAATCAACACATCAATTTTATAAGTTTTCCAGGCACATTGTTCATTGAAGCTTGTTTAATACATGTCAGACATTGGAAGACATTAAAGCAGTGGTGTGTGTATGTGTAGGTGTGACTTGGGACAATCTACACGTATCTTTATATTTATCTCCTACTTCAATGTGGTTTCTAAATTCATCTCTGTGCAGGTCAGTATTTTGACCAATATGCTGTGTAGCAGCCACCTTGACTGTCCAAAGGTCCACCCACACAAACCACACCCACTTGTGTCAAATGCACTTCCTTGACTTCTCCAGACCCATCAGGTTGCCTTCACTGTAAATAGTTATTAGTGGAAATAGGCATGAAATGGACCAATACAGACAAGGTTGCTGCATATAACAGATATTTGGTATATATAGTAAATATAATTTATATTGTGTGAACAAACACATAATATATTGTGTGAAAAAATGTATGAGCCAATATATTATTAAGCTAGTTAAATATTATAGTTATAAACTATTAGAAGAAGATTATAGTTTAAATATAAAAAAGATAATTAATTTAACATTGTCTTTAATTTACTAATTGTGTTTTTTCTAGGTCAAGACAGATATCGTACATTGACTCAACGCTATTATGAAAATTCTGATGCTGTTATACTTGTTTATAGTTCTGTTGATGAAGAAAGTTTCCGTGATCTTCAAGACTATTGGTTTCAAGAGCTTCGACATTACCTTCGATTTGATGAGGACAATATACCTATTCTTTTAGTGGCGAATAAATCTGATCTCATCAATCCAAGCACCGACACTGTCAACTTTGAAACTACTAAAGAGTTGGCATTACAGAAAGGTCTCCTTCCTCCAGTGCAATGTAGTGCAAAGACTGGAGATAATGTTAAAAGAGTATTTCACATAATAGCTACTGAGTTGTTTAAGAAACGCCAGCCATCTCAGAGACCCAATGTAGCTCGTGTTTCAAAGCAAGGTTGTCACTGTGCCAGAGGTAGAGGAGGAACAGGAAGATCAGAAAAGATTAGAGTTATTGAAGACTAGTCAATTTTATAATAATATGTGTGTATTTGTGTGGATATTAATTAAACCACAACTGAATTCTTTCTAATAAATGACAGTCACTTTACAACAATCAGTCTCAGACTGTTTTGTCTATATATATGTGTGTGTGTGTGTGTGTGTGTGTGTGGGTATTAAACCACAACTACTTTCTTTCTAATAAATGACAGTTACTTTACAACAACAGTCTCAGACTGTTTTTGTCCACAGGTACATCTTTCTGTGATTTTGATATTTTTTTAAAACTTAAATATATCCATTTACTCTTTGCTGTATCCTTCCTTAATCATTTAGATGTAGCAATGAGATTGTACGACAACACCCACTCTGTAAATAATACAGTAACTCACTGTATTTTGTGTACTAATGGTCACTAATACTATGTTACTACTTCCCATTACACTGTGTATCATATAGTACACCAATATACTGTACTACCTACCATGTAGTATTGTATACCAATGAATGGGTATACAATATACCAATGTACTGATACTATTGTAACTTTGTTTAATTTCATGCTATAATGTTTTGGTTATACTTGACCATTCTCTTTTCCAACACATAGGACAGGAACGTTATCAGTCCATCACGCAAAGATTTTATCACAATACCAGTGCTGTTATGATAGTATATGATATCTCTGATGCTGAATCTTACAACGAAGCAACAAAAAATTGGTATGTGGAAGCTACCAATTATCTCGACAAAACTCCTGATATTCCATTTATAATTGTTGGAAATAAAACAGATTTGGAAGATAAGAGAGCAATATCATTCAAAGAAGTCAAAGAGTTTTCTAGTCAAAATAATCTTTTACATCCTATTGAGTGCAGTGCAAAAAAAGGTGGTGACAAAGTGAATAAGGCTTTTGAGTCATTGGGCAGAGAAATTATTGCTAGAAACATCAAATCAAAAGAATCTTCCAGAATACATGTTAGGAATGTTTCTAAGAAATGCTGTTAATAAATATTACTCCCCGACAACAGTCTATGTATTCCTTAATTTTTTAGCAAAATATTATAATATTAAGTATCATAGATACTTGTGTAATGTCAATGGAACTGGTCAACATTTCATTTATTTATTTAGAATATTTCCCCTCAATATAATTAGAAATTATTTTTGATGACATTTCATAATGTTTCAAATAGAATGTTATTTTTCTAGAACATAATACAAAAAATATTTTCTATAAAACTGATTATTTACTATATATAATTATGAACAACTAAATTGTTGTCACTTTGAGTAACTTATTACCATATTTGGACATATTCCATCAGATTAGTAGTATGACTAATAAAGATGTACCATCACAAACTATTACCATATTTGGACGTTTCCATCAGATTAGTATGACTAGTAAAGACCTATAATCACAGACTATAACAATATATGTAGTGTTCCTGTTACAGTTTAAGTTGGGTATGCTGTCCCATTAGCTAAATATTACTGAAACCATTACTTTCGTACTTCCCCTGCCAGAGTTAATACTAAGTGAATGGGTGGTCAGATAGTTGCTGGAAAAAAGTATAATAATTTAATTCCATTGCATGGACTGAACTACTAAATGAATGTCCAGTCTAAACTATGAGGCAGAGTATCATTAAATGAATGAAATGTTGACAAGTATCACACATGTATCTGAGATACATTGAATGGTACATGAAAATTTTCAATACTATTATGACTGTTTCATACAAAGCATAATTGTATAAGCAATAAAGTATTTTCTGTAAAGCTTACAGAACAAATGAAAGAAGAAATTGATATAATATAATGTTCATAAATTATTTGAATGTACTGTATTAGCTTGGTTATAAAACAATGAGATTACTTGTAAACAACATATGCATAAGTGATAATGGTAAAATGATTCATGCATAATGATTGTCAGCATATTTTACAAGATGATGATGAGTCAAGTTCTTTGTTATATTGTAGCATGCCAACAGTATCACGTAGTATCAAATCTTCAGCAATTCTCGAAAATGCTTTCTCCACATTTTCACCAGTCCTAGCACTGCACTCATAAGGTCCTAGCATTCGATCATATTCTCTCTTCAATTCCATCACATCTCTCTTTTTCACAAACGTTTGTTCATCATCATAACTAGCATTGACCTCATCAGCCTTTGTACCCACTAGCATAATGGGCATACGATGGTCAGCATCTTCACCAAAGAGACCAAATATCTCCTTCAACCAGTACTGTTTGACTTCATTGAACGACTCACGATCAGTCATATCATAAATAACAATGATAGCATGTGCTCCAAGATAATAAGAAGGAGATATGGTACGGAATCTTTCTTGGCCTAAAAAGTGGATAATAAAGGAATTGAAAAAAGCACTGACAACATTAGAATATTATTAATGATCTAAATATTTCAATGTTATTATAATACCTGCAGTATCCCAGAACTCTAATTCAACTTCTCTATTTTGTATTGTTGTTCTTTTTCTCTCAACATCAATGACTGTTACCTTAGAAGACCGAAATTCTTTATGTATATATCTCCACAGTAAAGTTGTTTTACCCACTCCAAGATTACCTACTAGTACTATCTTGTAAGTTGGTGGGAAGAAAGACTGTGGAGCAAAAGGACCACTACAAGAATCAATACTCAATTGCATAATGATTTAGATGAGCTGTCTTTGTTGTGTGTCTCTTTTATTTTACGATCAGACTCATGTTATTTCCATTGTTTATTCTCAGGAGACTTTGACTCATAATGTTAGTCAACTATATATACATATGTATACATGAAGTTAGCTTTATATTTGGATGACATTTTGGTACAAGTTAATCCCTTTCCTAATCCAAGAGACCCTGTGATATAAAGACTACCTTGATGTCATATGTAACTGAGGTCTTGGACTGTTTTACAGATAATACCAATGAATTCAATGTGTCCAAAATTTTTTTGTATTATATAGACAAATGAGATCATTTAATTATTAAATGAAGACTTAATTGTGATGCTCAATAATGGTTTATACTTTTACAAAGCTACCATGACAATTCTGTTATCAAAATATGTAAATGTTTTAAGTAAAATGCGTTACTTTCCATTGTTAATAATTAAGGAGGTCATAAATAAATGATAAAAACAAGACAATTTCTTAATATTATTAATAGAAGAAGTAATCATACGTGCAATATGTGTTATGAAATCATGTTTTATGTTATGAGGTATAATTAATCTAAATTGTTCTTATTGTTCAATGAACAATATACTGAATTGTTCAGCAGCTACATGTTCCAGCTGTATTTGTCATGTTAATATGTGGTCCACTCATTTGAGACCCTACAATGTCACGACGAACTATTTCCTCTGCCAAAACTTGAAAAACTTTGTCGACATTTTTACCAGTTTTAGAACTACATTCGATTGGCCCTAACAACTGAGAGTGGCGACGTTTGAGATCTTCCTTAACGTCTTTAGATCTAACACGAACTTGTAAATCATCATACTTATCAACTAAATCACTTTTACTCCCAACCAACAGGATTGGAATACGTTGATCAGCATCCTCACCAAACTGGTTAAAAACAATATTAAGCCACAAATCTTTCACTTCCACATAAGTTGAAGGTTCTGTGATTTGATAGACTACAATCACAGCATCTGCATTTCTTAGATGCTGTGTGGGTAATGTCGGAATATAGGCTTCTTGTCCTGAATAAGACAAATAATATTAATCTAGATATAGGATAACTTACTAGCTGTATCCCAAAACTCAAGCTCAAGGCTCCTCCCATTGACACTAACTGTTTTATTTTCTTTATCAACAATAGTTCCTCTCAAGTCTTTAAATTCATTGTAGAGGTACCTCCATAACAGAGTAGTCTTTCCCACTCCACAACGGCCAATGATCATCACTTTGTACACATAATGAAAGATTGAAGGAGGAACTGTGTCATAATCACCTGTTACATTCATTGTTTTCTCTCCTTACTCTCAGACTCCTTTATCACACACAATACCACCAGTATAGTAGTTAATGAACATGCTATTACTGTATATAGTAGAGTACTGTGCATTAAAAAAGTGAAAGTAAAACAATAATCAAACATAAACTGTTATCACTTACAACAGATATGACTTCAATCCCAAATGCTTATATGAGCTATAGCCATCTATTCACAGTATGCAGTTGTTTGGAAAATAGATAACTATAGTCTCATAATATAATATCTCATGATCATAATTGTAAAGACTTATTAAATTAGAAATATATGTAAAGTTTGAAACTGAAAGTGATAAGTATTTTCAGGAAAGTAGATCCAACAGACAACCAACACTGTGTATCAGTGCTGATTATGGGCTAACACATCTTTGTATCATAAGTCATTTATATAGTCTCATTTAAAACCCTTCAATGTCACAGTGAACTATTTCCTCTGCCAAAACTTGAAAATGTTTGTCGACATTTCTACCAGTTTTATAACTACATTCAATTTAAGACAATACGTTGAATTGTAAAAAAAATTTTTGTATTATATAGACAAATAAGATCATTTAATTGGTAAATGAAGACTTAATTGTGATGCTCAATAATAGTTTGTACTCTTACAAAGCTACCATGACAATTCTGTTATCAAAATATGTAAATGCTTTAAGTAAAATGCTTTACTTTCCATTGTTAATAATTAAGGAGGTCATAAATAAATGATAAAAACAAGACGATTTCTTAATATTATTAATAGAAGAAGTAACCATATTTGCAATATATGTTATGAAATCATGTTTTATATTATGAGGTATAATTAATCTAAATTGTTCTTATTGTTCAATGAAGAACATACTGAATTGTTCAGCAGCTACATGCTCCAGCTGTATTTGTCATGTTAATATGTGGTCCACTCATTTGAGACCCTACAATGTCACAACAAACTATTTCTTCTGCCAAAACTCGAAAAACTTTGTCGACATTTTCACCAGTTTTAAAACTACATTCAATTGGCCCTAACAACTGAGAGTGGTGACATTTGAGATGCTCCTTAACATCTTTAGATCTAACACAAATTTATAAGTCATCATACTTATTAACTAAATCACTTTTACTCCCAACCAACAGAATTGGAATATGTTGATCAGCATCTTCACCATACTGGGAACAGACCATCCTTAACCAAGAATCTTTCACTTCTACATAAGATGCAGGGTCAGTGATTTGATAGACAAGGATCACAGCATCTGCAATTCTTGGATGGTATGTGATTGATGAAGAAGTAAAGGCTTCTCGTCCCGAATAAGGCAAATGACATTAATCTAAGTATAGGATGACTTACCAGCTGTATCCCTAAACTCAAATTCAAGGTTCTTCCCATTGACACTAACTGTTTTATTTTCTTTGTCAACAATAGTTTCTCTCAAGTCTATAAATTCATTGTAAAGGTACCTCCATAACAAAGTGATCTTTCCTACTCCACAATGGCTAAGGATCATCACTTTGTACACATAATGAAAGATTGAAGGAGGAACTGTGTCATCATCACTTGTTACATTCATTGTTTTCTCTCCTTACTCTCAGACTCCTTTATCACACACAATACTGCCAGTATAGTAGTTAATGAACATGCTATTACTGTATATAGTTACAGCTGTAATGATCTGCTATATCATTTTAATTCACTACTTTCAAATGCTAATGAAATAAATATTGAACATATGAAGTCTAAATTGAATTGTCATACAATTGATGTAAGTTTTATGCTCACCTTATTGATTTTCAATCTCCAGTTAATACTTTTCATATATATAATCTTAGTCTGATGATAAAGGACAGGTTAACATCAACAGTGTAATGTAAAGCATTAACTTTCATATCCTGCTTACATTGCAGTGTCATTCTATTGTTAAGTATGTGAGGGTCACTCATGTTCAAGTATATAAGTATCTTCACTAACTGGTTCATTTTATGTACATTTGACAGTTAATAATACTAAAAATGAACACATAAGCAGTGTATTTATTACAATACTGAAATGTTCAGCAGTTACATGATCCTTGTGAGTTTGTTTTGGTAACATGAGGTTGATCCTTTTTGTTTTTATCATGTACAGAGCCTTTCATGTTACGACGAATTATCTCTTCAGCTAAGACTTGAAAAACTTTGTTTACATTTTTACCAGTTTTAGAACTACATTCAATTGGTCCCAACAATTGAGAGTGGTGATGTTTGAGATCTTCATTAACATCTTTAGATCTAACACAAACTTGTAAGTCATCATACTTATCAACTAAATCACTTTTACTCCCAACCAAAAGAATTGGAATACGTTGATCAGCATCTTCACCAAACTGGGAACAGATCATCCTTAACCAGGATTCTTTCACTTCTACATAAGATGCAGGGTCAGTGATTTCATAGACAATAATCACAGCATTTGTGCCTTTTAAGTTTAGTGTAGGTGGAGTGCAGTATGTCTCTAATCCTAGACAAAGAAATGAAAGTTACAAAATAAACATGGCAATCATAGTGATGTCACTACATACCAGCTGTGTCCCAAAGTTCAAGATCAATTTTTCTGCCTTTAATATCAATCGTCTTTGTTTCTTTGTCAAAAGGAGTTGATCTGAATTCATTGAATTCATTGTAGAGGTACCTGTATAACAGTGATGTCTTTCCTACTCCACAATGGCCAATGATCATCACTTTGTACAGATGATGAAAGCTAGAATTGGGAATGACATCGTTATCATCATCTGCTACATTCATCTTTTTCTTAAGCTTTCTCACTTGTCAGGGGAAATAGTGAACAATTTGGCATTGCAATACAAACAGCTGTACCTAGTTATTAGTTATACTTAAAAATGAAAGTAAACAAAGAAAACATAACATAAACCAATCTGTCACTAACTTATTATACTGAAAATAAAGCTGTCATTTCATGTTGGCAAGATATCATTTGATTATGACACAACATACACATATACATTTATCCTAGTTTTTAGAATCAAAATGTTCTTATTCAGAGCATTTAAGAACAAAGATACACAGAATGGCATACAAGTTTACACTTTTAAGACATGATATGTACTAATGTAACTCAGGAAAGTATAAACAAAACAGTTTACACAGTTAAAATAATTGTTGTTGTTTCCAATGATCAAAGAGTACACATATTATTGTATGAAATGAAATATAGCATATAGCATATAATTATTCAGCAAGTACATGGTCCTTGTGTATCTGTCCTGACAACTTTAGGATGGCCACTCTTATGAATAGACAATGAACCTTCCATGTCACGACGAACTATTTCTTCTGCCAAAACTCGAAAAACTTTGTCAACATTTCTACCAGTTTTAGAACTACATTCAATTGGCCCTAACAACTGAGAGTAGCGATGTTTGAGATCTTCCTTAACATCTCTAGATCTAACACAAACTTGTAAGTCATCATACTTATCAACTAAATCACTTTTACTCCCAACCAACAGAATAGGAATATGTTGATCAGCATCTTCACCAAACTGACCACAGACCATCCTTAACCAAGAATCTTTCACTTTTACATAAGATTCATGGTCTGTGATTTGATAGACAATGATCACAGCATTGGCATCTCTTAAGTATTGGGGAGACAATGTACAGTAGGTTTCTAATCCTAAAATGTGGAATCATCATGAAACTTTTATATAAGATCATCCTTACTGGCTGTATCCCAAAGTTCAAGGTCAAGATCTCTGCCATCAAGTTTAACTGTTTTAGTTTCTTTGTCAACAATATAGTTCCTCTCAAGTCTTTAAATTCATTGTAGAGGTACCTCCATAACAGAGTAGTCTTTCCCACTCCATAACGGCCAATGATCATCACTTTGTATGTATGAGGGAAGATAGAAGCAGGTGCACCTATTACATTCATTCTCTCTTCTCTGTCCTGACTGACAATGATAAACAATGTGGAAGTGATTACTTGAAAAGTAATAATTAAGTGAATAAGGCTTTTGAGGCATTGGGCAGAGAAATTATTGCTAGAAACATCAAATCAAAAGAATCTTCCAGAATACATGTTAGGAATGTTTCTAAGAAATGCTGTTAATAAATATTACTCCCCGACAACAGTCCATGTATTCCTTAATTTTTTAGCAAAATATTATAATATTAAGTATCATAGATACTTGTGTAATGTCAATGGAACTGGTCAACATTTCATTTATTTATTTAGAATATTTCCCCTCAATATAATTAGAAATTATTTTTGATGACATTTAGAATGTTATTTTTCTAGAACATTTTCTATAAAACTGATTATTTACTATATATAATTATGAACAACTAAATTGTTGTCACTTTGGGTACCTTATTATCATATTTGGACATATTCCATCAGATTAGTATGACTAGTAAAGACATATCATCACAGACTATAACAATATATGTAGTGTTCCTGTTACAGTTTAAGTTGGGTATGCTGTCCCATTAGCTAAATATTACTGAAACCATTACTTTTGTACTTCCCCTGCCAGAGTTAATACTAAGTGAATGGGTGGTCAGATAGTTGCTGGAAAAAAGTATAATAATTTAATTCCATTGCATGGACTGAACTACTAAATGAATGTCCAGTCTAAACTATGAGGCAGAGTATCATTAAATGAATGAAATGTTGACAAGTATCACACATGTATCTGAGATACATTGAATGGTACATGAAAATTTTCAATACTATTATGACTGTTTCATACAAAGCATAATTGTATAAGCAATAAAGTATTTTCTGTAAAGCTTATTGAACAAATGAAAGAAGAAATTGATATAATGATCATAAATTATTTGAATGTAGCGTATTTGCTTGGTTATAAAACAATGAGATTACTTGCAAACAACATATGCATAAGTGATAATGGTAAAATGATTCATGCATCAATTATTGTCAGCATATTTTACAAGATGATGATGAGTCAAGTTCTTTGTTATATTGTAGCATGCCAACAGTATCACGTAGTATCAAATCTTCAGCAATTCTCGAAAATGCTTTCTCCACATTTTCACCAGTCCTAGCACTGCACTCATAAGGTCCTAACATTCGATCATATTCTCTCTTCAATTCCATCACATCTCTCTTTTTCACAAATGTTTGTTCATCATCATAACTAGCATTGACCTCATCAGCCTTTGTACCAACTAGCATAATGGGCATACGATGGTCAGCATCTTCACCAAAGAGACCAAATATCTCCTTCAACCAGTACTGTTTGACTTCATTGAACGACTCACGATCAGTCATATCATAAATAACAATGATAGCATGTGCTCCAAAATAATAAGAAGGAGATATGGTACGGAATCTTTCTTGGCCTAAAAAGTGGATAATAAAGGAATTGAAAAAAGCACTGACAACATTAGAATATTATTAATGATCTAAATATTTCAATGTTATTATAATACCTGCAGTATCCCAGAACTCTAATTCAACTTCTCTATTTTGTATTGTTGTTCTTTTTCTCTCAACATCAATGACTGTTACCTTAGAAGACCGAAATTCTTTATGTATATATCTCCACAGTAAAGTTGTTTTACCCACTCCAAGATTACCTACTAGTACTATTTTGTAAGTTGGTGGGAAGAAAGACTGTGGAGCAAAAGGACCACTACAAGAATCAATACTCAATTGCATAATGATTTAGATGAGCTGTCTTTGTTGTGTGTCTCTTTTATTTTACGATCAGACTCATGTTATTTCCATTGTTTACTCTCATGAGACTTTGACTCATAATAACTAATGTTAGTCAACTATATATACATATGTATACATGAAGTTAGCTTTATATTTGGATGACATTTTGGTACAAGTTAATCCCTTTCCTAATCCAAGAGACCCTGTGATATGAAGACTACCTTGATGTCATATGTAACTGAGGTCTTGGACTGTTTTACAGATAATACCAATGAATTCAATGTGTCCAAAATTTTTTTGTATTATATAGACAAATGAGATCATTTAATTATTAAATGAAGACTTAATTGTGATGCTCAATAATGGTTTGTACTCTTACAAAGCTACCATGACAATTCTGTTATCAAAATATGTAAATGTTTTAAGTAAAATGCTCTACTTTCCATTGTTAATAATTAAGGAGGTCATAAATAAATGATAAAAACAAGACAATTTCTTAATATTATTAATAGAAGAAGTAATCATACTTACAATATGTGTTATGAAATCATGTTTTATGTTATGAGGTATAATTAATCTAAATTGTTCTTATTGTTCAATGAACAATATACTGAATTTTTCAGCAGCTACATGTTCCAGCTGTATTTGTCATGTTAATATGTGGTCCACTCGTTTGAGACCCTGCAATGTCACGACGAACTATTTCCTCTGCCAAAACTTGAAAAACTTTGTTGACATTTTTACCAGTTTTAGAACTACATTCAATTGGCCCTAACAACTGAGAGTAGCGATGTTTGAGATCTTCCTTAACATCTCTAGATCTGACACGATCTTGTAAATCATCATACTTATCAACTAAATCACTTTTACTCCCAACCAACAGGATTGGAATACGTTGATCAGCATCCTCACCATTCTGACCACAGACCATCCTTAACCAAGACTCTTTCACTTCTACATAAGATGCAGGGTCAGTGATTTGATAGACAAGGATCACAGCATCTGCAATTCTTGGATGGTATGTGATTGATAAAGAAGTATAGGCTTCTTGTCCTGAATGAGACAAATAATATTAATCTAGATATAGGATAACTTACCAGCTGTATCCCAAAACTCGAGCTCAAGGCCCCTCCCATTGACACTAACTGTTCTATTTTCTTTGTCAACAATAGTTCCTCTCAAGTCTTTAACTTCATTGTAAAGGTACCTCCATAACAGAGTAGTCTTTCCCACTCCACAACGGCCAAGGATCACTTTGTACACATAATGAAAGATTGAAGGAGGAACTGTGTCATCATCACCTGTTACATTCATTGTTTTCTCTCCTTACTCTCAGACTCCTTTATCACACACAATACTGTCAGTATAGTAGTTAATGAACATGCTATTACTGTATATAGTAGAGTACTGTGCATTAAAAAGTGAAAGTAAAACAATAATCAAACATAAACTGTTATCACTTACAACAGATATGACTTCAATCCCAAATGTTTATATGAGCTATAACCATCTATTCACAGTATGCAGTTGTTTGGAAAATAGATAACTATAGTTTCATAATATAATATCTCATGATCATAATTGTAAAGACTTATTAAATTAGAAATATATGTAAAGTTTGAAACTGAAAGTGATAAGTATTTTTAGGAAAGTAGACCCAACAGACAACCAACACTGTGTATCAGTGCTGATTATGGGCTAACACATCTTTGTATCATAAAGTCGTTTATTTAGTCTCATTAAAAACGTTTAGTGTTATAACAGGACAGACTGACATATGTATTTTCAATTGAATTCATAAGTTTGTTGTATTCAAAGGACCAACTATTATTGTAATAACCCAAAGCATATGTGTGTGTATCAACTGTTATAAACTTTGAAATATGAATACAACACAATCAGACTTCCATGTCACAACAAACTATCTCCTCAGCTAATTATATAAATTAGAAAAATTTTATAATATTACAAGACTCTAAATCAAGATTTTACCTTTAATATTACAATTGTCTTGGTTTTCGTATCAGTTGGACTATAGGAGAGTTATGTCTAAACCAAGAATCAAAATCAAGCTTATTATAAATATATATTATTAACAATTGAGTCTTTCCTACACGATTATGACCATGATCATCACTTTGTCCACATGAATCATATCATCACCATAAACTGTGTTACATTCCTTGTTTCTCCTGTTACAGCTGTAATGATCTGCTATATCATTTTAATTCACTACTTTCAAATGCTAATGAAATAAATATTGAACATATGAAGTCTAAATTGAATTGTCATACAATTGATGTAAGTTTTATGCTCACCTTATTGACTTTCAATCTCCAGTTAATACTTTTCATATATATAATCTTAGTCTGATGATAAAGGACAGGTTAACATCAACAGTGTAATGTAAAGCATTAACTTTCATATCCTGCTTACATTGCAGTGTCGTTCTATCATTAAGTATGTGAGGGTCACTCGTGTTAAAGTATATAAGTATCTTCACTAACTTGTTCATTTTATGTACATTTGATTTCAGTTAACAAGCTAGACTCTCTTCTTTGCTCAAACACAAGAAGAAGCAAAGAGGAGAGTCAACTAGTTTTCATATAATTTAAGCTCTTCATTCCCCTCTTTCCTCTGTTTATACAAAACATATATCCATGCTTTTTGGATGCATTTGTTCATGTATTTAAGTCAAAGTTAACACAGTTAATAATACTAAAAATGAACACATAAGCAGTGTATTTATTACAATACTGAAATGTTCAGCAGTTACATGATCCTTGTGAGTTTGTTTTGGTAACATGAGGTTGATCCTTTTTGTTTTTATCATGTACAGAGCCTTTCATGTTACGACGAATTATCTCCTCAGCTAAGATTTGAAAAACTTTGTTTACATTTTTACCAGTTTTAGAACTACATTCAATTGGTCCCAACAATTGAGAGTGGTGATGTTTGAGATCTTCATTAACATTTTTAGATCTAACACAAACTTGTAAGTCATCATACTTATCAACTAAATCACTTTTACTCCCAACCAAAAGAATTGGAATATGTTGATCAACATCTTCACCAAACTGGGAACAGACCATCCTTAACCAAGAATCTTTCACTTCTACATAAGATGCAGGGTCAGTGATTTGATAGACAAGGATCACAGCATCTGCAATTCTTGGATGGTATGTGATTGATGAAGAAGTAAAGGCTTCTTGTCCCGAATAAGGCAAATGACATTAATCTAAGTATAGGATGACTTACCAGCTGTATTCCAAAACTCAAGTTCAAGGCTCCTCCAATTGACACTAACTGTTTTATTTTCTTTGTCAACAATAGTTCCTCTCAAGTCTATAAATTCATTGTAAAGGTACCTCCATAACAGAGTAGTCTTTCCTACTCCACAATGGCCAAGGATCATCGCTATGTACACATAATGAAAGATTGAAGGAGGAACTGTGTCATCATCACTTGTTACATTCATTGTTTTCTCTCCTTACTCTCAGACTCCTTTATCACACACAATACTGCCAGTATAGTAGTTAATGAACATGCTATTACTGTATATAGTTACAGCTGTAATGATCTGCTATATCATTTTAATTCACTACTTTCAAATGCTAATGAAATAAATATTGAACATATGAAGTCTAAATTGAATTGTCATACAATTGATGTAAGTTTTATGCTCACCTTATTGATTTTCAATCTCCAGTTAATACTTTTCATATATATAATCTTAGTCTGATGATAAAGGACAGGTTAACATCAACAGTGTAATGTAAAGCATTAACTTTCATATCCTGCTTACATTGCAGTGTCATTCTATTGTTAAGTATGTGAGGGTCACTCATGTTCAAGTATATAAGTATCTTCACTAACTGGTTCATTTTATGTACATTTGACAGTTAATAATACTAAAAATGAACACATAAGCAGTGTATTTATTACAATACTGAAATGTTCAGCAGTTACATGATCCTTGTGAGTTTGTTTTGGTAACATGAGGTTGATCCTTTTTGTTTTTATCATGTACAGAGCCTTTCATGTTACGACGAATTATCTCTTCAGCTAAGACTTGAAAAACTTTGTTTACATTTTTACCAGTTTTAGAACTACATTCAATTGGTCCCAACAATTGAGAGTGGTGATGTTTGAGATCTTCATTAACATCTTTAGATCTAACACAAACTTGTAAGTCATCATACTTATCAACTAAATCACTTTTACTCCCAACCAAAAGAATTGGAATACGTTGATCAGCATCCTCACCATACTGGGAACAGATCATCCTTAACCAGGACTCTTTCACTTCTACATAAGATGCAGGGTCAGTGATTTCATAGACAATAATCACAGCATTTGTGCCTTTTAAGTTTAGTGTAGGTGGAGTGCAGTATGTCTCTAATCCTAGACAAAGAAATGAAAGTTACAAAATAAACATGGCAATCATAGTGATGTCACTACATACCAGCTGTGTCCCAAAGTTCAAGATCAATTTTTCTGCCTTTAATATCAATCGTCTTTGTTTCTTTGTCAAAAGGAGTTGATCTGAATTCATTGAATTCATTGTAGAGGTACCTGTATAACAGTGATGTCTTTCCTACTCCACAATGGCCAATGATCATCACTTTGTACAGATGATGAAAGCTGGAATTGGGAATGACATCGTTATCATCATCTGCTACATTCATCTTTTTCTTAAGCTTTCTCTCTTGTCAGGGGAAATAGTAAGCAATTTGGCATTGCAATACAAACAGCTGTACCTAGTTATTAGTTATATTTAAAAATGAAAGTAAACAAAGAAAACATAACATAAACCAATCTGTCACTAACTTATTATACTGAAAATAAAGCTGTCATTTCATGTTGGCAAGATATTATTTGTTTATGACACAACATACACATATACATTTATCCTAGTTTTTAGAATCAAAATGTTCTTATTCAGAGCTTTTAAGAACAAAGATACACAGAATGGCATACAAGTTTACACTTTTAAGACATGATATGTACTAATGTAACTCAGGAAAGTATAAACAAAACAGTTTACACAGTTAAAATAATTGTTGTTGTTTCCAATGATCAAAGAGTACACATATTATTGTATGAAAGAAAATATAGCATATAGCATATAATTATTCAGCAAGTACATGGTCCTGGTGTAACTGTCCTGACAACTTTAGAATGGCCACTCTTATGAATAGGCAATGAACCTTCCATGTCACGACGAACTATTTCTTCTGCCAAAACTCGAAAAACTTTGTCAACATTTTTACCAGTTTTAGAACTACATTCAATTGGCCCTAACAACTGAGAGTAGCGATGTTTGAGATCTTCCTTAACATCTCTAGATCTAACATGATCTTGTGAGTCATCATACTTATCAACTAAATCACTTTTACTCCCAACCAACAGAATAGGAATATGTTGATCAGCATCTTCACCAAACTGACCACAGACCATCCTTAACCAAGACTCTTTCACTTCTACATAAGATTCATGGTCTGTGATTTGATAGACAATGATCACAGCATTGGCATCTTTTAGGTATTGGGGAGACAATGTACAGTAGGTTTCTAATCCTAAAATGTGGAATCATCATGAAACTTTTATATAAGATCATCCTTACTGGCTGTATCCCAAAGTTCAAGGTCAAGATCTCTGCCATCAAGTTTAACTTTTTTAGTTTCTTTGTCAACAATAGTTCCTCTCAAGTCTTTAAATTCATTGTAGAGGTACCTCCATAACAGAGTAGTCTTTCCCACTCCATAACGACCAATGATCATCACTTTGTATGTATGAGGGAAGATAGAAGCAGGTGCACCTATTACATTCATTCTCTCTTCTCTGTCCTGACTGACAATGATAAACAATGTGGAAGTGATTACTTTCACAATACTTACATTATATCAGTATGCATCAATAACAGACCACGGTACATCATATTACACTTATTCATAGCACTGCAATAAGTTATTGATGTTTCTAGCAATAATTTCTCTGCCCAATGCCTCAAAAGCCTTATTCACTTTGTCGCCACCTTTTTTTGCACTGCACTCAATAGGATGTAAAAGATTTCTTTGACTAGAAAACTCTTTGACTTCTTTGAATGATATGCATTGGCTGATACCATTTGATGTTATTAATAATTTTATTGCTATTCTTTCACTATGAAATAATCACTACTTTTCTAAATGGTCCTCAGTTTATTTATTATGTCATTATTAATAAGGACTTAAAACAACAATGTCTGGCAAGCTGTATGGCTGTGGTTTCATTATTTCTTTGAATATTCAAATCAAAAGAATCTTCCAGAGTACATGTTAGGAATGTTTCTAAGAAATGCTGTAAATAAATATTACTCCCCGACAACAGTCTATGTATTCATTATTTTTAGCAAAATATTATAATATTAAGTATCATAGATACTCGTGTAATGTCAATGGAACTGGTCAACATTTCATTTATTTATTTAGAATATTTCCCCTCAATATAGTTAGAAATTATTTTTGAAGACATTTAGAATGTTATTTTTCTAGAAAATTTTCCATAAAACTGATTATTTACTATATATAATTATGAACAACTAAATTGTTGTCACTTTGAGTACCTTATTACCATATTTGGACATATTCCATCAGATTAGTAGTATGACTAATAAAGATGTACCATCACAAACTATTACCATATTTGGACATTTCCATCAGATTAGTATGACTAGTAAAGACATATCATCACAGACTATAACAATATATGTAGTGTTCCTGTTACAGTTTAAGTTGGGTATGCTGTCCCATTAGCTAAATATTACTGAAACCATTACTTTCGTACTTCCCCTGCCAGAGTTAATACTAAGTGAATGGGTGGTCAGATAGTTGCTGGAAAAAAGTATAATAATTTAATTCCATTGCATGGACTGAACTACTAAATGAATGTCCAGTCTAAATTATGAGGCAGAGTATCATTAAATGAATGAAATGTTGACAAGTATCATACATGTATCTGAGATACATTGAATGGTACATGAAAATTTTCAATACTATTATGACTGTTTCATACAAAGCATAATTGTATAAACAATAAAGTATTTTCTGTAAAGCTTACAGAACAAATGAAAGAAGAAATTGATATAATATAATGTTCATAAATTATTTAAATGTACCGTATTAGCTTGGTTATAAAACAATGAGATTACTTGCAAACAACATATGCATAAGTGATAACGGTAAAATGATTCATGCATCAATGATTGTCAGCATATTTTACAAGATGATGATGAGTCAAGTTCTTTGTTATATTGTAGCATGCCAACAGTATCACGTAGTATCAAATCTTCAGCAATTCTCGAAAATGCTTTCTCCACATTTTCACCAGTCCTAGCACTGCACTCATAAGGTCCTAGCATTCGATCATATTCTCTCTTCAATTCCATCACATCTCTCTTTTTCACAAACGTTTGTTCATCATCATAACTAGCATTGACCTCATCAGCCTTTGTACCCACTAGCATAATGGGCATACGATGGTCAGCATCTTCACCAAAGAGACCAAATATCTCCTTCAACCAGTACTGTTTGACTTCATTGAACGACTCACGATCAGTCATATCATAAATAACAATGATAGCATGTGCTCCAAGATAATAAGAAGGAGATATGGTACGGAATCTTTCTTGGCCTAAAAAGTGGATAATAAAGGAATTGAAAAAAGCACTGACAACATTAGAATATTATTAATGATCTAAATATTTCAATGTTATTATAATACCTGCAGTATCCCAGAACTCTAATTCAACTTCTCTATTTTGTATTGTTGTTCTTTTTCTCTCAACATCAATGACTGTTACCTTAGAAGACCGAAATTCTTTATGTATATATCTCCACAGTAAAGTTGTTTTACCCACTCCAAGATTACCTACTAGTACTATCTTGTAAGTTGGTGGGAAGAAAGACTGTGGAGCAAAAGGACCACTACAAGAATCAATACTCAATTGCATAATGATTTAGATGAGCTGTCTTTGTTGTGTGTCTCTTTTATTTTACGATCAGACTCATGTTATTTACATTGTTTATTCTCAGGAGACTTTGACTCATAATAACTAATGTTAGTCAACTATACACATACGTATACACGAAGTTAGCATTATATTTGGATGGCATTTTGCTACAATTTAATCCCTTTCCTAATCTAAAAGACCCTGTGATATGAAGACTACCTTGATGTCATATGTAACTGAGGTCTTGGACTGTTTTACAGATAATACCAATGAATTCAATGTGTCCAAACTTTTTTGTATTATATAGACAAATGAGATCATTTAATTATTAAATGAAGACTTAATTGTGATGCTCAATAATGGTTTGCACTCTTACAAAGCTACCATGACAATTCTGTTATCAAAATAAGTAAATGCTTTAACTAAATTGCTTTACTTTCCATTGTTAATAATTAAGGAGGTCATAAATAAATGATAAAAACAAGACAATTTCTAATATTATTAACAGAAGAAGTAATCATGCTTGCAATATGTGTTATGAAATCATGTTTTATGTTATGAGGTATAATTAATCTAAATTGTTCTTATTGTTCAATGAACAATATACTGAATTGTTCAGCAGCTACATGTTCCAGCTGTATTTGTCATGTTAATATGTGGTCCACTCATTTGAGACCCTACAATGTCACGACGAACTATTTCCTCTGCCAAAACTTGAAAAACTTTGTTGACATTTTTACCAGTTTTAGAACTACATTCAATTGGCCCTAACAACTGAGAGTGGCGATGTTTGAGATCTTCCTTAACATCTCTAGATCTGACACGATCTTGTAAATCATCATACTTATCAACTAAATCACTTTTACTCCCAACCAAAAGAATTGGAATTTTTTGATCAGCATCTTCACCAAACTGATCACAGACCATCCTTAACCAAAAATCTTTTATTTCTACATAAGATTCATAGTCTGTGATTTGATAGACAACGATCACAGCATTGGGATCTCTTAGAGGCATTATGGCTAATGGATGGTATGTGATTAATGAAGAAGTATAGGCTTCTTGTCCTGAATAAGACAAATAATATTAATCTAGATATAGGATAACTTACCAGCGGTATCCCAAAACTCGAGCTCAAGGCTCTTCCCATTGACACTAACTGTTTTATTTTCTTTGTCAACAATAGTTACTTTCGAGTCTTCAAATTCGTTGTAGAGGTATCTCCTTAACAGAGAAGTCTTTCCCACTCCGCATTGGCCAATGATCATCACTTTGTACACATAATGAAAGATTGAAGGAGGAACCGTGTCATCATCACCTGTTACATTCATTGTTTTCTCTCCTTACTCTCAGACTCCTTTATCACACACAATACCACCAGTATAGTAGTTAATGAACATGCTATTACTGTATATAGTGGAATACTGTGCATTAAAAAAGTGAAAGTAAAACAATAATCAAACATAAACTGTTATCACTTACAACAGATATGACTTCAATCCCAAATGCTTATATGAGCTATAGCCATCTATTCACAGTATGCAGTTGTTTGGAAAATAGATAACTATAGTCTCATAATATAATATCTCATGATCATAATTGTAAAGACTTATTAAATTAGAAATATATGTAAAGTTTGAAACTGAAAGTGATAAGTATTTTTAGGAAAGTAGATCCAACAGACAATCAACACTATGTATCAATGCTGATTATGGGCTAACACATCTTTGTATCATAAAGTCACTTATGTAGTCTCATTTAAACGTTTAGTGATATAACAAGACAGACATGCATATGTATTTTCAATAATAATTGAATTCATATAGTTTGTTGTATTCAAAGGACCAACAATTATTGTAATAACCCAAAGTAATAATGTATGTGTATCAACTGTTATAAGCTTTGAAATGTGAATACAACACAATCAGAGTTCCATGTCACAACAAACTATCTCCTCAGCTAATTATATAAATTTGAAAAACTTTATAATATTACAAGACTCTAAATCAAGATTTTACCTTTAATATTACAAGTGTCTTGGTTTTCGTGTCAGTTGGACTATAGGAGAGTTATGTCTAAACCAAGAATCAAAATCAAGCTTATTATAAATATATATTATTAACAATTGAGTCTTTCCTACACGATTATGGCCATGATCATCACTTTGTCCACATGAATCATATCATCACCATAAACTATGTTACATTCCTTGTTTCTCCTGTTACAGCTGTAATGATCTGCTATATCATTTTAATTCACTACTTTCAAATGCTAATGAAATAAATATTGAACATATGAAGTCTAAATTGAATTGTCATACAATTGATGTAAGTTTTATGCTCACCTTATTGACTTTCAATCTCCAGTTAATACTTTTCATATATATAATCTTAGTCTGATGATAAAGGACAGGTTAACATCAACAGTGTAATGTAAAGCATTAACTTTCATATCCTGCTTACATTGCAGTGTCATTCTATCGTTAAGTATGTGAGGGTCACTCATGTTCAAGTATATAAGTATCTTCACTAACTGGTTCATTTTATGTACATTTGATTTCAGTTAACAAGCTAGACTCTCTTCTTTGCTCAAACACAAGAAGAAGCAAAGAGGAGGGCCAATTACTTTTCAGATAATTTAAGCCCTTCATTTCCCTCTTTCCTCTGTTTATACAAACATATATCCATGCTTTTTGGATGCATTTGTTCATGTATTTAAGTCAAAGTTAACACAGTTAATAATACTAAAAATGAACACATAAGCAGTGTATTTTCTACAATACTGAAATGTTCAGCAGTTACATGATCCTTGTGAGTTTGTTTTTGTAACATGAGGTTGATCCTTTTTGTTTTTATCATGTACAGAGCCTTTCATGTTACGACGAATTATCTCTTCAGCTAAGACTTGAAAAACTTTGTTTACATTTTTACCAGTTTTAGAACTACATTCAATTGGTCCTAACAACTGAGAGTGGCGATGTTTGAGATCTTCGTTAATATCTTTAGATCTAACATGAACTTGTAAATTATTATACTTATCAACTAAATCACTTTTACTCCCAACCAAAAGAATTGGAATACGTTGATCAGCATCTTCACCATACTGGGAACAGATCATCCTTAACCAGGACTCTTTCACTTCTACATAAGATGCAGGGTCAGTGATTTGATAGACAATAATCACAGCATTTGTGCCTTTTAAGTTTAGTGTAGATGGAGTGCAGTATGTCTCTAATCCTAGACAAAGAAATGAAAGTTACAAAATAAACATGGCAATCATAGTGATGTCACTACATACCAGCTGTGTCCCAAAGTTCAAGATCAATTTTTCTGCCTTTAATATCAATCGTCTTTGTTTCTTTGTCAAAAGGAGTTGATCTGAATTCATTGAATTCATTGTAGAGGTACCTGTATAACAGTGATGTCTTTCCCACTCCACAATGGCCAATGATCATCACTTTGTACAGATGATGAAAGCTGGAATTGGGAATGATATCGTTATCATCATCTGCTACATTCATCTTTCTCTTAAGCTTTCTCACTTGTCAGGGGAAATAGTAAGCAATTTGGCATTGCAATACAACAAGCTGTACCTAGTTATTAGTTATATTTAAAAATGAAAGTAAACAAAGAAAACATAACATAAACCAATCTGTCACTAACTTATCATACTGAAAATAAAGCTGTCATTTCATGTTGGCAAGATATCATTTGATTATGACACAACATACACATATACATTTATCCTAGTTTTTAGAATCAAAATGTTCTTATTCAGAGCATTTAAGAACAAAGATACACAGAATTGCATGCAAGTTTACACTTTTAAGACATGATATGTACTAATGTAACTCAGGAAAGTATAAACAAAACAGTTTACACAGTTAAAATAATTGTTGTTGTTTCCAATGATCAAAGAGTACACATATTATTGTATGAAAGAAAATATAGCATATAGCATATAATTATTCAGCAAGTACATGGTCCTGGTGTAACTGTCCTGACAACTTTAGGATGGCCACTCTTATGAATAGGCAATGAACCTTCCATGTCACGACGAACTATTTCTTCTGCCAAAACTCGAAAAACTTTGTCAACATTTTTACCAGTTTTAGAACTACATTCAATTGGCCCTAACAACTGAGAGTAGTGATGTTTGAGATATTCCTTAACATCTCTAGATCTAACATGATCTTGTGAGTCATCATACCTATCAACTAAATCACTTTTACTCCCAACCAAAAGAATTGGAATATGTTGATCAGCATCTTCACCAAACTGATCACAGACCATCCTTAACCAAGAATCTTTCACTTCTACGTAAGATTCATGGTCTGTGATTTGATAGACAATGATCACAGCATTGGCATCTTTAAGGTATTGGGGAGACAATGTACAGTAGGTTTCTAATCCTAAAATGTGGAATCATCATGAAACTTTTATATAAGATCATCCTTACTGGCTGTATCCCAAAGTTCAAGGTCAAGATCTCTGCCATCAAGTTTAACTTTTTTAGTTTCTTTGTCAACAATAGTTCCTCTCAAGTCTTTAAATTCATTGTAGAGGTACCTCCATAACAGAGTAGTCTTTCCCACTCCACAACGGCCAATGATCATCACTTTGTATGTATGAGGGAAGATAGAAGCAGGTGCACCTATTACATTCATTCTCTCTTCTCTGTCCTGACTGACAATGATAAACAATGTAGAAGTGATTACTTTCACAATACTTACATTATATCAGTATGCATCAATAATAGACCATGGTACATCATATTACACATGATCATGACACTGCAATAAGTTATTAAATATTGAAAGAAAATAATGAAACCACAGCCATACAGCTTGCCAGACATTGTTGTTTTAAGTCCTTATTAATAATGACATAATAAATAAGCTGAGGACCATTTAGAAAAGTAGTGATTATTTCATAGTGAAAGAATAGCATTAAAATTATTAATAATATCAAATGGTATCAGCCAATGCATATCATTCAAAGAAGTCAAGGAGTTTTATAGTCAAAGAAATCTTTTACATCCTATTGAGTGCAGTGCAAAAAAAGGTGGTGACAAAGTGAATAAGGCTTTTGAGGCATTGGGCAGAGAAATTATTGCTAGAAACATCAAATCAAAAGAATCTTCCAGAATACATGTTAGGAATGTTTCTAAAAAATACTGTAAATAAATATTACTCCCCGACAACAGTCTATGTATTCCTTAATTTTTCTCAATAATGGTTTGCACTCTTACAAAGCTACCATGACAATTCTGTTATCAAAATATGTAAATGCTTTAAGTAAAATGCTTTACTTTCCATTGTTAATAATTAAGGAGGTCATAAATAAATGATAAAAACAAGACGATTTCTTAATATTATTAATAGAAGAAGTAACCATACTTGCAATATGTGTTATGAAATCATGTTTATGTTATGAGGTATAATTAATCTAAATTGTTCTTATTGTTCAATGAAGAACATACTGAATTTTTCAGCAGCTACATGCTCCAGCTGTATTTGTCATGTTAATATGTGGTCCACTCGTTTGTGACCCTCCAATGTCACGGCGAACTATTTCCTCTGCCAAAACTTGAAAAACTTTGTCGACATTTTTACCAGTTTTAGAACTACATTCAATTGGCCCTAACAACTGAGAGTGGCGACATTTGAGATCTTCCCTAACGTCTTTAGATCTAACACAAATTTGTAAGTCATCATACTTGTTAACTAAATCACTTTTACTCCCAACCAACAGGATTGGAATACGTTGATCAGCATCCTCACCAAACTGGTTAAAAACAATATTAAGCCACAAATCTTTCACTTCCACATAAGTTGAAGGTTCTGTGATTTGATAGACTACAATCACAGCATCTGCATTTCTTAGATGATGTGTGGGTAATGAAGGAATATAGGCTTCTTGTCCTGAATAAGACAAATAATATTAATCTAGATATAGGATAACTTACTGGCTGTATCCCAAAACTCAAGCTCAAGGCTCCTCCCATTGACACTAACTGTTTTATTTTCTTTATCAACAATAGTTCCTCTCAAGTCTTTAAATTCATTGTAGAGGTACCTCCATAACAGAGAAGTCTTTCCCACTCCGCATTGGCCAATGATCATCACTTTGTACACATAATGAAAGATTGAAGGAGGAACTGTGTCATAATCACTTGTTACATTCATTGTTTTCTCTCCTTACTCTCAGACTCCTTTATCACACACAATACTGTCAGTATAGTAGTTAATGAACATGCTATTACTGTATATAGTAGAGTACTGTGCATTAAAAAAGTGAAAGTAAAACAATAATCAAACATAAACTGTTATCACTTACAACAGATATGACTTCAATCCCAAATGCTTATATGAGCTATAACCATCTATTCACAGTATGCAGTTGTTTGGAAAATAGATAACTATAGTCTTATAATATAATATCTCATGATCATAATTGTAAAGACTTATTTAATTAGAAATATATGTAAAGTTTGAAACTGAAAGTGATAAGTATTTTCAGGAAAGTAGATCCAACAGACAACCAACACTGTGTATCAATGCTGATTATGGGCTAACACATCTTTATATCATAAAGTCATTTATGTAGTCTCATTTAAAACCCTTCAATGTCACAGTGAACTATTTCCTCTGCCAAAACTTGAAAAAGTTTGTCGACATTTCTACCAGTTTTAGAACTACATTCAATTTTAGATAATATACTGAATTGTCAAAAATGTTTTGTATTATATCATTTACAAAGTCACTTTCATAGTATAAAGATGACCATATACAGGGAATTATTGACGACGATATAATTTGACGGATTGTAAAATTTTGTAATTGGTGAGATTAAATTTGACAAATTATGGAGTAACACATCTTTGTATCATAAAGTCATTTATGTAGTCTCATTAAAAACGTTTAGTGATATAACAGGACAGACATGCAATATGTATTTTCAATAATAATTGAATTCAGAAAGTTTACAACCCAAAGCAATTATGTATGTGTATCAACTGTTATAAACATTGAAATATGAATACAACACAATCAGAGTTCCATGTCACAACAAAATATCTCCTTAGCTAATTATATAAATTTGAAAAACTTTATAATATTACAAGACTCTAAATCAAGATTTTACCTTTAATATTAAAATTGTCTTGGTTTTGGTGTCAGTTGGACTATAGGAGAGTTATGTCTAAACCAAGAATCAAAATCAAGCTTATTATAAATATGTATTATTAACAATTGAGTCTTTCTTACACGATTATGGCCATGATCATCACTTTGTCCACATAAATCATATCATCACCATAAATTGTGTTACATTTCTCCTGTTACAGCTGTAATGATCTGCTATATTATTTTAATTCACTACTTTCAAATGCTAATGAAATAAATATTGAACATATGAAGTCTAAATTGAATTGTCATACAATTGATGTAAGTTTTATGCTCATCTTATTGACTTTCAATCTCCAGTTAATACTTTTCATATATATAATCTTAGTCTGATGATAAAGAATAGGTTAACATCAACAGTGTAATGTAAAGCATTAACTTTCATATCCTGCTTACATTGCAGTGTCATTCTATCATTAAATATGTGAGGGTCACTCATGTTCAAGTATATAAGTATCTTCACTAACTTGTTCATTTTATGTACATTTGATTTCAATTAACAAGCTAGACTCTCTTCTTTGCTCAAACACAAGAAGAAGTAAGAGGAGAGTCAACTAGTTTTCATATAATTTAAGCTCTTCATTCTCCTCTGTCCTCTGTTTATACAAACATATATATCCATGCTTTTTGCATGCATTTGTTCATGTATTTAAGTCAAAGTTAACACAGTTAATAATACTAAAAATGAACACATAAGCAGTGTATTTATTACAATACTGAAATGTTCAGCAGTTACATGATCCTTGTGAGTTTGTTTTGGTAACATGAGGTTGATCCTTTTTGTTTTTATCATGTACAGAGCCTTTCATGTTACGACGAATTATCTCCTCAGCTAAGATTTGAAAAACTTTGTTTACATTTTACCAGTTTTAGAACTACATTCAATTGGTCCCAACAATTGAGAGTGGCGATGTTTGAGATCTTCATTAATATCTTTAGATCTAACATGAACTTGTAAGTCATCATACTTATCAACTAAATCACTTTTACTCCCAACCAAAAGAATTGGAATACGTTGATCAGCATCCTCACCATACTGGGAACAGATCATCCTTAACCAGGACTCTTTCACTTCTACATAAGATGCAGGGTCAGTGATTTCATAGACAATAATCACAGCATTTGTGCCTTTTAAGTTTAGTGTAGGTGGAGTGCAGTATGTCTCTAATCCTAGACAAAGAAATGAAAGTTACAAAATAAACATGGCAATCATAGTGATGTCACTACATACCAGCTGTGTCCCAAAGTTCAAGATCAATTTTTCTGCCTTTAATATCAATCGTCTTTGTTTCTTTGTCAAAAGGAGTTGATCTGAATCCATTGAATTCATTGTAGAGGTACCTGTATAACAGTGATGTCTTTCCCACTCCACAATGGCCAAAGATCATCACTTTGTACAGATGATGAAAGCTGGAATTGGGAATGATATCGTTATCATCATCTGCTACATTCATCTTTCTCTTAAGCTTTCTCACTTGTCAGGGGAAATAGTAAGCAATTTGGCATTGCAATACAACAAGCTGTACCTAGTTATTAGTTATACTTAAAAATGAAAGTAAACAAAGAAAACATAACATAAACCAATCTGTCACTAACTTATCACACTGAGTTTCATGTTGGCAAGATATCATTTGATTATGACACAACATACACATATACATTTATCCTAGCTTTTAGAATCAAAATGTTCTTATTCAGAGCATTTAAGAACAAAGATACACAGAATGGCATACAAGTTTACACTTTTAAGACATGATATGTACTAATGTAACTCAGGAAAGTATAAACAAAACAGTTTACACAGTTAAAATAATTGTTGTTGTTTTCAATGATCAAAGAGTACACATATTATTGTATGAAATGAAATATAGCATATAGCATATAATTATTCAGCAAGTACATGGTCCTTGTGTACCTGTCCTGACAACTTTAGGATGGCCACTCTTATGAATAGGCAATGAACCTTCCATGTCACGACGAACTATTTCTTCTGCCAAAACTCGAAAAACTTTGTCAACATTTCTACCAGTTTTAGAACTACATTCAATTGGCCCTAACAACTGAGAGTGGCGATGTTTGAGATCTTCCTTAACATCTCTAGATCTAACACGAACTTGTAAGTCATCATACCTATCAACTAAATCACTTTTACTCCCAACCAACAGAATTGGAATATGTTGATCAGCATCTTCACCAAACTGACCACAGACCATCCTTAACCAAGAATCTTTCACTTCTACATAAGATGCAGGGTCTGTGATTTGATAGACAATGATCACAGCATTGGCATCTCTTAAGTATTGGGGAGACAATGTACAGTAGGTTTCTAATCCTAAAATGTGGAATCATCATGAAACTTTTATATAAGATCATCCTTACTGGCTGTATCCCAAAGTTCAAGGTCAAGATCTCTGCCATCAAGTTTAACTGTTTTAGTTTCTTTGTCAACAATAGTTCCTCTCAAGTCTTTAAATTCATTGTAGAGGTACCTCCATAACAGAGTAGTCTTTCCCACTCCACAACGGCCAATGATCATCACTTTGTATGTATGAGGGAAGATAGAAGCAGGTGCACCTATTACATTCATTCTCTCTTCTCTGTCCTGACTGACAATAATAAACAATGTGGAAGTGATTACTTTCACAATACTTACATTATATCAGTATGCATCAATAACAGACCACGGTACATCATATTACACATATTCATGACACTGCAATAAGTTATTGAATATTGAAAGGAAATAATAACACCACAGCCATACAGCTTGCCAGACCATGTTGTTTTGAGTCCTTACTAATAATGACATAATAAATAAACTGAGTACCTTTTAGAAAAGTAGTGATTATTTCATAGTGAAAGAATAGCAATAAAATTACTAATAATATCAAATGGTATCAACCAATGCATGGTACATGATGTTGATTGTTATTTTGAAGATGTGTAATTACTGTAATTACACTTTCATTACATAGATGTTACTATTATTAGTAACATCATTGTGAGGTATTTCATTTTCATTGACAAAATGCCCAATAGGTACTTCTAGTTTAAAGGGTACAAACAGAATAGAACAATAATAAATAAAATAGTATTAAAGTACTGGATATAGCATGATTAATTGATTTTACATGATAAGGGGGTGAATTTCACAGAGAGAGACAGAAGGGACAAATGAGTTTTGTGAAGCAGATGAGCGAGAGAAAGGAATGGTAAAGGTGAGAGGATCAAAGTGACAAGAAGGATGACTAGAGGAGATTTGCGGATGAAAATATCAGAAGGAAAATAAAGGAGGTTGTTAGTAATTTTATAGAGAGGATATAATTTAGAAATAGAGCAACGAATTAAGAGGGGCAGAAGGTTAAAAGTTAGAGAAGAGATGACTAATCACTGTCCCATTTATGATAGCACATTTTTAGAGCTAAATGTTGATTTTTTCAAGAATTTCAGAATTGGTGGAAGATACTGGTGGGTCCTAGACAGAGGAGCAATAGGTAAAATAGTGAATGACAAAAGTGATACAAAATGAGAAGAGTTTGAGGAGAAGCATGCTGATAGAAGTTACAGTAGATGATCCCAATGGCTTGACAAGCTTTAGAGCGGACAGTTTGGATGTGAGAAGACCATGATCAACTTGAGGTGATAATAACACCAAGATATTTAATTGAATCGACACGTTCAAGTTAAGAACCATTTAAGAAAAAAGGAAGACTTATGTGAGATGATAATGCATTTGTTTTTTTGAGCTGATGGTGAGATGACGAGAGCTAATCCACAATGTAATGAGATTGATGTTGAATTGAGCAGTGGACATTGAAGTTAGAGAAGAAATTATGGCCTTGTAGATAACTATGGAGCCAAGACAAAAGAAGAGGAGGAAGGTCGAGCAAAGATAAGGAGTCAAGTAAGGGCTTGTGAGGGACAGAGTCAAATCCTTTTGTGAGATCGAAGAAGACTGCACAGTGTTTTTTGAGATCCAATGAAGAAAACCAAAAATTGAAAATAGATAATAGAACCAAACTGACAAGAAAGGATGTTATGAGTGGAACAAAAGTTGTACAGATAATTAAAGACGTGACATTCCAGAATCTTAATTGAGAGGGAAAGTTAAGAGATTGGGTGATAGTCTGAAGGGGATGAAGAAGAGGTTTTTGATTTAGGAATAGGTGTGATATTGTAGTTTTTCCAATTTGAAGGGAAAATACCTGTTGAGAGGGAGGAATTGAAAATAAGGGAAAGAGGAAGTGAAATACTAGGAGCTGTGTTGTGGATGTTGTCAGGAACAGAAACAATGACAATAGAAATATGAGAAATGAGACTGCAAATTTCATCTGGATTGCAAAGAAAATCTGAAGAGTTGTCTTGTAGTGAAGTATACAGATTATGAGTCAGAGGAGGTAAAGGGGCAGTTGAGTGATTGAAGCGGGAGAAGTATTGGTTTAGAACATCTACTTTAGAAGAGGAGAATCATTATGGAAAAGGGAGCGAATATACACAGGTTTGGAGTGAATACATTTAACAGCAGACCCAAAACACCGTGATGAAGGAGAAGTGAGTAAATTATGGAAGAATTTGAATTTTAGATGTCTGAGGTAAGCAAGAGTCTTGTTACGATAGGAACAGCATTTGGACAAAAGAGAAGAGCCAGTTCTTTTGGCAGAAGAGAAGATGGACTTTCTTATATTGACTTGGTTAATAAGTAGCAGTTGACTAAGGAAGAGAAGAGTTGGCAGGGCGTACACAAGTTTGCTAGGAGCAGTGGTGGTCATAATGAAGAGGAAAAGTTCTTGGCAAGGAAGTGTTAGAATCTGACAAGGCGAGTAATTCTTTCCAATCAATGGAGCAGAGGAGAGTATTAGTGTGCTCAAAGTCAACAAGATGGTACACCCAGACCTTAAGAGGAAGAGAAGGGGAAGGACTGTTAACAGATTCAGTGGGAAGAGAGAAAAGAAAAATGGTCTTAAGAAGAGACAGGAGGAAGGATACTACAAGAAGGAACGTCATTGTTAGATGGAAGAAAAACAAGATCAATAGTGGATGGTGTATCAGTGTGAGAAAAATGAGTGGGGGCATTAACAATTTGCTTAAGATCAAAAGTGTCAGATATAACATCCAGTTTGGTCTTAGAGGATGAAGTAGAGTAGAAATTAATGTTGAAATCACTTAAAAAGATAAGATTAGAAAGAATGGAGGGATTGAGGGATGTGAGCTCATGAGATAAATGATCCAGATAGTCAGGTGAAGATGGGGGCTGGGAGTAAGTGCCAATTGAAAAAGAGCAATGATTAAGCTTACTAGTAAATGATAGGAGAAGAAAGACAGTTTTAGGAGAAACATGTACTCCGAAAGTAATAAAGTGAGATTTTACATAGACAACAATACCACCATCATGGCAGTTACCATCACAACAGAATAATAAATAATTAGGGAGAAAAATATCAAGATTGGAAATGTCAGAAGATATTCAAGATTACACAATACAGACAAGATCAGAGATTAAGGACAGAGCAGAGAGTTCATCTAGTTTAGGAAGAATGTTGTGAGCATTAAATAGAAAATCTTATTGAATTTAACGATGTAAGTTGTAAGGAGGATGACAAAGGAGTGGGACAAGCAAAGCTGACAGAAGGTTGGAAAGAACAGGAACTGGTTGATGATTGAGAGAAAGAAGAGTGAGAGTTGGGGGGTGACAAGATGGCAAGTAAAGAGAAGTTGGGACATTGGAGTGAGGAGTTGGACGATGAGGAGGTAGTAGGAGGTAGGATTAAGAAGGAGGAGGTAAAAGGCAAGATGGATTGGGTTGGAGAGTTGGTCGAGGAAGAGGAAGTGGTACACTGGATTGAAGATTTGGAGGAAGTGGAGGAGAAGGTAGGTTGGGTTGAAGACTTGGAGAAGGAGGAGGTAAGGGTAGGTTGGGTTGGCAATTTGAGGAAATGGTGGTACAAGATGAGGTAGAGGTAACTTGGGTAGGAGATTTGAGGGAGGGCAAGATATTGGTAGGCTGGGCTGAAGACATGGTAGAGGTGGGGTAACAGTACAATGGGCTAAAGACTTGATGGAGTAGGAAGAAATGGAGGGTGTGAGATAGTTTTGTGATGTGGAAAGTGTGGAGGAAAATGTTTATGTGGAGGATGTTGACTTTTGGCTAAAAAAGACGGTTGTAAAGATTCAGGTAGAGAGGTATCAGAGGAAGAGAGAGTGGTTATAGTAGAGGTAACAGTGATAATAATAGAAGCAGTGGTAATAGTAAGAGGAGCAATTGAATGATTAAGTGGTAGTGATGCAGTGCTGGGAGTGGATGAGGGTAAGGTTGTAGTAGTAGTAGAAGAAGTGGAATGGAGAGGGAGAGGGGATGTAGAAGGAGCAGATGAAAAGGACGAGGAAGTAAAGGAACAATGAAGTGAAATTGTATGGCAGAGGGAGGTGGGTGGAAATTAGAGGTATTAGGTAATGATAATGGAAGAGTAGTGAGGTTAGTACTGGAGATGGGAAGAGGAGATGAGGAAGAGACAGAAAGAGAGCTAACTAAGAGTTGAGACTTGCAAGAACAAGATTTCTCAAGTATAATAACGCGAGCTTTGAGGTGTGAAATCTCTAATCCTAGGTCAGAGACAAGCAAGCGGTAAGACTTGATGCAAAAGGGACATATGTAAGGGAGATTGTCAGCAATGACTGAGGAAACATTGACACACTCACAATGGAACCAGTTACGAGTACATTTCGCACTGAAGCATCAGTCCAGACTCATCACAGGATGAGCAAAACACACTTTACAGTATCATTTGGAGGGCCAGGGTTAGATTCCACATCACCACTAAGTAGTAACAGTAGCAATAAGAGTGTAAGTAGAGAAGAGTCAGAGGCGCGGGTAGAGGGATGAGGATAATTGATCTTTGATGGCGAGGTGGACGAGAAGGAACACAACGATTCTGCTAACCAATAGAGAGCCAGGAGGTAAAAGACTGAGTGTTAGACTGGAAGAACGAGTCAGAAGGACTTATAACTCTAATAGAAACTAGCAGAAAGCTAGTAAGTAACTAAAGCTTGTAACAACAAACGGCCGCCATCTTATCGCAATTCAATTATTGATATAATAGTAACACACGTGGTACCAATAAGTTACTACTATAACATGGCTTTTGTACCTGCTGGTGGTGAAAGGGATGCTGAGCTTATGTATGACGATGACTTGGATTTGGGTGGAAGAGAAGACGAAGATTTTGATGTTAGTAGTTCAGAGGTATTGACAAAGTACATTGCCTTACATCCTTTAATATTTTAAAAACAGAGAACCAGTTTCAATAGAGTAGTTGTTGTTGAAGAAAAGATATGGTCAGCAAAGACAAAAAGTGGCAATAAAAGTATGACACATGTAATATAACAGAGAGCAGTGGGATAAGTAGCTGGTATCAAAGTGATACGGGACAATGTGAGACTAAACCTTATGTTGTACTGTGTACTGACCCTAGTCTTGTGAGCCAGACCCTATCTCACGAGACTACATATACTGCCCCTTATTCTAATTAATGCACATTGCTGTTTAGAATTGCAATATGGTTACTTGTGCATGGAAATGTTTTCATGTGGGCATTATGATATGTGGGTGTTTTTGATGTCATTAGATGAACATAATTAAATGAAATTATATTTGTTGGTTTAACTTATAGAACCAGCTGGTCAATGTTATAATAGACAACCCGCTATCATACAAGATCAGCTAAGAATGGCCGTTATTAATGGAAAAATTGAGACTGTGAAAGAGTTCATTAATTCAGGTAAATAATAGCTATTACATGTTTTTCATGTAACCATACTTACCACCAGGTTACGATCCTGACATACCACTCAAAGGTGGATGGACAGCTCTCATGTATGCTTGTAACCATGGTAACCACGATATTATTAAATTCCTTTTAGACAAGGGTGCTAATACTAATTCTCATAAAGGTATTACAACTTATCATGCAATTTATATAAAGTTTTTTTTAGATAAGTTTTCTTGCTTAATGGCACTATGTTCCTCAAAAAGTTTTGATGAGGAAGTACTAGTGAATAGTGCAAATTTACTTATTAATAAAGGAGCAAGAGTTAATAGCCATGACAGGTGACAGTCATGTTATTTGTCATGTGATATTTTTGTCTCATCTTTTAGGCATCACATGACTCCATTGTTGTATGCCTGTCAAGCTGGTCATACAGGTTTAGCTGGAGCATTAATATCTGGCAATGCTGATGTCAACAAACAAGATGCAAGGGGATGGAGTGTAAGAACCCTTTCATTATAATGATTCAACGCCTCATTAACTTTTAGCCATTATGTTATGCTGCTTTACATGGAGATCTATCTCTTGTGGAATTACTCCTATCCAATGGAGCCAATCCAGAAATCTCTACACATCTAGGTGATACACCTTCCACATTAGCTCTTTCCAGAGATTCAAGGAGCATTATTGATGCTATAGATACAGCTTTGAGCAGCAGAGGGAAGACTTACACTGATTTAGTTCAGGGTAGAAACAGTTTGTCTGTTAGAGAGACTAAAATGTCAGTATTTCACATAACACACTTTATACTATACTGTTATTAGAGTCTCTGACGGCAGTAGTATTCAATATGGTGATCTAGAGCTGTTTTTAGCTGGATTACAGTTGGGACACTTGGCTCAATTGTTTCAGGTTAGTTATTCTCTCACAATTAGATATTATTGTATACTGTCACTGTAGACACATCAAGTGAAGTTCTCTACTTTACTGAGCATGACAGACAAAGACTTGGAAGATATTGGTGTATCTCAGGTATAGTGTATGTTAACAATGTAATAGTGAGAACTGGTTATATGAAGGTGGGATTGAGAAAGAAGATAACAAATGCTGTTACTGAACTTCATAAAACCCAATGGAAAATGCCTGATGATCCTTTACCTTTTAAAAGAGCACTGAGGCAAGTTGTTTTAGCATATTATGGCAGTTGTATGATATTGATATACAGTCTACAGGAATATTCACTGGTATTGTCTCAACTGGCAAATCATATCCGTTATGTGCATGGCTCCACCGCCTTTATAATAGGCCACACCTCCTCTAAAACACCATCTCCTATAACTATGGCATCGGAGCCAGGAGAAGTGGAAGAACTGACTAACCAAATACAAGCTGTTGTTATAGCATCACAACATTTGAAACAAGAAGTGTCTTCGTTAGAACAACTCGTTTATGATGTAAGGAATTTTTATATTTGATAAGTGACTAATGCTGCTAAATAAGGTATTCTGTGACATATTTTGTAAGGCTTGTTGATACCTCAGAATCTTTAATATTCCTTTCATCTAATATGAATATATATATAGTTTCCTAATAGGGACTAGGGAGGAAACCACCTACAAAGTCTGGACATGTTTCCAAGAAAAAACTTGTCATTGAAACTTTAGGATTGTCATTTATTATGAGTTCAGTTATTTTGTTGTTCATATATTGTTATCCTGGAAACAGACCCATCTCTTTTCCTAAGAGACTTGTATAATTCTCTCACATACTTACTTGTTGTTCACTAAAATGTATAACTTGAATTGAATTGGAAACACGATTACTATAAAACAATTAAAATGAAGACTGTAATGAATTACTTTGAAGAAATGACTTTGAAGAAATGAATTGATGACTTTATATAAAATAATTTTTTGCACAGATCAACCAGTGACAGCTGTGATATGATAATCAATGTCAAATGTACACGACTCCAGTTACTACTAAAAAAACTTGAGAACTAAAAATAAACCGTACTAGAACTAGTTATAACTTTAATCTTCTATGGAACTCTATCTCATATTCATCTCTAGCACATTGAGGATCATGCAGTCTAAGAATTGCCTTGTCTAATTCTGTAAAGTGCTTTACAGGAACCCAATCTGCATACTCCAGACCCTCTGAAATAATTTTCTTGTAACAAAGACATCGTAACACTATGGGTGTATTGAGTTTAAGAGATGGGAGTCGCTGCACTTCTGTTGGGGTCTTTCCTATAGCATTGACACTATCTAAGTGAGCTCCGTGTTGTAAGAGAGGACTGATTAATTGGTGAGTCTCTTGGTTCCCTCGGGCACGATTTGCTGCTATATGAAGTGGTCGTTCTCCAGCTGAATTAGCAAGATCAATCACCTCAGTGGCTCCCCAGTTGAGGAGAGAGGTCAAGAAGGATGAAAGATCCTTAAGAAAGAAATAATTGCGTACTAATGAATCTCGAGTCCCTAATTTTCCCAGAGCAAGGTGAAGAAGAGTTGTTCCATTACAAACAAAGAGATGTTGCTGTACTAGTCTTCGAGCTAGACTCTCACACTCTTCATATTCCTCCATATCAACACTAGATTCATTGACAAAATCACCTAAGTCAGTCTGAGCGTATACTTGATTTCTATAGTGTACCCAAGCTGCCAGTAATGCTAACATTAATAGAATGAGATGAACATTAATTTTTGCAGGATTTAGTGTGCAGTCATAACGTCCATTCTCGGTCAATGCATCTAGAGCAGTTACTGTATAGGTGAGATAGACTGAAAAATTGTAGTCATTATTTTGTGGAAGTTGTAACATCTCGTGTACTAAATCACAAAGGTTCTTTAATGTTGTCTTGATCTCGTATTCCAGTTCTACATTCTGACAATGATTTGTACGAGGGTATCGAGCTATTCGATCTGTACTCATCTCCAGAGCTCGACATAGTAGTCTTTCACATTTTACAGTTTTACGTTTAGTTAACATATAGCGACCAACATCTAATAACCGTTTAATGACAATAGGATCACCATAACCAAGGCAACGTTCCAATATTAGCAAACTCTGGTAACAGATTTCTGTATAAGCTTCTGGAGTTAGACAGAGAGTCTTATTGGAGCCTAGCTCAGCATAGTTGAGACCTCCATTAGGTTTAGTTGGGGTTGATGCATTGTTATGTGGTTCTAGTGTGGGCATTTGAGTTGAAAAGTACCCCATAGCCTCATCAACTGTAGTCATTTCTGTACGGTACTCGTATGCCTCAACTGGAATAACAGATGAAGTGAAAACTGGATGTTGTTGCTTTAATTCCAAAGCTTCCAGCCAGTAACGTTGAACTGATGCTCTAATATATTGATGTTGTGGTTGAACTAGAGCTGCCCCCCATAGTAATAAGACATCTGGCATTTGAGCAGGTGAACAGTTTGAAGCTTCCATAAGCAACTGACTAGTTGAAATGTGTCCCTGACCAGCAGCAAGAAACAAAGGGGAGGCCAACTTGTGTTTTTGGTCATAACTATTTTGATATGCTAATGTAGAGTCATGCTCTAGCAGTAATTCTACTATTGACTTTGCACCATTTTCTGCTGCAATATGTAGTGCAGTGAGACCATTGTGATCACAATGATGGGCATCAGCTTGGTGCTCTAAAAGAACACTCACTACTTTAATGTGACGTTCTGATACTGCTGTCAAGAGGGGTGTGTAGCCATGTGCATCCATAGCATTTACATCAGCACCTTTACTTAACAAATCTTGAACAAGAACTATGTATCCTCTTTGAGCAGCTACTTGAAGTGGCGTACGTCCCAAACAATCTGGTTGATTGACATTGGCTTTAGCTTTTAAAAGATGTGTGACTGTTTCTAAGCTCCCATTGAAACAGGCAGCATAAAGAGGACAACAAAAATGAACTTCTCTCATGGAATGATGACGACCTACTGGTAAATCGAGATTAGCTGTTTGATTAACTTGAACACACTTTGAGTAATTGTTAAGAAAGTACTTGACAATGTCAACACGACCATATCGACTTGCTGAAACTAATGCTGACTTTTCCACAGAATCGCTCTTAAAGTAAAATGTATATGGACCAGGTCGACTGCTGTCAGACATGACATGACGAATGTTGTGATCTAATTTTGAGAGTGGTTCATCTTTGATCTGTTCACACAATCTAACTAGTTCCACTTCACTAGAAACATGATGTGTACGAGGTGAATAAGTTCTCTGATTGATAAATCGATATACATATAGTGCAACAACCGCAGCAATCAATGTGGTACATATGGCAATGGTTGTTTCCTTATTTGGAAGCCATGAGTCATTGGTACCAAATCCCATTATCTCATTGAGGTCAAAGTTCATGAAGTCATGAAGGGAACTAAGAGAGAGAGAGAGAGAGAGAGAGAGAGAGAGAGAGAGAGAGAGAGAGAGAGAGAGAGAGAGAGAGAGAGAGAGAGAGAGAGAGAGAGAGAGAGAGAGAGAGAGAGAGAGAGAGGAAAACAACCAGATGTTACTGTGTACAAACACACATACTTGTTGTCATTGCCTCAATTGACATTCTACTACTAGTCTACTAGGTATTACATGTATCCTGTTATTATCATTTGAGCATACTTCTGACTAATTCTTTGCTTATCAAATAGAGTTGAATTCAAAGAATTCAGAATTCAATAGACATTTACACTATACAATTACTACATTTCACATATAGTGACGTACTAGCTATAAGACCATCAAGTATTGTTGATTTAACAATGGATAAGCATTCTGACATAAGTTATCTAGTCATAATACTTACACTATAAAGATAACATGCCTGTTAGTGAGTGGCCCTGATAAACAAGTATAGTTATGGTACATTATAGGTTTGTGTTGTCTAAGAGACAAGACACAGGAGACAGAATGAATACCAGAAGACAAATGGCTACAAAGCAGGCTATTAGAGAATGGAATGCACTTGTCTCATTCAAAAAAGGTTAAATACCAACACAACTGTTGTGAAGACCTTACAAATGGTAGACATTATTGGGTACTTTTTTAAAGGGAAACAACATAATAGACACACAATGTACACAACATATAAAAATATAATAATGTAATCAGGCAGTTGGCTGTTCAAAATATTGATATAATAATTATCTTGAGATAAAGTAGATGGATTTTAAACTAACAAATTTGGTGTTGTATTGACTCACAAGGTCGAGTCTTGATGCATAATGACATCATAGTAACGCTGAAAATGGCTGACAATTTAAGTTCACTCGAATTAAAAAGGTGACAAGTGTTTCAAAATGATACTAGTCAACCAAACAACAGCGTTATCTTACCGCCACGAGTGATAAATGGGTTTTCTTTCACGAGCGAAATTGAAAATTACAATTTGTTAGTGAAAAAAACTTTCTATTTCTAAAGAGTAACTACGAGCAATATTTCAGGAATACGGCAGCCTAGACTCTTTGATAACCACAGAGACACAATACACTCAATATTTCTTAGGCAACTTACTGGCTTTATTGACTCTGGCCTTCCTATGGCCAATTATAAACCACCTCCTCTCTTGCTGGCAGCTTTGGAATGCATGTGGGACGGACTGGCTTGTAGACATCACACCTCAACGTATTAACGATAAAAATTAATATAACCACGTATTATAATTTCTTGACCCCGGCCGCCCGGCGTTACCACGTGTAGAATGGCTGGTTTCAAGTTCAATTTCCAAATACAACATAACGAAGGAGCTGTTACTGCCCAAGTCCTCGATGACAATACAGTTAGTGATTGTCAAATTTCAACAAGACAAGCACGTGAACTTTATCCAGCGTTTCCAAACGCCTTCTATTATCATCTTCTCACTTCTGGTCAGACCATTTCTGTCTCAACTCCAGGTTGTACTGTCAATTACATCAAACTAGATGATATCAACACATTCTCTCAATATAGCAAGAGTAATAGTGAAAACCTTTCCCAGTTGATCCAATATACAGATAACCACCATTCTGATCTCTTGCCTGGTATCTACGAAGGTGGTCTGAAGGTATGGGAATGTACTTATGATTTGCTAGACTATGTCTCACAAATGGATTTTAAAGGGAAACGAGTGTTAGATTTGGGTTGTGGTGTTGGATTATTGGGTATATATTCATTGCTTATGGGAGCTCATGAGGTTCATTTTCAAGACTATAATCATGAAGTAATACAATTTTTAACTATCCCGAATGTTTTATTGAACATCTGCAAAACCTTCAAACTCATTGATGTAATGTCAAGTGATTTCAACTGCACAGCTCTACAGAAGTGTCGCTTTTTTTCAGGGGACTGGGAAAGCTATTCTGTATTCTCTGGGAGATACACGAAGCACAAATTTGATATAATAATGACATCCGAGACAATTTATAGTGCTCAATCACATTCTAAATTGCTACATGTATTTAAGGAACTTCTTGATATTAATGGTGTTATATTAGTGGCTGCTAAAAGTCACTATTTTGGTGTAGGTGGCACCATGAAAATGTTTTTAGATTTGATTAAGAAGGAGGGAATTTTCAGTCACTGTGTTGTTAAGGAAATGTCTGATGGGATACCTCGCGTTATTGTAGAATTGAAAATTCTTTGAATTTGGTTATGAGTAATTTATATGTATTCCAGCCACACCCAACAAAATGTGAGTAATGAGACATGTAAGGGACTTTTTCATATCCTGTGTTACTTCTCTACGAAGTTATAGAGAACGGTAAGAAGGCTGAAGAGAATGAGCAGAAGAAATAGCCACAGCTGGAAGTGTACTGTTTTTAAGAACAACTATATTAAACTAAGAGATGGCTTCAAATCTTCCGGGTTTCAAATTATAGCCTATTTGTACTCCAACGGCGTTATCAACGCAGACACAAGAGATACTAAAGACTTTGAAAAAGTTCTAGCGGCCGTCGAAACAAAACTGTCGTTCACAGAAGATACTTGGGATACTTTAATGAAAGGGATGACAGACCCACCACTAGATGTTCTGTCATCTTTTTTGCAAGATGAATTAAAATGTGGAAAGCCACATACATCACCATTCCCATCATTGTCTCCAGATTATGCTTTACCAATATCCCGTAGACCTTTTACTTCAGAAATTAGTCCTGCATTGCCAGGTCCTCCCCGCAGGGAGGAAGGGCTGGCTACACGAGACTATTCAGAGCAGTCGTTATCATCATCCAACTCTGACCACACCCCTTCTGATATGACCAGACGTGATTTCCCTACCACACTTCCACTTAGTTCTTGCGAGAGTAAAACAACTGTTGATGATTCTGGATGTGACTTGACATCATTTGAAGATCCAGATTATCCAAACCGTCATTTCCCACCTACACAATATACTCGTAAACAATTGACACCAGTTAGGAGATCTTCCACAAATGACTCTGGATGTGACCTGATGATAAGTTCACCTAACCATAATCCTACTAAATCTCCAACTGTTCCTGTACCTCCTGTTCCTGCCAGTAATAATTTCCCACAGGATGGGGAAAATCCTAAATCAGAACTGGTTAACACAATAAAAACTTTAAGTTTAAATCAGGGCACTAACACCACAGATAATGCTCCTCAGTCCGACAATGGATGGACTCTACAAATGAAGATAGCTAACCTTGAGATAGAAAATACACATTTACGGCACACTCGACAACGTGTGATGGACCAACTGAAAGATTTGGAAGATGAAAAGGAATATCTCACAGAGGCAAGAAAAGATGACCAGCAACTGTTGGAGTATAAAATGAGTCAAGTTGCTCAAGAAAATGAAATATTGGGCAGAAAGCAAGAGTTTATTAGAAGACTTGAAACGGAAAATAGAAAATTGAAATCTGATTTAAAGAATGCAATGGAGGTTCAACAAAAATTATTACAAGATTGTGAGGACCTTGAAAGTAGACTCCAGTTAGCTGAACATAACACATCGGTATCTGCTGTAAGTATTGATAATTTACATCAAGAAATTGCTAGTCGAGATAATTTGATCAAAGAGTTAAGAAAAGAATTGTCACAATGGAGAGAGTGGTATGAAGCAATGTATGGAATTAATACTAACACGAGTTTAGAATACATGACATTATATAGACCTGAAACATAGTAAATTAATTTTTATTGTTGTTTGTCATTTTTACTGTTATCATAATTTATTATTGGTCATTTCCGGTAATTTGTACAGATTACCCTACCCCTCTCAAAATGGCTACTATAATAAATTTTTAACCCTTTTTGTATAAAGATCACGATAGTTACCTATCTACATGTGTTTACTCAGGAATCAAAGAAACATTTCTCGGGGACTCCAGTTTAGATGTAAGGGTATTCATTAACAATTGTGTTTAAAGTTTGCAGTATGCATTAACATTTTAATTTGTTGAGGTGACAAATCTACTAGTCTAGTATGTAATAACATGATAATTTCTAAATTACCAAAGTATGAATGGATTTGGTGCAATAGTTAATGACAGTTGGTGAGTGGCAGAAGTGACATATGTAATTCTCAAGTAAAGATTTAAGTTTTGGTAATGTGCATGGTAAATGTAGTCAAATAGAACATGTATCACACTGGATCCCATCCAATCAATCTCAACATTGTCAAGATTGCTGTATTTTGTTCTCCTTAAAACAAGAACCACAAAATAGAGGCTCTTCTGAAATCTTTGTTAAAATATAAGTTAAAAATGCTTGTAATAAGACACAAAACCTGGCCTCCTCACGCTCCACAAGTGAAGTGCAGAGTAAATGATAGATGGTTACTTAATCTTCCGCAAATGTGTTAGTTCTCTGCCCATACATACCTTTATTAAATTTATAAAATAGCATGAATAGGTCCTGTTGTGTGACTATAACTGCACTAACTGGAACTATCTGTAATTGTACTAGCAATATCTTATGGAGACTTATTATCGATAGTACACATACAGAACTGTTGTTGATGTAGAATGATTGAGTATTGTTCTATTTAGAAAGGGTAAAGCAAGTGTCATGCCTTCCAACATGTAAATAATTGACTATCCTTGTGAGTTTATAAAATCTATTGCCTACATGTACTTTTAAAGCCATTTACTAAAATTGTCAATGATCACATTATCTGTAGTGTGTATTATGTAAATGTACCTGCACTTGGACAGTTGGTGAGGCAGTTCAACACAAACAATATAATAACATTAAACATAATGATGTGTCTGTATTTGACATACTGTAAAAAACTAAAATCTATAGATTAGTTGATGATTTTAGTGATATGGATATCTTGTGATTTCTAATGATTTTGTGGATTCTTCATAACTTCCTCATCTACAGGATGTATTTAAGCAATATAAATTTAAGTGACGGTGTGTATATAAGCTGGATAGGTACATGTATCAGACATACTCTCCACGTGTGTAATCATCAAGGTCTTCAAGGGTTGTCAGTTCATTTGTTACTAAACATTGTATGTGGCATTTTCATTCATATTCATAATGAATGTATAGTTAACTGTAATGGCCTAATGGTTTGCTTACATTCTTTAATTAAGAAATAAATTTTATATAATTTTGTGTGATATCAAATAAGCTACACACCTTCAAGACATCTTTTTAAATTTATGTACAAAATACTCATGAATGTCCTGATATTGACCACAATGAAACGATTGATGAACCACTGTTGTGATCAGCTACTTAATGTTGTTTTAATATTTTTTATTTTACTTTGTAGATTTTGAACAATCATGTCAGAAGAAAAACTGTACGTTGGTGAACTGTTGTTCTTATACAAAGTACACAACAAATGGGAATATTTATAAAGACATAACTCTGAGTATATTTAAATGTTCATTGTTATGAAATGCTATAAAATATGTAGGTATATGTACTATTGTATATTTTTTTACCTCACTTCATAAATCACTCACATATACTCCATGTTCTTCATTTATTTCCTCTGAGGTGGACAGAAAACAGAATGATTCAGAAGACACCAAATCACACTGCTAGCATATCAATTATTGGTTGGTATTACAAAATTGCACAAGGAATTTTGTTCCATTGTTCTTAACCACGTGAGTATGCGGGTTTCATGACGTCGTATGAATCCGCAGATTGTCCAATGAATGCTAAAGGGGTTAACAACTATTTCCGGCAACTACTGCTTGCGCTGACAAATAATTATTGTTATTTGCAATAATAATGAAGTCATAATTACAACATTTTAAGGCATAGTTGACGGAGGATTCCTAAAGTATACTATTTTTCAATAAATCTATGGAAATTATATGGATGCCCGATCAGTAGTTACAAGGCGTTCCTTCTTCATTTTACCGAACGCTTGAGGCTATTAGCAAATGGCTAGTTCCTTTCATTCGGAGAGAAATTACGATCACCCTACATCTGAGTCTGCAAAACAACAGAATTCACTTGAGCGGCGTTTTCAAACTTCTCCTCTACTAACCAAACAAGTAGACCCCTCTCAGCCTTCCTTTCATGACAAAGGTTCTGGTCAAAGTACGCAGGATGGTCCTCTGCCTGTACAACGTCCAGTGAATGAGTCTGTAGGAAGAGAACAGTCAGCTACCAATCCAATTAATGAAGAAAACAAGAGTGGTGATACCAAGACTCCAGAGAATACAGTTGCTGGTGTAGACAATGGCAGTACAAAAAATGAACAATCTAGTCATGGGCACCTTCAGCAGGGAACAGTAGTTACAAGTGATGTTTCGTCTCATGACGCTGATTATCTGTCTCAAGTCAGATTAGCTACCAAATCACAGAAAATTGGTGGGCTTATAGGAGAAGATGAACACCGACACATTATCAGAGATCTTAGTGCATCAGTAAAGATAGAAAAGGAAGAAAATACATCTCTTAAAGAAGATAACAATCAGTTAGAAAATCAACGTGAAGAGTTACAATCTGAAAGGACTGAAAATTTGGATAAATTGTGTAAATACAGCAGTGAAATACAAGAAAAAGATAACCAGTTGAAGAACCTCAAAGAAGAGAAACACACATATAAGAGAAGAAACTCAGAACTTGAAAACGACATACAAAAAGCTAAGGATAAAATTGATGAACTTGAAGAACTATGTCAAAAGCAAAGTAGGCTTATAAATGATTTAACAAAAAGATTGGATGAACAAGATAGAAAGTTAAACGAGGAGAGGAAGGAACGTCAAACGGAAGTACAGCACCTCAAACAGAAAATTGAAGACCTACAGAAGAAGTGTAGTTGAATATTTTTTATGATTTCTTTGTTATCCATGTCTTGATTTCTGTTATGGTAGGTATTGTTATGTAATAGTAGTATTACTTTCTATTGTAATTATAAACGTCAGTTACTTTTGACTTTAATTATGTTAACACTTGTTTTCTTTTAAGTTTCTATGCCCACATTTTACTATGCATGTGAAATTCACTGATTTTTATTGTCATTTTGATTCTTGTATTTTTCTGTATAATACTGGCCCACAGAAATATGCATTATATATTATATATATAATATATATATAATATATAATGCATATTTCTATATATATATATATTATATTGCTTTCTGTATTTTCTGAATGTTCTTTTGCTATCCTATAGCCTGAGACTATACTCCTCTTGCATTAAGTTAAATATCAAGTCTTTAACATGTATTATACGTGTGCAAACAATAACAATAATTATGATGGCTACAACGCAAAGGGGCGGCAACCCACCCTTAATAGACTACGCTAATTTATAAGACGTTAGGTAATTTTTTTGATGGCCGAGGAAGATACTAAGAAAAAAATTCGACTAGCGCAGAAGAAAGCGTTTAATAAGAATCTGGTGAACATCAAAAGCTTTATTGAGACCTGCTTGATACCTGTGCTCGATAAATTATGTGCTCGCGGAGCTATCAGTGATGAAGTCAAAAAAAGAAAGTGTTTAGATACTCTAGTGACTGAACTACAGAACCGTTTAGGATCAAGCCTGGACATAAATCTCTTTGATGCTATATGTGATACATTTGATAGCATTGATTCACTGAATTGTTTATCAATAGCACTCCGAAAAAGTGTCAATGACATACTAAAGTATGAATATTATAAGCAGCCTCAACAACCTGAACTTGAAGTTGATTACAGTAGAAAAGATTCTGGTAAAGGCACTGACTCTTTTCTTTCTCTTGCTCAACAAGCGTCCGAAGATGATGTATTAGATGTAGAAAATGATTTTAAAAGACTCCAAATCTATCCTTCATCTACTAGAAGTGATGTGATGATACCTGAAGCAATTCATAGCAGTGAAAAGTTAAGACTGGAAGAAGAGAAAAGGGATGTCCAAAAACAACTTGAGATAGAACAAAAAGATAAGGAAATTTTAGAGGAAGCACGCAGTAGAACCATGAAGAAATTACAGTCTGCACAAGAAAGAAATATTTCTCTACAAACTGAAGATAAAGAAAATACTGAAATAATTGATGAACTTACTGACAAATATCGTGACCTTGAAAGAAAGAAATCTTTATCTGAAACAAAGTTAGAGATAGCACAACGTGATATAGTCAACCTCAAGCGAGAAAACCAGAAATTAAAAAGTGCACAAAAAAGATGGATGGACCAATCTTTGGAATTACAACTTGAAGTAGAAAAACTGAAAAGCAAGTTGACAGATCAAGAAAAAATAATTGAGGAATTAAGGAAACCAAATATCCAGTCACTAGAAGAGAGATCAATAACCAAATCCTCATCAGAAGAAAGTGAAGATGTTATTGACTGCAATTAACTGATACAGTTATACATGTTATAAATAGTTTTAGTTAGTACTAAAATAACACTAAATTATTCCTATGTATACAAGAATGTAAAATATGTTTTGATTTTGTTAGTGTTCCATATTATTGTCTTGTTGTGATGCAGGTGGTATCCATTCATCAGTAGCTGGTAACCAGAATGCCTGTGTAAGAAATATAACCACTACATTACATTATATTCTATGTACTTACTATCATTACATTACATTATACTCTATGTACTTACTATCATTACATTACATTATACTCTATGTACTTACTATCATTACATTACATTATACTCTATGTACTTACTATCACTACATTACATTATACTCTATGTACTTACTATCACTACATTACATTATACTCTATGTACTTACTATCATTACATTACATTATACTCTATGTACTTACTATCATTACATTACATTATACTCTATGTACTTACTATACTTTTACATGCTGAAGCCATCATCATATATTTTGGATTGAACTGGACACAACAAGATGGATGGGGATGACCCCCATCTAATATAGTTATCTCTTCTCCTGTCTCAGCTGACCATACATGTATACGTCCATTTTGAGATCCAGATGTAACATACTTGGCATCAGGAGTGAATGATGCTTCTAATGTTAATCCAGTACTGTTTAAATGACCCTATAATTAAAAGTATCTAATTAGTAGACATAAAAGGTACAGTTTACAATTTATAGAACAAACTTAACATTCAAAATAATACAAATCTAGTCACAACAGCACATAAGAGTAAACAGGTTAATTAATTGTCTTCTTAAATTTATAACTAACACTTACTGATAATGTATGTAGTTCGTTTCCTTGGAAAGCATCAATTAACTTAATTTGACTGATATTAGTCGAAATTAATATCTTTTTTCCATCTGTACTAAATTTCAATCCAGTCCATTCACAACTAGCAAAGTCTTGTCGCACATGAAAAGTTGAAAAAGGACCCTACAATATAATAGCATGGTCTTTTCAGTTAATTTAATGAGTGGGAGTACTTTATCAAATGATCGGAGATCATATAGTTTAAGTTGTCTGGAGTCTATGCCAGCTGCAAAAATGAGACCTTCTGGATCAAATGATGCCACAGCACGTCCATTAAGGTGCATTAAGCCCTACAATATCATACTAGTTCAATAAAACAAACTTTAGACCATACTTGACAATTAGGTGATCGTAGATCCCACAGTCTTAAGGTTCTATCTAGACTACCTGATAAAAACATGTCATTAACTGGTGACATTCTGAGAGTAACCACTCTATAATAAAATGTAACAGAATAACATTTTGTGCAACACTTTACCTTTTAGTGTGGCCAGGGAAATAACGAAGATATTTGTTATCATGTAATGATAAATATCGTATTGTATCTAAAAATAATGTTAACAAAATGATATTAGTAATAAGATTATCATATACTTACCATCAACTTTATTAGATGTGTAAATAATTGCATTTGGTGCATGAGTGTATTGAACTAAATCGCATCCATACTTTTTACTGTATACAGTTCTCTTGGGTCTAGCATGAGAAAAGGAGTTGTATATTCCAAATAGTGCCCACCACTACATCTGGCTTATGTGCACAATTAACCTACTTGCCTTCCATACAGCAATATACCACAATAGAGTCATCATTACTGCTAGCTATCATGTTTTCACCATTATGAGAAAAGTCAAAGCAGTTAATAGTATCTGTGTTTTCTCGGAAAACTTTAGCAACTCTAAAGCTCCGGAACACCTCATCAGTGAGTTTCATCGTCTGCATCTTGACATTAAAAAGCTACAGTCACTTCTTGTTCCACGATATAACCTTGTTGTTTGTGTCGACAAAAAATCCTTTAAGTTTAAAATCTCAATCAGCCATTTTCGGATTTGGCGGTATTGTACCGCGAATAAATCGGTTAAAAATCGAAGTCACAACACGTCAGAAAGGGTCACGCGACAAGAATTCCCACTACAGTGTGTTCCGAAGTCAGAAAAAGGGGCCCAACGTTCTCGTTTTCCTGGGGATCTATCCAATTTCTTAGTAAGAAATGTTTGACGAGATTTCAAAAATGATTAACTTTCCATGTTGTCAGTTTAAGTATTATCACACTGTTGTAGAATAATTAGTAGTTGACAGTTTTAATAAAAGGTTTTAGAGAGTCAGGCTCCCAAGTTAAGTGATCTAGCTTTGATAATCATGTTATCTCTAAAGTAGTGTACATATCAGCTCATCCACTTAAACCCAGAAATGTTCAAATCAATTTCTTGTTCAATAGCTATCGATACAAGTCTCATTCAGCTAAATTTTTAACTAAAAATTATTTTTTTCAATAATAATAAGTAACTAGTTTAATAAATAAGATTTATCCAAAGGAATTGTTTTAAATTTCAGATACAGAAAACATTTTGTATTAAGGATTTCCATATATAATGATGGCAGCTGGAGACAGTGATGCCAGTCTTCAAGAAAAGCTACGAGAGCAGGTAGCCACGTCTGTGAGGGAAGCATTGGACAAGTCCACTGCAATACTATCAAATCTACATCGTCTTTCTGGCTACCTTGATGTCATGAGCACAATGATGTCTTCACCCGACCGTCTGAAAAATGCCCTTGATCAAATACAGACAGTTCGTTCAGACTGTGCTTCACTCCTACAAACTATCTACTTGGGAGAGATAGGCTTACAAAGTCTCCAGGATGTTGGAAAAACCACTATGAGTAACATGATGCCTATGTTTTCTGATACTATGTCAACAGGTTCTACAGTAACTCCTAGTATCCCAGGAGAATCTTGTTTTTTTGATGATGGAGGAACGAGCATAACATTGGGTAAGAGACCAGGAAACAGTCTGGATGACGAGGAACCAAATAACAAGAAATCGTAAGTCTTCAATAATCAATAAGTTAATTAAAATATGAGGGGACTGTGTGACATATTGTATATGCAGTCATGATATTGCTTGGTTGTTTTGTTAAAGTTGTAATCATGAGTAATGAAATCAACTTGTATGACTCTGATAACATCATTAAATCCCCTGTTGATATTTTAACCTTGTTTGGGTATATCTTTGTTATTGCTAATCAACATAGTGGGGAGAGTGATGCATTGACTACACACGAAACAATAACCCATCAATGATTCAACTTTTTTCTTGTCTAGGACTGTGGCAGTATTTACATGTCATGGATGTAACCGTAAATTTGCAACAAATACAGAACCAGGTCAAATTCCCAGTCATTGCCGTAATTGTCGTTCTGCTGGGGCTCCAAGTACAACTATTCATATTTCTAATGTTACAACGGGACCACAGGGTATCACTGTCATGACATCTCCTTCTCCTATCTTAAGCTCCACCCCTCTGATGGTGTCAGCTCATAAGCAACTTAAGCAAAGAGTTAGCAAACGTGGTAAGCTCAATCCACTCATTTGTCGTCTTTGTGGAGTGTCCTTCTTCTATCGTCGTTGTATGTTTCGTCATTTACGAGAGAACCACGAGTCTGGAGTGGATGTTAATGACATGCAACAATATATAGAAATTGTGCAACCATCCTCCCAAGATGGGCCTCCTTCTCCCTCGTCATCCCAGCCATCCAGCCTGGATGTCACTATAGGTTCAGACCTAGCAGGACAGAGTGAGTTCAGTCTCCATGGTACCAACGCATCTGGCCTGAATTCAGATAACAGTCAAGAGAGTTTACCCGAGTCTCTAGATGTATCTGCTGTCTCTACATCTGCAGCAAGCTTTATTGAAGCTGCTGCTCAAAGTTTACATGCAGTGGAGCAAGCACTACTTTCTCAGCATGATGTTAGAGCATCTAGCCAAGATGACAGCCACAGGTTGGATGATGATACTCCCAGTGCACTTCTTGCACAAATGAATCCTACTGAGACTACACCAGAAATGGATATTGGAAGAATTAAAGTCACTACACAAACGGAAATTGGATCTACTTTCAGGGAGTACAAATGTACCATATGTAACAAGGCCTTTGATCGTCCATATCGTTTGACTCGCCATCTTGAGATACATGATCCTAACCGTCCTCGTATTCCTTGCAATTACTGCACCAAATCCTTCACTCGTAAAGATTCTCTAGAGAGCCACATTAAAACTGTACATGCTGCTGTTCATCCCTACACGTGTACACATGAGACATGTGGTCGCACGTTTGCCACTCGTTCTATGTATTTGAATCACCAAAAAGTTCACGGAGAGAGCAAACCCTATCACTGCCAAGAATGTGAAGGATCTTTTACTTTGTTAGCAGATTTAAAAGATCATCTAAAGAAATCTCACTCTGAAAATGAAGGGTTGCGATGTTCAGAGTGTTTCAGAGTATGTCTTTCACAAGAGGATCTAGAAACCCATAAGGTCTCAGATCATCGTTTTGAGTGTGAAATATGTGGCAAGATATTTGCCAGATTAGCATATCTTCAAACTCATGTCAAGGTTCATAATGGAGAATCAAAGTTTAATTGCCGTTTCTGTTCTGATGGCTTCAACTCAATATATGCTTACCGCCAGCACATGAAAACTCATCCTGAATATCGTCGTATCATCAATGTCTTTCCTTGCCATGCGTGTAACAAAACTTTTCAAGATCCCAGTGATTTAGTTGCTCATTACCAAACCCAGGAACATCGAGAGAAGGCCACTGCTATGGGCTCACCTATTGGTCCCTCGACTGCTCTAAGTATGATGGAAGGAGACTTGTCAGTTATGAGTGACCTCGTGACTCATGTGGTGATGAGTGGATCTGACGATATGATCCATAATATCGTAGACACACAGGGGACGTACCCTACTCAAGGGACTCTCCCTCAAGACTAAATAACTTTATCACTTCACAATAAGTATAGACATATATATATATATATAGGTCATGACTTCCTCCTCATTTGAGGTGGGTTACACATTATTTCACAACAGAAACCTTCAGATGTATTTGTGTTAATTGCATATTTCTGTATTAACATTTATAGATGCTTCTTTTGATAATTTACCTATCACATGTACCTCCAGGATATGTCTTGTGATAATACTCAAATCATGTGGTCTGATAAAACATAAAACCACATGTGGTCAAAATGATATCTCAATGCACAGATATACATATGTAAATAATACTCATACTGGTGTGTTAATTCCTGTAAATCATGTACTGGGAAGGATCATATTAACACCAAGTGATTTAAACAACACCACCACTGCTGACATTCTTACATTGCCTCAGGAATGTATAAACAGACCAGTTAAGTACACTACAAATTATACAATAAAATGGTACATGACATTTGATATGTCAACTATGTGTCATATTATTACCACCTTTGGTATTATAATATATACTTGTTATGATGTGCATGTCCATCATCTATTAACTACACTGTACTAATGACTGGTTAATTAGCAGTGTACTACCTTAAAAAGTCTACCCTAATATCTATGGTTTAAGTAATAACCAACATATTTTAAAAATTTATAAAATGTGTCACCAGAGCTTCTCAACATTGTAGCAAATATGATAGCATACAACCGTATGTTACTACAGTAGTAGTTATAGGAACAATGACTGTCAGATATTGAATTATATAGTAGACATTTCTTTCATACTGATAGAAAGTGTCTTGACTACAAGGTATTAATAACATATACTATACTCTAATGGTATGTGCATTGTCAACACAGAAGATAGCTAAGTGTTTTGCTGACAGAAGTCACTTGTCAAAACAACCAATACAACAATACAGTGTGACTGTACAATACAGAAATACAACATAAAAATAAACAGTCAATTGAATGACTCCATAATACAATAGAAGGGTATATACAGTATATGTTAATTGAGTTTATAATACAACAGAAAGTAAAGTCTTTTAAAATAGTTTTTGAGAGTTGTTTACAGTATGATCTGACATGGATCGATGATGTCCCCTCAATCTTAATCTCTTGTATTGGTATGATCCATTTTTTCGTCCAGACTTTGATACAGTCTCTAACTCACTGCTACTATCAAATACAGCATCTGTATCTTCTTTCTTATTGTTGTCACCTTGAGTTTGACTATTAACTTGAAAAGAAATGGCACCTCCATCTCCAGACAATCTTTTACTTCTTGTATCTATTACTCTATCTCGTCGGCTTCTTCGTCTTGTATTAAGACGTTGCAAGAATCCATGTAGTCTACCATACTGGGGTAAGCTGTTATATTTCTTGTGATTCGGCAAGTAGTCGACAGCGTACATGTTGGGCTCTGACAAACGACGAACTGGAGGAGATGCTAGTCTATGCTCGCCGTGAGAATCATCAGGACTGGTTATTAGTGTTTGATATCTAGAAGACATACTCTCCGCGTTTATCGTATACTAAACTTACACCTATATAATAGTGGCAATAGTGTGCAGGGGTTTTATACGATCTCGCCTTCCGCTAATTATTAATATTCTCTATTAATTAAAAATTATTAATTATTATTGTGATACACGTAGTCTCTTTGGTTTGTGTACGTTATTTGGTAACGATGTGTCTTTAGCGAGATTATCTGTACTTTGACTCAATAACACACGATCCCAGAACTCTGGATCATCTGAGAGAGAGCGAGAGAGAGAGAGAGAGAGAAAACATTAATGATATCATAGTGATTAAAGTACATAGCCAGGACTCTCCCTGTGGGAAGGGACTCAAAAAGACTCATGTTAACTTTGCCTATAAATGAAATATTTATACAGCAAGCAATGATGATGAAGTGATGAATATAACAAATCTTGTACTAAGTTCAACACACAATGGACAAACATTGACACATTGTTCACATTTAGTAGTTATGATGTAGGCATCAATTCGACAATCCCATAGAAACCCCTTACCATCAGTGATTAGGTCAAGATATGCAACAGGTTCTTCACCTTCAGCTACTCCCTCTTGTTCAACATGACAAGTTTCACTTCCTTGTTTTTGTTGTCGTTTTCGCTGCCATTCTTGTTTTTTTAGCTTTTGTTGAGCTAATCGTAACTTTCTATTGTCCTCTATAGAATTACTCCAGCCATCTTTACTCACTGGAGTAGCTACATACACACTTGGTCTTGTTTCCTTTACAGTTGGAGTTCCTTTATCTGTAGTAGTACATGGTGAGACACAAGTAGAACTGGTTAATGAGGTACCCCCTTCATTGGATTGCCTTATTGGTGTTTTTTGATATACAGGAGTCTGTGGTTCTTGTTTCAAAGATTGAATAGCTTTAGTGTTACTTGATGTGCTATTGAGAGATGTAGGACAGGTTGGCAATGAAGTCTTGGCATCCACATCTGAACTGCTCTGCCCACTATCCAAACAGTTACTGTTCTCTTTTTGTAAACTGTTCATTACTCGCTGTCTTTTTAGCTGGCAATATTCTTCAGCTTTTAAAGCATCAATTAAAGGGGTACAACCCACATATGAGTCTGGTAGTGTCTCTATTTGCTGAGACTCTGATGTAGTGACATGTGTGAAGTTGGGAGGATGAGATGGGAGAAGGTTATGAAGACGATTGTAACGGTACTCAAGTAGAGAAGGGTGAAGTTCTCCCATGCACTTTAAGTCTTGTTGCTGTATTTGCTTAGATTGCTGTTACAAAATTAAACCATCAATAATCATGCTAATTTCTTGATTATTTTAGTACCTGTCTAGGTTGTTTTTGAACCACTTTCAAGAAGTTTTTATCAGCAATACAATTCCCTAGCAAGTTGCCAAAGCTCCTGATAATCAACAAACAAGATACTACATGTATTATCTATGGTATAACTGAACATGAATTCAACATATGTGTTATGCTATTAACCTAACTAACCATCAATAACAACTTGTATAGTACTAATATCATTAACACACAATGCACCGCTAACATTAGCTGTTCAATCTATTCTTTCATGCATCATAGATTACCTTAGAGCTCTCTTCATACCATCAGTCACTGCCTCTTTCCTAGCTTTCTCAAGTGACAAACCTTTTGATTTCATTCCTTCACTAATACCATATCCTATATCTTCATGGAAGGCACCATTTTTAAGTTGGACTTTGACAAATGCACTCACTCCAACATAATACTTATCACCAACTTGATCAATAAAGTCTGAGGAGGTAAATGTGTCATGTAATGTAAACATTATCTGTCTGGGAGAAACCTCCCAGCTTCTAAATATCAATGATGAACACATCTTGTCAACATGAACAACTTATAACTATAGATATATACAGAATACATCCCTAATAACTATGAACAATATGATGGATACATAATATAGTGTAGCATAGCTGTGACTAATGCCAAACATACTCACCGATATTTTGTTGGGTAACTGAATGAGACCAACCATTAAATCCAAATGTTTCATTAGCTAAACTAATTAGTTTATGTCCCTCAATATATGCCAACTGTAATGGAATGGAACTAGTGACCATTACACGAGAAAACATTCATACTTTTTGTCCTCCTGGTCCTGGTCTCTGACTAACATATTCCGGTCCCAGTCTTTGCTCTAATGCATATCGAATCGCCTCTTCTTCTTCTATTGAATAGGAGTTCTAAGTGTAATAGTGACATGAAAAGATATGTAGAGGAATCATGAGAGATATTAGACCAAATTATGTAAAGACTACATTTGTATAAACTGTGTGTGTGTAGGACAGAATTTGGTTTACACACTTAAACACTGTCACGTACTTGTCCAAAGGTAACTCCAACCTGAGGGGGCTGCATGGTTCTTCTGTTTTAGATTTCCCGCAATTTTCTAGTGGGAGGGATTTTCTGTTTGAAACGAGTTCCAGTGATTTCCCGAGAACCCGTTGATCAGGTTTACCCCGCCCACTTTATGGCTGCTGAAAGGAGTACAGAGCAAACAGGTATAAAATCATCACATTTTAGTACACAACATTGTAGTCAATATCTGTTTGATAGGCCGTACTCAACTTCGTGATGTCTTAGATGATCTAGTCTCACAGAGGAAAGACAGGTGAGTTTTATCAAATTCACAACTTTATTACATCAGTCATTTAAATGTTATAATTAGAGAACTATCAAATGTAGAAATAGATGAAGATGTAGAGGAGGCAGCAAGAGATCTGTGAGTTTACTTTGAGATATTTTTTATTGCATGAAATGGACAGAGAGCTAGTAATGGAACACCAACTTCAATGTAACTATCAATACATTTTGGTTCCAAGATTTAGTGTTAAATTTTGAATGAAGTATAAATCCATGACTGGTTCTTTGTCCAGTATAACAAACTTGTTACTTCTTTTGGTTTGACTATATCAAGGATTCAAGGTTTAATTTAGTATTAATTTGTCATTAAAATTATTTTCATTTAGTCCAATTTTATCAGACTGTTTATATTTTAGGATAGAGTATTCGTCTCCAAGGAAACGCACTTATAAACAACGTAGGAAAAGAAAACGAGCACAAAGAGACAGCATATCAGACAGTAAGAAATTAAATGTATTATCAAACTAGTAATTGTCTTCTGGTAGCCTTTAGTGATGAAGAAAAAGAGTCGAGGTGAACAAAAGCTTATATTACATATTATTATGACATGTTTAGTTCTAGTGAGGTCATTACAATATATGGTCGTCATTTAAATTTGTCCCGTCTGGGTAACACTCCATCACTTTACTCAGTATGTCGTGAATGGGTTGTGAACGATCCACTTGGACAGGGTCTCGCTATTCATTCTATGTCCTTCAATACCCACCCTATGGTAAGGACTTATGAACAATAATGATAGGATTTATTATTATAATATAGGTGACTGTACCAGACTTGAATGTATACAGGTAATAATGATAAATATAGCAGATGTTGTATGTTTGTTCTTTCTCTTACTAGTCTACCATTTCCTGAAGTATCAGACAATGTATCATACACAGATGATAGGCCACTAGTGGATACTGGTAATATGGACCATTGTTTAGTAAGTAGTGTACTCTATGAAAGTATCGTCATTATTGTGCTAGGATGTTGGTTTGACTGATAATGAAATGGACCCACTTAAAAGAGACTACCTTCAGAAATGGAAAGACATTCGAATAAAGTATGGCTTGCTACTTAGTAGATTATTATGTATCTATTTGATCCAGATGGAAGAGATTGTCTAAAGAATCTCAACAGCGTCACTCAGAAAGTTTTAAAATTTTACAAGAATTGTGTCAAAGATAAAATAATGTCATCAGCAGATTTTTGAGGATAAGAAAACAATTGAATTCTATTTAATTAATAATTATTAGCGTGACATTGGGTAGAGAACAGCAGTAGAATGAGGTGCACTACCAACTATGTACATGTAATCATCTCCAACAAGTATAGGTGGCTGAATAATGGAAACATCTTTCCTACCAGTATAACTCTTAATAAGTGAACCGTCTTGACTGGAGAGAGCTAGGATACTTGTTTGATTAATAGTTACATAGTAGACAGTGCCATCTGGATGAATAGACACAGGAAGGTGTGGAGGTAAGTCTTCATATCCATATACGGCTGAACGCCAACGCAGTTTACCATTAGGTGTCACTGAGAACACTTGATTACCACAACTATAAAGAAAATAAATAAAACTACATTAATTTATAATAATATGTTACCTATAGTATCCATTTCCATAAGAATCTGCTGAGGGTGTCATCACTTGAGAGGCATTAGTACAGTAGCCTTCTCCATTATAGAGTATTTGTCCAGTCTCTGCTTCCAGTATGATGATTTGTTTGCCATGAGCAACATCAGGAAACAAACCAGTGCAACCATAAATGATGCCTGTGGGAGATATTGCAAAGCTTCCTTCCTCATTAAATCCCAATGTCTGTTGCCACAGTTTCATTCCAGTGACTGGATCAAGAGCAATTAAGATTCCATTATTCACTCCTGGGACAGTAGGAAAAAGGAGGACTTCTTTCTTTTGACCATTTGAACTAGACAGAGTAGCCAGTTTAAGTGGAATGGGCCAATCTAAATCAGAACCTAGAGGTTTGGACCAAATTTGTGAACCATCTTTGAGACTTAATGCAACAAGTGTTTTGCCAATAGCAATGAAAAGTGACTCGTGAGTCTCAGAAAGCGAGAGTGGATGAGAAAAACCATACGTGTTATCAGTTTGCCAGATGACACGATCTGCAGTGGGATCTAATGCTGAAATACGTGAGAGTAATCGACCCTCACTCTGTTGTGTAGAACCCTCTGCAAACACTATCACCATTTTGAGTTTCTCAGAGTATAAAGTGTTACTCATATCTAGGTAGTATTCTGCATCTGTCTGTTGCACAACATATTCCCTTAAGACAACACCTTCTGGAGAGACAGCTATCACTCGTGATTCCAGTGGATAGAAAACAATCCCCTCCTCAGTTGTACAGGGATTTCGTGGATGAGCTAAATCTTGTGAGGCTATTTGTGCAATGTACCACCATCCTAGATTGATAGAGCCTTTAAAAGGAACAAAACTGGTAGAACCACTATCTCCATATTGTTGTGTCCAAGACGCTTGCGTAAAATGACAAATAAGACAATGTAAGAACAGCACCACCAGGACTGTAGCCATCTTTAACAAACAAGATGGATTGATCTCATTTACACGAGGGTGGAGCTCGTTTGACTTGCTCATTTATTGTAATGAATAAATGACATACAAATAATACTAGAATGTACATAGAGTTCAGTTACTATATCAAGGCCACAACTGCTATATCTTATTTCTAGGATCATTGTGAACAAAACGAGGCAATAGAACGACACTGCCACGGAATAGGTTTCCAGTAGCTCGTAAATATTTCCAGCAGTCTTTCCAAGAAGAGAACTGTGGGTTTAGTGAAGCAGCTTGTAGCGGTGTCCCATTTATCACCATCAGATTTCTGATTAGTTGGAAAGAGTATGTGTAAGATCGTGTCATGTAGGAAGTTAGTGGACCTTTCAAAATTGCCACTCCACCGCTTACAATAGCAAAAGGTACCCGTTTTGCTGTCTCTTCAACGACAACAACAACCACTTCATAGGCCAGACTACTCGCTACATGATATATCAAACTGGGCACTAGTCCTGCATAGAATCCTCGTATGCCATCACTACTATAGATCTCCTTAATTGCAGTAATAAATCCACTGTACATACTTTCTTGTCCCACATGTTGTGCCATTGTTCGAACAGTGACTACACGAAATGGATGTATTAAAACTTCTACGAGACAATTGGTGACAGACAATGTTATAAACCCTTTTGTGGCTCGGACCAGTGTAGCTCGTGTTGTGGTTAAGTTGTCGACATTATCAGGAGTTTCATCTCCTGGTACCTCTTTAAGTGGAAGAGAGTTGACAAACGAACAAACTAATGGTCTGACTAAATCATTTGCAATTTCTCCTGCCACATCTTCTATAATGGCTGGTCCAACTCCACGATACAAGCTCCTCCAGCCTCTCTCATTAGCAATGCTACGACAATAGCTTATAAACCCTGGATAATAATAGAAATACTGACGAACCAGAAAGCTGTATTTTCTAGTAGCTGGGGCTGGCTCATAGCCAAACTGGATGAGAGCTGTGACAAGTTTGAGCGGATGTACTACTGGAGCACGTATTACAGCAAACACCACATGGTCGATAAAAGACCTCTCTTTAGTTTGTCTAGAACTTAAGACAAATTATAACATTATTGACGTTATAGGACACTATAAACTTACTCAAAAGAATTCCCTAAGGCTGCATTGATCACATTTGACGCATTTCCCAATTGTCTTTCCAACCGTTCTTCTTCTCCTTCATTTGCTGCCATTTTTAGAGTGAGTTTATACAGCGAACACGTGTTTCAGACCACAAACGACCGACCGCCCAGTAAGTATGCATAATACATATATGGAAAAGTCTTGTAATGATCAATAACAGTAACCTGTTTATACAATCTTCCCTCTTTTGCATGTGCAAACATCTGGCTTCAAGAATTGACCCTGCAAATGATAAACCAAGCCTAGGCATGTACTGATATTGGGGGCATTTAGTAAAGTTTTCGCTCATTTTAGGAAAGATTACTTTCACACCCAGTTCCCTTAGGCCATATAGAGGTTTTTAGAATAATGATTACAATAGTCATTATGGGCAGACGTAAACCCAAACAACGCCCACAGAAAGTGTATATAAATGTCCATAAGCTCGTAGTTGATAAGAAAAGTTTATACTGCTCACTGTACTAAGATGTCAGTGTTATTGTTAATGTCTTTTGTCTGTTTGTCTACTCTTACTGTGGCTCAGTTTCCAGTTACTGATGGAGTTAATGATTTATTTGCAATTCTCACACAATGTCCCATTTCTCCTCGATACCCATCAAAAAAGTATGACACTAATCATGAAAATACTAGTGCATTTGATGTCTTTTAATACAGTCAATATTTTTGTTATCGCACTAACATGAGAATGATATCTGGCTTCACACTCTGTGATCCAGTTTTTGTACGTCGAAGAAACCTCAGCATCTTAGATCGCTCTGATACATCTATCCTGTATTTTCTCAACACTCCTGGTCGTCTACGTGGCGCTAATCATGTCAATAGGTATGTAATTGTTATAGCTGAATTGTCTTTGAGTCACTTTTGTCACAGATTGATGTGCAGATGGCACATACAATGTCCAGCTGGACAACTCATGTATTATGATATTCCTGAACATCAACTACAAGATCCTGTAGTAAGTCCATTCTTCCGTGATCCCATTTGTCTGGATTATCTACGTATATCAAGAGATTTTGGTAATCAGTTTACATGTGGCACCTTAACTCCTCAAGGTGACTTGGAACCTTCTCGTCTACTTGTTGAATTCCGAAGCAACAAGTCTATTAGAAGACCAGGTTTCCGAATGCATGTGGTTTGTTTTGATCCCAAGAGTCAAAATGTTGACGGATGTACAACTACTAACTCAAAGAGAGAGGCCAACAAAGATGATAGCTTTGTCCAAAAGGTATATAAAGCCCAGACATTAATTTCCTGTATATGTATGGTTTTGGGTAGGCAGTGTGGATAATATTTATATCATGATTTCACTGTTTGTAGATTGAGTATATGTAACACTGCCTTATATTGACAGTATATTTGTTGTAGGTATCTCATCAAAGAATTGAAAAAGTTATGGCTACTATGCATAAGGATAAACGCAGTCAACCTAAAAGTCGCTTTGAACAAGAGAACATTGGTCGTGAAGCTGTTGTTGTTTATAGTCGCAAGACAGTCATTGTCTTCAAAGATGACTATGTTCTTTTCACTTTTAATGACATTACATCATTTCATTCATACAATGAATTTGAGGGTGTCGCTAGTTTTTATGATATTGGTAACCAGACTAAGCAATTTCGTGGATTTGGTTAGTATTTAGTATGATAACATTTTAGAATTGTTACAATGTAGGAGTATTAACTATAGTGGATGAGACAACATACTATGTCATATTTGGTGTTGATCCTAGGGTAAGTTAACCCCTTGATAATAACCTTTAAGTATTTGTTCCTCAGTTTCTTCCTAATACTCAAGAGCGTAAGATGATTAGTACTTTGTTAAATGCTCAAGAGGCGTTAGTAGCTAGTGATGATGATCCAATAATACCAGAGGAACAAAGACGTCAAGGTATAGTAGTGACATATAACAACTTGTCAGTTGATTATAATAACTAGACCCACCTCGCACATCATGGAAAAGACAAGGTAACATGTTATGTGTTGGTTGTGATTGCTTTACTTTTTTTCTTGTAGTATCTGGACAGACTAACAATGTATCTCCTGGTGCAATAGCTACAGCTCAGTCTGTCAATAATTCATGTAATGCTGTACTGAAGGCAGTAGCACAAGCTCTTTTAAAAAATGCTGGAGTATAAAGTGATTGCTGTTACTGTGATGATACTTGTGTATTTTTAGTGAAGTTATATTGAAAAAAAAACAAAATTATATTATCCAGGGTCACTTATCACTCTTGTTATAATTTTCTTGTTTAAATGAGATGCTTTCAATAAAATACAGTAAATCTTAACATAACTAAATATAGAGTGTTTGTGCTAACGTGTTGAGAGTAATCTCTTTTTCTCTGATGTTATTCCTCGACTCTTTGTGCCTTGGGGAGCAGCAGTTCCAGGAGGTGTAGTTAAAACTGTGACAGTTTTGCGAACTTCACGTTGGTACAGCTATATACAGTAGTAGATAATAATAATAATTATATAATGAAGACTTACTCCCTTTATAGCTCTTTGTCGAAGCTCTTCTTGTGTCAAAGGCTGTCCTTCATCTTCATTGCTATCAATACTGTATTCAGAGCTATTGAAAACAAACATAAAAAACTACTAGACATTAAATAAGATTACGTTGTAGAAGGTAAAACTAGAGAGGGTTGACTAAGACCAGGTAGAGAACTACGTGTCATCAATAATTGTCCAATAGCATCAGGATCATCAGATTCCTAAAGAGACAATACAAACTTAATGATATACTGCTATAATGTAATGTTAATACTTTAGCTTGTAGGAAGGCTTGGAGTTGTAATAATTCATTAGTTCTCTGTTCAATGAGACCAAGATATTGTAACAGGGTTGACTCGGTGACACCAGCATGACCACCCAATAGCTCAGTGATAGCAGTACTATCACAACCAATCTTTGAGAACATTGATTCAATACCTAGCATATATGAAGAATATAATATGCATATTGTTATATGATCACATGACAATCACCTGACTTCAATTGTTCCAATACACGAGAAGACAAATTATATTGTACTTCAGATTCTTGTGTATCTTTTTGTGCACTATTCAACTCCATTTCCAGACCCTGAAGAATGGATTGTCTTTGCTGTTCAAGTGTCACACCTTCTCGTTGAAACTGGCTTATCTCATCATTTAAACCAGTAATAGTTTCTTGTATTAACTCCATACTACCACTGAGCTCATTAACGTAATTGAAGAGGGCAAAATTCTCATCTTCCACTGGGAAACAGGAAGAATAACATATAGTGTCAACATAATATTTTCATGTCATTTTCAATAGAATTTCACTTCAGACAGTACTGAGTGACTATTGAGTCTGGCACTTGTAAAAAAAGACAAACATTTACCTTCAATGAACCGACTGACAAGATGATCAATATCTGTAATACCAGTAGCTTCCTTGATGCTCTGAAAAGCTTCTTCATAAGACTGCCAGAGGAGGAGACAAAACACTCACTACATACCCCAAACATACATAGCTTACCATAACAGTACGTTCTCTTTCTTCTGTTTTCTCAGCGACTACAATGGAAGAGATATAAAGTCATGTTTTTTTTAGAATGCCATACTTTTGCGTCTCCTTGTAGCTTCTATTTCACGATGAGCTTCAGCTCTCTCTTGGTCTTTGCATGACATGAAATTTCTCAATCTTTGATCATGATCAATAACTCGAATGAGTTCCTAAAACAATAGTAATAGAGTTAACATAATATGAACATAAACAAGTTAATAACATCAAATTGTACCTTTAATTCCATTTGATATTGAGAGAACTCTTTATCTGCTTTGTCTTTAAGAGCTAACAATTTTACCTGAGCATCTTCTCTACATGTGGAGAGAATATTATAGAATGATAGTATGTTATATTATACCTTGAGGAATAAGCAATAGTTGATTTCTCAATTACTTCACCTATCTCCCTCTTAAAACCAATCAGCTCCTGTATTTTTGATAACAATAATTATCATAATGATATAATTACCCTTTGTAACTTTTTCTGTAATCCTTCAAAAACACTTTTCTCTTGTCTGAGATGATCAATTAGATTGCGTAGCTGGGTATTGGTTGCTAAGGCAGTGTTGAACCTCACAAGAGCCTACAGACATATCAAACTGTTCAGTTAATTTCATTTCTAGCTACAACAAACTACTAATACCTTGTCCAGTCTGTTCTCCATGACTCGAAGTTGTTTTTGAACAGCTATATGTTGTGCCTGGCTCATATGAACACTACAATAGAAATATAACGATTGTCATACTTTCACGTAACCATGGAGACTGGACTCTTAGTTTGGTGCTTACCCTCCCATATTTCGTCTTTGTTTATTTATGGATTCCTCTGATGATTTAATTTTACCATCCAATTCTCTTATGAGCTTTTGTTCTTCTGTGATCTGTTCATAGTAGCAAGCTATGGAGGGAGGGAGGGAGAGAGAGAGAGAGAGAGAGAGAGAGAGAGAGAGAGAGAGAGAGTTGACAAGCAAAGAGCTGTAGAAGTATCTCTTACTGTACTTATCAAGGAGCTCTTTAAACCTAGTGGACACATACATATCCTATTAAGACAGTATTAGTAGTTTGACATTTATTTGTTGTGATACCTTTAGCTCATTTTGAGTGCTAGAAGCTAAGGACAAATTTTTCTTTAAATCTTCATTCTCTTGATTCAAAGCTTGTATCATAGCACTAGGAAATAAAACTTGATTTCAATACAAATTATTTACAAAATATAGTAATTGTCATAATATGTCAAGTTTGTCTCCAGCTGTGACTACAACACTGTTAAAATGAGCTATGACTTGTTAAGTATTGGTAATCCCAAAGTATATATTATTATTATTATTAGTCTCATTCCCAGGTTTAATAGCAAAGACCAGGAATGAGACCAAATAATGTTCTAATCTCAGTTCAAATACTTACACTTGCTTCCTCAAGACATTATGTGCCTGATCAGCATAAGTCTTCTTGTTTCCTTCACTAACTCTTAGCTTTCTTTGTAACACTGCTAAGTCTTCTCGAGCTAAATCATAATAAATAGAGTTCCTTGTTTCATGGCTTACTACCTTACCCATTGCATCGAGTTCGGCCTCACTACCTCCAGATGAAGGTCTTTGTTGCTGTATTCGTAGCATTTTGAAGACTTTCTTCCAACTTCTTCCACCAACAGTTGTCAACTGATAGTTAGGTTGCTAGGTAACGGATCACGTGATTACGTGCCACACCCAGATAATCCGCGGAGACAGATATTGGTGTATAGATTTTATTATAAAATAATTACAACAAAATTGTTAGTGATATAATGGTTGACCAATTTATGAACAGACTATGGCACCCACAGCACCAAGCGTTTCCTTTTCATAGGGAGAAAGATGAAGAAGAAGAGATGGGAAACAAGGTTGTCGAGAGAGCTCAGTTAAATAGTGTACAAGATGAGACTATAACAGAAAATAAATCGTAACTCATTAATACCAGGGACATCCTCTCACATGTAAGTCAACTTTAAGGAGAGCTTCATCCTTCAGATCAGGATCATCTGTTTCATCATCCTCAAAATTTTCTTGGTTACCTAGCAACATTTCCAAAGTATTAACCATATCATCAGAATCAGATAACCAAGGTTCATCCACCTGGGAGAAGACATTATAATGTTATACTACAATTTCACTTACCTCATCATCTCCTACATTATCTTCTGCAATATTCTCAATTTGAGTACGTAACTCTTCTATTAATACCTTCAACAATTTCACTGGTAATGGGGTTTGTGTCCATCTCTGTCCTGAGGAAGCTTTCTTACTTCGTGTTACAATACCTGACACATCAAAAACAGAATAGTTACTTACAAAATTGTAAACATCAATTACCATCACTAATGGCAGAGACTTCCTCTTCAACTACAATGATATTATTTAATCTTTGATCTCCAGTATTGACACAGTGTGAAAGAAGCAGACAGAGAGCCATTGTACTCACTCTTTGTTCGTATGTACCAAAGAAAAAGGACTACAAGATTATAAAATAAACACATTGATACTATCCTAATACTTACATGTCTAACACACCACTCAGTAATAACATATTCTAGTGCTGGTCGACCAGATGGATCAGGAACTTGAGAGAGAAAGGACAGAAGTCCTTCTAATTGTTGATTTGACGCTAGATGAGCAAAAACGACAAGAAGAGACTGCATCACACTGGATGTCTGAGCCTAAAGAATGAATTTATATGACGTAATGTACTTATCCTTTTTTGATTTGTTAGAACAATTCATTTGTTATTTCTATACTAACTGTCATATTATACTCAATTAATATAATTATACTCAATTAATATCATTATACTCACTTGTTGCATTTTGCTTAGAACTGAGCGTAACAATAGCTCAAGGTAATTCCCTAGTGCACTACCTACCTACAACAATGTTACATAACCCAATTTTCCAGTGATGTGTTTACTTTCTTAACAAAAACAATAATGAGCTTGTAAACAAAGGCTGCTGAATATTCTGGTCTAGCAGGATCTAATAAATGCATCATGACTTCGGCAACATACTGTAGTCCAGACCGTCCTGATTCATCGACCCTATCAGTATAAGTGTGTGTGTGGGTGTGTATGTGTGTGTGTGTGTGTGTGTGAGAGAGAGAGAGAGAGAGAGAGAGAGAGAGAGAGAGAGAGAGAGAGAGAGAGAGAGAGAGAGAGAGAGAGAGAGAGAGAGAGAGAGAGAGAGAGAGAGAGAGAGAGAGAGAGAGAGAGAGAGAGAGAGAGAGAGAGAGAGAGAGAGAGAAAGAGAGAGAGAGAGAGAGAGAGAGAGAGAGAGTAAACTCATTAGTCAAGACACCTACCATTCCATAAGCTGGTTAGCTGCTACAGATAAGTATGCTCTCACACATTCTCCACCACTCTGAGGGGATAATTCAAAAATAATTATATAGAATCAATTAATTCATTTAATTACTTGCAAGATTGCAGGATCTTCAGACATTAATATCTTATGAACAACAACTTTAAACAATTCATTCATGAACAAAGGTGGAAGAGGAGGGTTACACCCTCTAATAATGATCACTAATATGTCCAGAGTAGACTGTTAAAATGATTACAAGTAAACCAATGTATTAACTAATAGTCTTACCGACACCATCCCCAGTGGTATCTGTGACTCTGTAGCTGATAGCAACTCAACAGCAGTAGGTAGAAGGCGACTATGGAGGAGAGGATGACAACCTCTATTAGCTGATAAACATACAAACAAGTCCTCAAGACAAGCACTAATAGAAGGATCTAAAAGAACGAATGACAGGCAGTGATCCAGCCATTAGTCTCTGTAGGGATCCGTCCATCCATCTGCCTGTCCATCCATCTATCTGTCCATTCATCTATCCATTGATATATTTATCCATCCATATTACCATGAGAAAACTTGAGGAACAATGCCAAACTTAGTGGTACCAATCTCTCAACATGAGCAGCTGTAGTAACTTCATCAATCTTATAGTTCTCTTGATACAACAGTTCACAAAACCACTTTCACTAACCTGACAAACTTGTTGCAGAGAATCTATGATAACAAAGAGTAGATCTTCTGGAGAATCAGATGCCATATTACAAAGTTCAGATATAAAATAAGAAATATAAGGAACTAAAAGAGGGCGGTGGTCACTGTGATTCAACTCGTAGCAAAAACTAGAAAAGACAGTCCAAAAATCAAATAGAGTGATTTTCAATAACTAACTAGTTACTAGCTTTAGCTGCCATGATTCTGACCACTCCATGTTGAGTGGATTGTAAACCTGATACTGTAGCTTGTAAGCATCTAAATACACGACAATGAAAATACAATTAATTGTAGATAGAGAATGGCTATACTTTTGAAGAGTCTCTGTATCAAGCTGAGCACTCATTTTGCCAGCAAGCCACAAACATCTTCCAGTGAGGAATGGAGATGATACTGTAAATATGTCTAGAGATACTAAATCAACAAAAGATGTGTTACCAGAAGAGGTCAGATCAGGGAGGAGGACATTATTGGCAAACAGTTGACTATTGAATTGTACTAATTGTTGTTTTCTACTATCAATAATTATTGCACCAACTATTAACAGACATGCTTCATGAATCTAAAATAAAGATATTTAGAAGGTATTAAGTGTTGCATGTGGTCCCTCACCCTCCACCAGTCAGTATGGCTCTCATGTGTTGAATGAGTTAAATGTCTATCCACAGTAGTGTGGACAGCTTTATAAACAGCATCCTGAAGTGATTTCTCCTCTGAAAATTGCTATGTAGTCCAGATATAATGAACAGCCATCAATAGATAATGATGATTATAAAATAGATAAAATGATAATAGATAATGAACAGCCATCAATAATAGATGACGATGATAGATAAAATAGATAAAAATGATAATGATAATAGATAATGAACAGCCATCAATAATAGATGATAGATAAAATGATAATGATAATAGATAATGAACAGCCATCAATAATAGATGATAGATAAAATGATAATGATAATAGATAATGAACAGCTATCATAACTAACCATCAAAAGGTCATAAGCTGCAAGTCTAACAGAAAAAGCCAGCTCACTTTCATCATCTTCCATAAACCGACACACATCATTTTCCCATAAAAGTACCTATTATAACAATATGTGATATAATGAGTATCTCTGTGTACAATAATTGTACTTGTTCTGAGGTGATTTGTGTAAGAGTAAGTAAGTGATAAATTAATTCAGGAAGAATGGGAGGAAATAATTGAGGTTGACAACCATAGTCCAAGAGACTGGCAATAAATTTAAAGATAGCAAACAAGACTGGAGGAAAATGATATTATATAAAATAAAACATTTATGTACCAGAATCAAAGTTGATGGTTTCTCCATCACTATCGTACACATCTACTAATGAATCTGATGAATTGATGACATTTTGAACATAACTAGAAAAAGTGTTATGGAATTATGATATTAAACTATCAATATTTGATCATTAGTCCATCAAATATTTTATCAAAAGTCTATCATTAATCTATCAGTAGTCTATCATTAATCTATCAGTAGTCTATCATTAATCTATCAGTAGTCTATCATTAATCTATCAATAGTTTATCATTAATCTATCAGTAATCTATCATTAATCTATCAGTAGTTTATCATTAATCTCGGATACAGGTCAGTACTAGAAACCAATATTTTCCAAACTGGAGTAACAATGGTCATAAAATGAGGTCTGAGAAGAGCAGGAAACCATTCAATGAGACTTCCAAGTACAGTGATGATCTCTTTACGTAAGCCTGGATCATTGTTAACATCATCATGACTAGTGAGCATTTGAACAAAGTGTTCAATGTAAGAAGGTAGAAGTGGAAAGAGAAGATTGTATGCAGCTTCCTGTAGAATTGGAAATAATAGAGGTAATATGACTAGATCAGTGAGGAAATGAGAGGATCAGACTCACAGGGAAAAGATCAGACATGGTATGAATCAGTCGAGATAAAATTCTAAAAATATTCACAGCTCTGCTCCTAGTACGAACACTATACAACTGAATATTGGTATCACTACTACATTGTCTAATGTTATTGAGATACCTGGGGAGTACCTATGACTCTTAATAATTGAGGTAAAATAACAGGGGCCACTTGTGGGATCTGAGTATCCGATACTTCATGACAAAACTCAGCAAGAACTCGCATGGTACCATGAACCAGATCAGGTGATCCTGTACCTAATCCTACCATTAGCTGGTCAAACAGGTTTGGCCAGTTATCAGGCCAGTCATGTTGAGCAATAGCAGAAACAGCATATGCCTAAGCACAACAAACAAAATGTCATACCTATAAATCCAGTCTAGGAATGAGACTACACTAACCACTGCACTTCTGATTTTACTCAAAGAGTCCCCTAATCCTCGTAACAAGATATTTCTAATAGCTGCCTTAGCTTCTTCTCCAGGTATCGGGTCACAATATTCACCAGTATCAGACCAATGATTCTTAACATATTGTTTCAATATGACAGATGCTAACTACAAATATATAAAGTTCATTGAAATAGTGGTAGACATTTTAAACAAGTATACTAAACCTTCATTAAGATAATATCATTCATTAATGAAACTAGTCCAATGATATATAGTCAGGTATGATACAGCCATGGAGGTAGGGTTTGGTCAATATCGTGTCAATATATGCAATATCAAAAAGTAGGGCTGAGCATTCTAATTTGTGTATGCTAAGAATATTACACACTTACATGCAAATAATCACCTTGTTACTGAACTACTGTGTATTGAAGATGCAAAATGCATCATGCTTGCTATGGATTAATTAATAAAAATCCTTTCCTGCATTTATTAACTGTTAGCCTCATAACTATGTTCCTATAATCCAGTGAGCATCATTAAAGTCAATTGAGACAATGTGGGACAGACTTTAGTACACCAGTACAATTAACTAGCTTCTATCAACAATCTGTATTATACATGTTGGCAAGCTCCTTAATTAGTTTAATACTCACTTGTCTGTATGGTACAGGTCCCTCAGTTTCTAGTGTTATTTCTGCCAATACTAACCCAAAATCTAGTAGAGAAGAAATACAAATTGGTGGGCGTGTACAGCTAGTAAAGTCATAATTGACCTTCAGTGACTTCTAATGCTTTTAGTTCTTCTTCAGCATCTTTTCTCTGTTGCTGGTCTCCACTGAGAATGGCAGAAAAGCAACTTATCACAACTGTCTGCAAAGCCTCCTTTTCTTGACGTGCAGCCATGTGAAACCACGCCTTTTACGTTCTTATTAAAGCGCAACACATTTCTAACTAATGCTCGTGCAATTGTTTCATTTCATGACATTATTTTTACAAGAGAAATGGTACATGTCTTTGAACAGAAATTATACATAGATTCCAACCCATAAAAGTAGAAACAAGACACCAAAACCAGTAAAGACAGAAGCCCATAATGACACCAATAGCTCCTTCATCAAACTTCTAGAAAACTTTGTGGATGTCACCTCATATCTAATTGTATTGAAAGTTAAGGAACACAATACATATTGTGCAGATTATGTTTAGTAATTGGTTATGATTGGATACACAAAGAACCAAGCCATAAAGAACAATCCAATTCCCAACAGAATTACTGCTAGATGTGGATAGACTGCTGGATTAACTGGACTGACATACCTGTTGAACTCGCTAAGATCCTGAAGACAATAGATGGGTATTAATTAGAATGAATTATCTATCACTTTTGCATTGTACTTTTACTATGAAAATCATTTATTTTCTACTTTTATCGTATAGTGTATAACATTTACTTACCATGATGTTCTTTCTCAATGACAGACAATAAATTAAAGTTGGAGCTACGAAGGCGTGGTCCTAGCTCAATGGGTGTGTCTGCGCATGCTCGGTACTGCTAAACTCTACAACCATAGAGGGAGAAAATGGTGAGTATTTAGTGACTTTTCTATGGCCCTTTTCAATAGTCCAAAATAGATAGTATTATTTTAGATAAACCTTCTTTATCGAATGTGTTATATGATATATTAGATCTGTAGTAGCTATCCTTATTACAATCCTTTCATGTTACAATAAATTCTACTGTAGGCAGCCACTCTTAAACCATATCTTAATGCTGTTCGGTCTACTCTAACTGCAGCATTATGTGTGGAGAACTTTGAATCTCAAGTAGTGGAGAGACATAACAAACCAGAAGTTGAAGTTAGGTAAATTGATAATACCAAATATGGTCGTAACAAATGTAACCTATGGAGACCTGCTAATAGTTCAAACCTACAGATAATAATTTGTTGTTATAGTCTGAGTTAAATTGCTAAAGTAAGGTGATTTTTGAGTATAGAGTTAGATATCCAAGGATTTTAAAATTTCGTCACAACCACATGTGATCATTGAAGGTCATAGAATAAACTGTCTCTGTTCTCTTACAGGAGTAGTAAAGAATTGTTATTGACTCCTGTTGTAGTCAGTAGGAATGAAAAAGAGAAAGTACTCATTGAAGGATCTGTCAATTCCATTCGAGTCTCAATTGCCATCAAACAGGTACTCATATAAGGTCTTTGATTCTGAGCAAGCTTAACAATAGAGATACTGATGAAGTCTGGGGTTCTCTATAGAACAACTTAAAAAATAATTTCTTGCCGACGTTTCGACCAGATGCTCTAGTCGTCTTCAGGGCTTTTTTTGAGCCCTGAAGACGACTAGAACATCTGGTCAAAACGTCGGCAAGAAATTGTTTCTTTAAGTTGTTCTATAGAGAACACCAGACTTCATTTTGGAGCCACTGAGAATCAGAGTCTTCAATAAAGATACTGTTTTGATGTTTTAAGGTCTAGTATGTCCACCTCTTTCTGTTTTATGAATATATTGATGTGACTACCATAATACCATAAACAGTCTATGTAAACATAACTTTAGTTCTTGTGGTTATAAACAATGTTAGTTTGTGTTGAATGATATTAATTATATGCTATTTCTCTTAGGCTGATGAAATTGAAAAGATTTTGTGTAAAAAGTTTATGCGATTTATGATGATGAGGGCAGAACATTTTTTTATACTTCGAAGAAAACCAGTTGAGGTCAGTCCATTAAATTTGTTAACGGTGTCACACAAACTTTCTCTTTAAATAAAAGATAACATGTAATGATATAATGAACTAACTTATTCCTCTTTTTATCACTACCTTTTATAGCATGTTATATAATATTGTGTGTGTACATCATGTGACAATATTTGTTAATAGTTTCAGTGTTAATACTTTCAACTGTTGATAAATAACTCTTATTATGTTATTTGTACTTATATTAATTGTTGTTATTTCCTTTATAACACTAGGATTATGATATTAGCTTTCTCATCACTAATTTCCATACTGAGCAGATGTACAAACACAAACTTGTTGACTTTGTTATACAAGTAATGAAGTAGCAATGTTTGTACTGTTCATTTCACTCCACACTTTAGTTCATGGAAGAAATTGATAAAGAGATTAGTGAGATGAAAATATCACTCAATGCTCGGGCTCGTATTGTTGCAGAAGAATTTCTTAAAAATGTAATTGCAAAAGTTATCACGTCACTTTTTATTCTCTCTCTCTCTCTCTCTCTCTCTCTCTCTTCCTCCCAGTTCTAACTATCAGGTCTGACTATTAGCTGTTATTAGTTCTCTTTATTCAGTTGTAACTTTGTATGTTGTATTTAGTAACTTTATCTTATTATACATATACAGTAGTAGTCTGTTGTCAATAATTATTGTTTCCTAAAATTTTAGTGCAATTTTATAATATTATTGCTAAACAATATACCGTAAAACCCTATCACGGTTAAATAGAGTACGCACGTGGTACAATGGCTGCAAACCTGATTGTAGTTGTTCTTTTGTCTTTGCTAGTAGTAAGATACAGCTTAGCAGAAGAACCTAATGATAAATTACTGATAACAAGGGCTTCAAGGGAGTTAGATGTCACGTCTCAGGTCGTAAAACAGTCTGTTAGTTTGACAGTTCATAACGAGGGAGACTCCCCAGCAAAATCACTTTTGTATACTGTAGACTCATCTATTTTTCAACGTCTGGCGTATATTCAAGCTGTAGTAAGTATATAATCTTTACACAATGTTGTGTATGCTTCCCTCTATAGATACCCAGCAAAGGTAAAGAAAACTCCAAGAGACTCTCAGTAGAAACTACCCGTATTGATTCACATAGTGATGTAGCTGCCTATACAATCTCTTTACCCACGCCTCTTGGACCTAAGGAGACAGTAATAATTAAAGTAGACACATTCTTCACTCACATTATTGAGCCATATCCTAAAGAGATAACACAAATTGATAAGCAATTGGTCCAGTTTACAGGCAATGTCTACATTTTTATGCCTTATCGATGCAAGACTCAAAATACTAATGTTAAACTCCCTTCATCAAATATTGAATCGTACACTCGTGTATCTCCTGTATCAACTGATGGCTCTAAGATTAACTATGGACCATACAGTGATATAGTTCCCTATCATCATGCTAGAATGACCCTTCATTATGAGAATAATGGCCCATTTTTGACAGTGACATCGCTAGAACGTGTCATACAGATATCTCATTGGGGAGTTATTCAAGTTGAAGAACATCTTCGTGTTCGTCACAGTGGTATGTTTCTTATGAGTAGGGTACAAGTAAATTTGAATGTTCTTTCTTGTTAGGTGCTTTATTGAAAGGATCCTTCTCTCGTTTTGATTATCAACGTAATCCCAACAGTGGGCAAAGTGCTGTTAAGAGTTATACTACTCTTCTACCAGCAGCTGCTCAAGATGTCTATTATCGAGATGAGATTGGTAACATTTCTACCTCTCATTTACGCAGTGATGAAGATTATACAGAGTTGATTTTACGACCGAGGTAAGTTTATACCCTTAGTTTTTTTTTTATGTAAAGAAAGTCTTGTAAGTAGGGAAGCATATGTACAAGTTATTGACTTAATTCTTATGAATGACCACACTCACATTTCTTTGTAACTCTGTGCACTTTTTATCGACTTTTACAAATGATAGTTGAATGACAGTCCTTTTAGTAGACAGGAGATAGGTCATGCTAATACTACGGTGTTTGTATTGTCATTTGAAATGTTATGAAAGTGGGTGTACTAAGTTTCAGACACTCACCTTGTTATTAACCTTGCTGCACATGGGTGCATAGCGAGGGTACTGTAGTCTGTCGGTGTGTATGTGTGTGTGTCTGTTACCATGCAAATGGCTTTGAACTGCTTTAACTCGGCAAACGCAGCACTGGTAGCCACCAAACTATAGTGGACGGTAGCAAAACTTCTTTACTTCTTAAGAATACTGCTAAAGGAGTGTCAAATGAACAAAAATCTTTAAAAGTCTGAAAAACCTTTGAAAAAAGCACAGCTTTTAGTGAAGACTCGAGAATTCAATAAAAGCTGCTGTGTACAGCTTATGACATTTTCCAACTTTTTAAAGTGAGAATTTTTGCAAAAATACTTGTTTTGAAAATAATGTTGGTTTTACTAACTTCGGCAGTAACTCGCAAACACAGCACTGGTAGCCACCAAACTATAGTGGACGGTAGCAAAACGTTGGTACTTCTTAAGAATACTGCTAAAGGAGCGTCAAATAAACAAAAACTTTAAAAGTCTGAAAAACCTTTGAAAAACAGCTAACTCACTTTGATAACACTTTGTAATGTGTATCATGTGATCCATCAATAGTTTGACCACACCTTGTGGAATGTTAAATGTACATGTACTCTGCAGTATAAATCTACACTGTGCACCACAGTGAGGTTAAGCACTTTAGTGCATTTTTATTTTCCTATAGAAGGGTGATATTGGTATCTTTAGACTGCTTTACTCTTAGCAAGATGTATGAAAATTTCAGAATTAAAACAAAGTTTTGTTGAACATTGCAAAATTGCTTGCCTGTTAAAATTGTTTTCTTTGATTTTTAAAGAGTTAGTTGATGAGATGTTTAACGATTATTTCCAGTTTTCCTTCTCATGCTAACAAAACACTACATCCTTTTAAAATAGTTTAATAGTTTTAGTTTTATATCTGACAATGTCCAATCCCTTAAGTCTGCTATTAATTTCGTGTACTAACTTTAGCAAATTTAGCAAGTATTGTAATTATTGCTAAATTTGTATGTGCTAAAAAATTATTTTTTGAATAAATTTAATTAAATGGTTTGACTTAGAAAAATTGCTAAAATTATTACACATTAAATCTGAATGTTTTAATATTGCTAAATTCAATGGACATAATTAACATTAGCCTAAATAGAATTTTATTTCTTTGGGCTAGTCTATATTTGGATTTAAAGGATGTTTGACGTAATGAAAGGAATGCTACATCACACAGAAGCAATACAAGGAGGGATGTAGTGTATTGCCTTACTTCCATATAGCAAATGCTATATATACTTTGGGAAGCCACACCAATATACACGTGGGTGATTTGTAGTTTTATTTTCTCTGTAATTAATTCTCCCTTCTATCTTCATGACTAACATTTGCTGGGATTTTATTTATTGTACATTATATATTATGACATTGCATTTTGATTGCTTGAGTTTAGTTAAAAATCATATAATATTGAGTAACTCTAACTTGTAAGAACACACTACTATTAACTTGAAGAGGACAGATGTTTTTTAGTATTCCAGCTGTGTTATCATATTTTGCTTAATGATAGATGAAGCAGTTGTAAAATCTAATGGCCTATATTCTGTACTATTTCATCTTTATTACTACCAAGCTTGTTTATTTTATTCTATCAACATAAATCGATACCCTCTGACCCTAGTAATGAATGTCTTTTCGATTTGTAATTATCGTAGGCATGTCAGTGCTGAGGGTAACTTATACATGTAAACAACATCTGATGTCGTATTCTTTCCTCATTTCTATTTTAGGATTGTCATTTTTACACTGTTCCTTTTATTATACTTACAGTATTATATGATGATAACTTGAAAGTTTCGATTCTAAAATTACAACATTGTTATTTCATTATTAACACAAAAACTACACTGCATGGATTATGTTATTTATCATTATAAGGATTCTATTTATACGATGTCACTAATTATCATAAACAAAAATTAGTTAATTTAGTCAGGTATGCACTTAATGATCTTCCCATATATGCAGGTTTCCTCTGTTTGGTGGATGGCAGACATATTATTACATTGGATACAATGTACCTACATACGAGTATTTATATCATCGTGGAAGTGATTACGTTCTTAGTATGAGATTTGTGGATCATGTCTTTGATGATCAAGTAATTGATGAAGCTACAGTAAAAGTTATTTTGCCTGAAGGATGCAGGTATTTATGTATACACAAACAAAATGTGTTAGAGGGATCTTAAATTATTTGTTTTAGTGGAATTGAATTGAAGCCACCATATAAAGTTTACGATGAAAGTCGAAGTGTTTACCATACTTACCTCGATACAATTGGACGACCAGTTATTATTGCTAAAGGATACAACTTAGTTGAACAACATATCTTGGATTTTGAAGTACATCAAAAGTATAGTTGTAAATAACTTCTCTATACCTTATTAGCTTCATTATCATTTTGAAACATATCTTCTACTTCAAGAACCTTTCCTATTAGTAGGTGCTTTGTTTTTATTTTTTCTTCTCATCATTGGTTTAGTTCGAGTTGACTTCTCCATCACTAAGGTGACTTTATGATCATTGTACTATTAGTTTATTGAAATACTTTGTGCTAGGATCCACAACTCTTAGCTCGACAACAAGCATCTGTTCTTAAAGAGAACATCATCAGTTTTTATGATAGTCGTACTACATTGATTGATCGTTTCCTCTCAGCTGTTGATGACTTTAAAAAAAGCAAGGTCAGCAATTTTTCAGTTAGATCTATGAACATAAATATAGTGTAGATTTGCTGCAATAAATTATTTTGAGATTTGTTACTTATATAGAATGCTGGAAGCTTCAAATCTTTGTCTACTGACTTGTTGGATCGTTACACTTCACTTGGTAAAAGTATTGATAATCATCAAGAACAACTCAGGACTATAGATAATGAAGCAGCTGTCAAAGTACATGATATTATTTTTGTATTTTTCATTTGAAGACATGTCCTTTTCAGGTGGCCAGTGTACAAAAGAAAATGAGTGAAATTTACGACACTCTATCTCGTCTTCGAACTCTTGTTGATCAGGTTAATTTCAATTTTTTCACGTATAGTTTAATATTACAATGATGTTATATTTTAGGTTGTTGCTGGGCGTACTTCTCAACAGAATTATGCTAAGGAAGAAGAAAATAGCAAGAAGAAATTGCAACAACTTCGTGCTGATGTGGAAGCTACGATTCAAACACTTTGAAGCCAACTGCATGCCTCATGTTAGAGTAGTAGTTTTAATTATTAATAGGGTTTTCCTTCATTGCTTTTGATAATTGATTATGTAATTTTTTTCTTGAACGAATTTGTCTGGTATTTCCTCACATAGCGTGAGTGGGTGGAGTTATTGCTATATAAGTACAGAGCGTTGAGAAGCTATTGTACACTAAAAGGTCTGAAAGATACTTCAATGGATTTAAACACTGATCCAGTAGGTAAGTGCAGGCAATGTTATGTACTGTTAAAAGTTATGTACTGCTGTATATGTTTTATTTGAGGTGCGTTGTCTTTTATAGTTCTGTTCAGTCATGTTTCAGAGAAGACATTGTTACAGCTAGCTGGTTACTTAACTTATGTGCAAGCTGAGAAATTAGCCATACAGCTGGGAATAGATCAAGGACATATATCAACTCTACGTCGAATTTATGTAGAAGATGCTCAAATGTTTGCATATAATCTCCTACAAAAATGGTGGAATGCTTGTGAGCTGGAAGATGAAGAGGCTAAAGACAAGTTAGGGCAATGTTTAAGAAATAGCCAACTGGGAGGCTTAGCAAGAACAGTATTAGGCATACAAGATAATGGCACAGGTAATGAAAGAGGAGATATCAACTGAGTTATGCATGGATTTTTATATAGGCCTGACAGAACACTATATTATGACAATAGTGGAGTGTCTAAATCATGCTCAAGTGGAACGACTTGCCATTAGCTTGGGTGTAAAGTCAAATATGCTGGATTGTTTACATAAGATGTATCCTGATGATCCACAGATGTTTGGCTTCCGTGTTGTTCTCCATTGGAGAGATAGTTGTGACTTGACACCAGAACAACAAAAAGAACGACTAGAGCTGGCAATGGTATCTTTGTCTTCTGTCTCCTTAGATCAAAGTTAGCATTAATAGTACATGTTGTATAAGTTTTGCATGGTGTCAGTTCCTACATGTGAAACTACACAAAATGTCAAAAAATTCCCCAATAAAATGATAATAGTATAATTATTGCATTCTTTTCATATATGGTCATGTCTAAATGTAAACAGAGTGTGCCCTGTGATGTCATTGAAATGAAGTTATTCATAATTTTTTATAGCCAGGATTTCCTCATTGTTCTCATAACCGATTATAATATCTGATGTTATAAACTACGCATTTATAATTTGAAATAATTATTGCTTGATATCATTTTTTTACTAAATTTTTTATTCATAGATTATGTCAATTTAGGAAATGGACACACTGTAAATAATGGACAATTTTTGTTAGATGAGATTGAAACAGATTTTCCCACCTTCTCTTTAAGAAAATATCGCAGAACTAGACAAAGAGATACAACATTGACCACCTCCAAAACTAAAGGTATACTTATAAACATATAATAGTAGTGTCTATGAAGACTATTATGATAATGTTATTTCTTCTCATTTCTTCTTTAATATCATCATTTTTATTTTCTAGCATGTTATAAACACTCCATTTGCAGATGGTTTTGTGGATTTTTCATATTTCTATTAGTTATTCTTCCTGTTGTGGTGGTTATAGCAATGATTATGTCTATCCCATCATTGAAAGACTTTACATATCTTGTTCAGCCAGGTGACACTGTTCTCATTCCTGTACATCAGACATGGATCACATCCTTAACACTACTTGTTAGCAGTGATTCACTGTGTATCGGTAAGGCTATGGCTATCGAGTGCTCTCAGCTACAACCTCACTACCAATGGAGGAATGTTGGCCGACGTGAATTCAATTACATGACAGCTGGTTCATCATTTCATTTACAAACTATTGCGTCAAGTGTCCCATCTTTTCTCTGGATTTTCTCTGATTTTGAAACTTATAGATCAGCCACTGCAATCAAGTTTCAAGGCTTGGATTGTGGACAGCCTGGCAAAGGAACTTGGTGCTATGCATTTGATAATAAAAATCACAGCAATGTTACTTATTCAATAACAAACAGTGGGTACTATTTCTATTATTGCTATCCTAATTTTAGTTGTCCACATTTAAAGTTATTCCAGATGTATCAAGGTGCCTATAGTTTTTCTCATCTTAGTTTATCTCATTCTTATATTCATCTGAATCAACAAAAACCAGCTAAACTAGTTATAAGAAACCAGTATGACTACTCCAGTAAAAATATGTGTGTACTAACATATATATCTACAGACAGTAGATTGTCATGTCCTACCGAAGATAGAGTTACCATAAATATAAGTAACCAAAAACGTCGTTATGCTCTTTTGATTTTACCTGGTTTATTTGGTGGTCTTTTACTAATATGTTTACTAATTTATTGTTTCACTTGTGTATATAGATTGTGTAAATTCAGGCATCTTGTGCCTGAAGTGGACTATCAAGAATTGACAAGCTTTCCAACTGATATTTGAATGGAAATAGGTGTTTTCAGTGATTTGTGTTTTGTAACACATGATTTAGATGATTTCAATGATGTATTTTGTTACTTTTATTCATGGAATATTTTGGCACTCGCCTTTTATAATTAATAGTTTTAAATTTATGTATATTTGTTTGATTGTGTGTAATGATATTGAATACTCTTGCCGAAGCTATAAAAACACAAGGATATATTGTAGGGTTACAGTTATCATTAGTTGTTTGGTTCTTACTATATTGTGAATGGTCATATGAAACCCTATACAATGAAAGACAAAGCAGGAAGTCACTACAAAGTTATTGTTATATAGTAGAGTTAAAAATTGACAATGATTTAGTCCAAACCAATCTTAGGATTGCCTGGCAAAAAATTGAATTTGGCATAAGTCACATTATGGACAGGCCATGAAAGTATCAAAGTGATTTTCATTTTATTAAGTCATTGTTTTTGTCTAGCCTTACTTTAGTTAAATAACAACTATTAATAATTGATGTAAAACATTTCATTAAACGTAAGTGACTAAGTGTAATAATATCAACATGTACCTGAAACCAGTGCCTATACAGAGTAGCAAATCACATTAATTCATTGATCATAAAGTGACCATCTTTGTATTGCTTGAATTGATGACAATATATGAAGAAATAAACTTTGGTAACCATTAAGTCTGTTTAAATCTTGTTTCATTCCTTTTTAAAACTTCTTTGTAACTGAGTTTGGAGTATGTCAAAGTGGTGATTTAAACTATCATTACATAAATGCAGTAAATAATGATCGATAGATTTATATCATTTATTTTTACAGCATACAATTTCTGATGAATAGTTCATTATGTTCACCCAATGAATCCAAATCAGATCGTTGTTTTTATCAATAATGTTGAGCATGATAGTTCATGGAAAGAGTGCTGAGTAGTTATTGTAAAGAAAAAGATTGATATTGAATTGATGGATTATACATCAAATGAAATAACAAGTGTCATAATGTCTTTTTTGTATCTTCTAAAATAATTTCCTACTATGGTTGATACAGAATCGATGCTTGTACTTTTGCTCTCTTATTGTTCTTTTAATTAAAGACATATGTACCACTAAAACAAAGAACCTTAAAATACAACATCAAGGAATTAGACACGCACACTTATAAGAAATTGTGTTCATTTTATACACAATTTATTATTATTTACATATTGTTTCTACAAACATTACAAGAAAATTTAGGGAAGGCATTGTCATACAGCTACTATACATGTGTTCATCTCAGTAAATTTCTGGAGAGGGAATGTTACTCTAGGACCTTGTTTTTGTTCACTATGTCTGTTGATGAGATCTCCATTTAGAAAATTGAAACAATCATGTTCATGAACGTATATAACTGTTAATTAGCTGATGACTCCATTATAATTGCTTGATTGGGTGTTGCTAAGGAATCTGTTATTGATATTTGATTGGTTGTTGTGTCGTACATTATTGTTTTTTGGTTTTGTTTATGATCCTTAATGTTGGTTGCCCAACCAAAATAAAGTCTTTTCTCAGATATGTTATTATTTCATAAACATGTTATGTCAGTACATTTTAGCATTACTATAGAAAGGAAGAGGGAAGGTTTCAATGATATAGAATGACAGATAACTTGATATAAAAGTTATATCCAATATAAACATTCAGTGAAAATATATGTTATGTGTATCATAATTAAATTAAGTAATTAAGTTATAAGATATAATTATGTAGGGTTGGTAATCCAAGCAGACAATTATACAATAATTATTTTGAATCATATATTTAAGGATGTAATAATAACTAAGGAGATGTGATCAATTAAATGATATTATTACAGATGATTTGATTTCCTCATGAAATTAAATATAATTATTGTATCATAACCAGACATATCAATACTCTACATAATGACACAATCAATATTCATTTTAAATCACCATGTTATTAGCTGTAAATGACTTGAATTCTGAATTGGACTTTAGCTCTTGAGAGCACTTACTCTAATTATAGGAACTAGCAATAGAAATCTATGTGGCTATAGATATTTCATTCGTATACGCTAGAATGTTAGTTATTACATACACTATTCTTGTTATTAAATAGCATGTGTTAACCAAATGTATCATTTTAATCTACACCAAAATTACAGGAAAGATCTCTCCATATGTGTCTACAATACCAACACTATTTATATACTTAAATGTTATTAATAAGATACAAACGATAGATTTTCCAGAAACAAATATTTAATATTATAATAAGATTATTATCATTATTATTAATATAACAAGAAGAGTGTACATAATAGAATTCAAATAATTATATGAACAAAATATCTATTACCACATAGACTCTATGTTTGATTACTAATTCCTATAACTACCATAAGTGCTCTCATTAAGAGCTAAAATCCAATCCAGAATTCATGTCATTTACAGCTAGTGTCTTCAAAACATTGTAAACATTATTACACTCTCCAATATAGCATGTTGATTTATAATAAATATTTTGACTGTGCATAATTGCCGTGTGCAATAACAACAACAATGATAATTCAAAACTTGTATTACATACGAATAATACTTACATTTCCTTCCTCTATCAAAACCTTATATATAGTGCTGTATCTACAGAGATCATTCATGTAGTTCTGAGAAGACAAGCTAATATAACATGGACTTCTCAGTGAAAGCAGAGTCCTTTGAACAAAAAATGCGGATTGAAATTAATAGCTATAAATAACGAAATGATACATTTTGGGAAGAGATGCTGACACATATAAGACAGGTAGATAAATGGATGTAATACTCATAATTTAATGACTTTATAAGGCACTGAAGCAAAGAGGAATCTTAAGTATGGAAGTGACTTTGATTGGAGTATCTATAACACCAGTTGGATCTATACTGGTAACAACTATTGAGCCAAGCTCACCTTCATCTATTATTTCCACTCTCAACACTGTCAAAATATACATTAATCTTGATAGAGATTTTATTCAGGCTAGAGACGCAATATTGGCAGCAGTAGATGCTATTAATGAGAAATTCAATGAACATGGAACTGAATTGTGAGTAACTTCGTTGTTGACTAGTTTTTATTCTAAAGGAAATAATATGATGAATTAAACATTGTATATTAATAGCTAACACTATCCAAATTTACATTTTACATTTTATAGGACTAACTTTGTGCTATTGTATGGGATCAGTATAATATGAAAATAAATAATGACAACGTTAGAAACTGTAACCTATAAATAAATAAAATATTGTGTATGGATATTGTTTAGTTTATAGTTGAAATATATTACAATCATGTATATAGTAGTACCTATCAAATAACACAGTAGACTAGTAGCATCATTTTACATTTTACATACAGTAGATATAATTGATTTTATTAGTTGTGTATAATCAATAAATTATCAACATTACATAATTATAATTAATGTAGTATAGTGAATATATTAGACAACAACAATACATACTGGAATTAGTTTACATGGAAGTCCAATGTTTAGTAAATGTATCAGTTCAGTATCTAACTCTGGTGCAACTAATCGAGCAATCTTTCCTCAACTTCTCACCATTGTTGTGAAGTAACAATTCCTCTAAATAGCCTCAACTTTAAAATCATCACTCAACTTAGTCATACAGAAACATTGCTTCAACAGTTCAACCAGTTGCATTGGTAAACCAGATCCAGCAACTTAATAAACTTCATCTCCTTGCCTACATTGATCTGTTCTGACATGAATGCAATATCACAGCATCTTAGTTATCAAACCTCATGATCAGAAACTTTGAGAATACTAAGAAGATCAATGATAATAACCTAACTTCTGACAAAGAAGGTACAGAGTTGTCGCATCATTTACAAGTTACAACACATGACAGCCACTGAATAGGGCTATGCACTAAATACCAGTTGTTACTCTTCACAAACTAAGCCCCATATTTGGGACATAATCAGCCAGGCCAAATTTGGACTTTGGATTACTCAGCAATTGAGTATTAGCTTTCAAACTGGCTTATGCAAATAACCAACAAATATTAACACACAATCTGCTGGTCACAACAACTTTGGACTATTTTTTATGCTATTAATGGCTATTTTATGTTACTCTCCGTCTGGACTAGATATTAATTATATATAACATACATTTCCCAACAATGGCTATTTCTGTCTACTCTATCAATCAATCAAAGAGACATAACAATGCAGGGTGATATAAAAGATTGTGTGGTTAACTAGTGATAGTGATAAAGAGGATCTAGGATATGAATAAGTGCAAGGTACAGGGTTTGAAATGTAAACTACAGTAATTACTAAACATACTAAAATACATTACCTTCTACTATATTACTGTAGCTCATGCGCTAATACAAACTCTAATTAGAGGCTCGCTCACCACAATCAAAACTACGTATTCTGTATACAGCCTTAGCTAGATTACCTCCAATTATGAGCTCCACGTTGAGAATTTTAGGATTGAAGAGTTATTCATTGTATCGTTATCGACTCGTGAACAGTCTGTCTCATCACGCCCGTGCAAGGAGTTATAGTAATGTGGTTTCTCGCCCATTTTTTTGGCCTTATGTTGAAGATTCACGAAAAATGCAGATTGAAGTTAATAGCTATACTATTAGACATGATACATTCTGGACAGAAATGCTGACTGATATAGGAAAGGTAGAGATATCAAATAACTACTGTAATCCTATTAAATTGTACATAGGCATTGAAGAGAGATGGATTTTTGGAAATGGATGTAACTTTGATTGGAGTATCTATTTCATCAGTTGGATCTATACTGGGAACAAAGATTACCACCCCTCGGTCTTCAACACCTGAATTTCCTATTTCTACTCTCAACACTGCCAAAATAAGCATTACTCTTCATGAGAGTCCTGAGTCTAGGAATGCAATATCAACAGCAGTAAAAGCTATTAATGAAAAGCTCAATGAACACAAAACTGAATTGTGAGTTGAGTTGATTAACAATCAGCGCATACAAAGATTATATTTTGATAGCAAACATCTATAATAACTTTTTATAATTACATTCTGAGTTTTTGACTATGAAGTTATAGTCACACTCACTCATTAATTTTCAAAGCATGCCATCTGTGTGGCACATAGTTTGTGTCAAAATTAATATTGCAATAATTAATGGGAGTGGCTTAATACAAGTACAACAATTTGTCTTAGAATTGAGCATCAATGAGATGTTTCCAGTTGGGTTGGGTTCTTCATTTTGGTTGTAAATTGTAGATCTATTGTATATAAAGGCAACTGGGTTTAGTATAATAATAACTAATGAAGATACCACTCCTACAACCATCAGAATGTTTTGATACAAATGGCATACCAGAAATATCTGCAAACAATCTTTTTTTTTCTTTTTAGAACTGAGTTTATGGTAATCTATGGAGTTCCAATGTATGAAAAGAATGACGATGCTAAAACAGTAACCTATAAATAAAATATGTTCTAATTTTAATGACTTGTATTTGAAATTATCCATGTTTGATTTAATCAAGTATTAAATTTGTAATAATGGCTAAAATTATTTTATCACGTATAATAAATGTTTAGGTTCACACATAATAAAGTATTAACTTCCTGCCATAAAAAAACAAACTAGTTATTGACACTGACAAAACTATAAAATATGAACCTCCGGTCATTGGTGGATTCCATTCACTATTATAACAAGAAATTACTATAAAGAATTTTTTCATTGGTGCTGGCTAGAGCAGAATATAAAGGTATAATTCTAGTTTGGTACAGATTAATTTTACTTTTATTTTGATTTTGACTTAACTTTTTGTTAGGAGAGTTTAGGGTTTAGGATTTTAGGTTTAGGGTTTAGGGATTGCCACCAATGTCAATAGTTGCTACATTTATTGCCACTGCTCTATATAATTGCCATGTGCAATAACAACAACCATGATAATTTAAAATGCCATACATGTATTTTCAACACAAAACCTTAATATATAGGGTATATATGTAAGTAGGGTTAAAAATATACTGTTGTCACTGGTAAACACAACATTGCAATAACATATGATAAACATTTGCATTTCTTTCAAATATTTATTGAAGCCCTATATATAGTACTGATCTTATTAGAGTAGCCCTGAGAAGAAAGAAGCAAAAATAAAATGGGTTTGAAATATTCCTTACTGAATTGTCGTCGTCATTCACAGCTTAATGAAGATGATGTGATGATAGCTGGAGAAGAGTCCAGTCCACCTTGGACAGATGTTCAACGAAAAATGTGGATTGAAGTTAATAGCTATATGCAACGAAATCATACATTTTGGGAAGAGATGCTAACACATATAAGACAGGTAGATAAACTGATGTAATATTCATAATTTAATGACTTTATAAGGTACTGATCCATAGACAAATTTTAAGTATGGAAGTGAGTTTGATTGCAGTATCTATAACGCCAGTTGGATCTATAATGGTAACAACTATTACCTCACCATCTATTATTTCCACTCTCAATGCTGCCAAAATATGTATTACTCTTCATGACACTCCTGAAGCTAGACAGGCAGTATTTGGAGCAGTAGATGCTATTAATGAGAAATTCAATGAACATGGAACTGAATTGTGAGTAACTTCACTATTGATTAGCTTTTTACGCTAAAGGAAATAATATAATGAATTAAACATTGTAATTTAATAGCTAACATTATCCAAATTTATATTTTACATTTTATAGGACTGCGTTTATGGTACTCTATGGGATTCAAAGTTATGAAAACAGCAATGTTACAATCCAGTGAAAACAAAAATTTTCAAGTAGTGAAGTTGGAGCAACAAGTTCTTTTTTGACAGAGATATTTTTAATATTAACTAATACAATAAAGTAATATGATGTCATTCAATAATTATATTACATAATTATATTAGAGAAATAATTTTAACATTAAACTACAATGTTCTATGATTTCAGTTGATTTAATTAATACATGGTTGTACAGGTTATATATGGGAAAAGTAAACATAACACTAATTGATGATTATGTAGTAATGAAAACAGTATTATGCTTAATTTTTGCAAGCTGTATAACCATATAATTAATGGTTAAATCAGCCAAATCAATGTGTATAACAAAGTACAAGTATATATAATTATATTATCAAAGTTATCAAAGGTGAAAATGTATTCAACTATAAAAATTATAGTACTACTAACTGCATATAGAGTACTACTACATAGATAGAGATCACTGGAGCAGAGATTACTAGAACAGCCCTGACAAAACAGAAGCAAATACACAATGGGAAACTCTTCACTGAAACAGCGTGGACTCAGAAACAATCAATCCTGTCGATATAGTAATAAAGATTTCTCTCCACCTTGGGATTTAGTTGAACGAAAAATGAGGATTGAACTTAATAGCTATACTGAACGAAATGATCAATTTTGGCTAGAGATGCTGACACATATAGGAGAGGTATATATTTTAAATAATTACTGGAGTGTTGTGACTTTATATAGGTAATGAAGAAAGACAGAATTGAAATGGAAGTGCAATTAATTGGAATATCTATAATACCAGTTGGATCTATACTGGTAACAAATACTGACTCACCTTCATCTATTATTTCCACTCTTAACACTGCTAAAATATGCATTACTCTTCATGACACTCCTGAAGCTAAACAGGCAGTATTTGTAGCAGTAGATGCTATTAATAAGAAATTCAATGAACATGGAACTGAATTGTGAGTTAAATTATGTTTAAATTATGTTTAAATTATATGTGGAGTGGAGCTATTTTTTTACTTTTTAAGGACTGAGTTTATGGTACTCTATGGGATTCATGTGTATGAAAATAATTCTTAAACAAAACGGAAATTTCTAAAAGTATAAGTGTTGGAGTTTTGAGTTAATAGTTAGACTAGCAACTATATACATTATTAATTAATTATGATCATTAAAGATAATAAAAGTATATACACACACGACAGTTGGAACAAAAAATAGTAGTTTTATTAATATGTCATTATTGAATATACAATGCTGTAGCTTTGTTATTATACTGAGTCCAGATCCTTAATCAATGATTGGAAATCCACAAACTATGTTGCTGTCATATAAATGAAATGACTATGGAGTGTCAGCTACTGTTTGAAATACACACACCCCCTCTATCTACATAAACATAATTAACAATTAATATGCAACTATATAGATACCCTGTATACAAACATTCATATTAATATTAGGTAATACTTTAATAAATCAGGTTATATTGTCACTATAGCTTTAATTAAGCTAGTTAGACAGAAGAGGGCAGCTAGAATCTCATCAAACATGTTTTTTAAATCCACATTCTGTTCATGTTCATCATCATCACTTTTTGTAATAATGGTATTTACATAATGAAAACATAAATAAGTGATTAAGCAGTATAGTTTATCCAGTCTATTGGTTTTTATGATGGTGTATCTTATGTTGTCTGGGAGTAGAGTCATGTCTGGGAATAGACAAGATCCCCACCACCTGTTGGTTCTTCTCTTGATGGTTGACAATTAAAATTATACAAAAACATAAAGACATGTTATATATAATATCAGGAACGCATGATAATATATATGACACGTAAATAGTACATGACACATACTAATTAAATCAGGTACTTTAATGGGAACACTCTGATCATAATTGGCATTACTGACAATATTTATATCATTTTTGACTGTATTTCCTTCTAACATTGAAACACTGTATTGTATAGAGCAGCCCTGACAAGACACAATGGGAGCAAAGAATTCCTCGCTGAATCATCATCGACACCATGAAAGTACAAGTATCGATTCCATTCTACCTTCACATAAAACTTGGAATGAAGTTGAACGAAAAATGCGGATTGAAATTAATAGCTATAAAGAGCGAAATGATCAATTTTGGCAAGAGATGCTGACAAAAATAGGGGAGGTATATATTTTAAACAATTTCTACGATATTACGACTTTAAATAGGTAATGAAGGAAAAAAGAATTGAAATGGAAGTGCAATTAATTGGAATATCTATAACACCAGTTGGATCTATACTGGTAACAAATACTGCCTCATCTTCATATATTATTTCCACTCTCAACACTGCCAAAATATGCATTACTCTAGATGAGAAATCTCCCGAGGCTAGGCTTGCAGTATTTGCTGCGGTAGATGCTATTAACCAAAAATTCCATGATCATGAAACTGAACTGTGAGTTAATGGGAGTGAGTTTACGTTTCTATGCTGAAAAACTGAGTTTTGTATATGACTAGCACTGTACAATAATATCAATATTTACAATATCTATTATTATTCTTTTTAGGACTGAGTTTATGGTTCTCTATGGAATTGAAATGTATGAAAAGAATGAATCTAAGATATCTAATGTAATCAAAAAGGTTTAAGAAGTATTAAGTATATTGGAATTGACTGGTCATTTGATTTGACAATTGGAACCATTAATTAAAAATAATTATGCTTTTAAATATAAACAGTCTGAAATGATACAGCAGATAGAAAAAAGATTACTATTACATAATATATTATAACAGTCAAATATGCTTGGAGTTATCTAATAAAATTTATTAATGTAAGCACTCTATTTATATTATACATTTCAAGGCCAGATGTTCCTTCCATAAGGGCTAGGATGGTGTATTATATTGCAGTAAAGAAGTCATTACAATTATGTGAATCAATGACTTCAAAGTAGAATGACATTACATGTATAACAAACAATACAACTTCACATATAGTTTCAATACAGTTTCATGTGTACTACTGATTTCCTTTCTTTATCTTTATTGAGTCACTGTCTATACACACATGGACATTGCAGAGGAGCTAATGTGGTAATAGCAACTGCACATATAGTTTCAATACAGTTTCATGTGTAATACTGATTTCCTTTCTTTGCCTTTATTGAGTCACTGTCTATACACACATGGACATTGCAGAGGGGCTAATGGGGTAATAGAGTCAATCCCAAAAGTACTATTACTCTACATGTCATTGGGTTTGGTCATATCTTACAAGTGTTATGTCAACAAACTATAGCACTGATCTTGTTAGCACAAGTTTATACTAGGCTACTATAACACCTAATGTATTATGCATGCTATCTTAAAGTTATGATTGATCGCCTTATGAACCTTGTTGTACGTTTGCAGAATAAGTGCAATAAATTTCATGATTGCACTAATTAAACTTTCCATTTTCTTCTATGGAGGTCTCCTAAAGTTATTATACTACTGCCCTGACTACTTCAGTTTCTACATACTCTAATATCTGAAACTTAGACTCCACTAACATTGTTCCTGTATTATAGATAAAGTCTACCTTATTATTTCAAATTTAATGTGGGAGGAGTATCCACGCCTACTACTCAGATGGAGTTCCGTGGTACTACGGATACAGATAACGACCACGATCCAAGATACCTTAGGATTAACGTCTGCTCCTTTCATAGGAGAGATGATGGATTCTGGGATCATATGCTTAAGACAATAATTAAGGTATTGGTAGACTCACGTAGCCAGCCCCTCCCGGCTATAGGAGACTAAGTTATTGGTTGTCATAACCCTTATTCATATATACCCTACTGGTAGTTCAGTAAGCTGGAAACTAGGTCACATTAGACTATGCACTACATCACACACACACACATATATATAATTATACAAATGAGTTACAGCTAGCCATTATATATTACTATTTATTTTACTAGCAGTTGTATTCTCCTTTAGGAAATGAACAGACAAAAGTTATATTCATTTCGTGTTAATTTAATGGGTGGCTATTCAGAAGACAAGAGTTCTTCCTGTACTCACTGTAGTACTTCTCAAAATGGGTTCATAAATCCTCATTTAATACCAGATAACCTAATAATGAGTGTTAATTCTGTTACAATGTGGATTAACCTTCATTATCAAAACCAGGACAGTCAGATAGCTGTAAAAACAGCTGAAGACGTGATTACAAACTGTTTTAATGAAGACAATGATGTGTAAGTAACTACACCATAGACTTTCTCTTTATTATGTAATTGCCTACATTTTAGGATAGAGTATTTGACAATATATGAAACGAAATTGTGTTCAAGTCGACCAAAACTTTAACAAAAGGAAAATGTTTATATAAGATTTTGAAATAACAATAATTCTTAACCCATGAATCCCTCTTAGTATATACTGAGCATGCGCACTAAGTTTAACAAGAAATCACCTGACATCACCTGACTAATAACCAGTTTGGGGGTTCAGTTCGACTGACACACCGGAAGTTGCTTGGTGAAATTTTTCATGACTCCACAGCCTGGCCAGCAAATTATTACCAACGCCTAGTGGAAAGTGAGTGCCCCTCTGTGTGTTTGTGCCCTTTGTATGACTATCAGTACATGTGGCTATTTATAGACCGGGAAACCGTGCTTTCCGTGGCATTTCCAGCGAGCGCGTCACTCGAGCTTCTATATCGCCTATTCTGTTGGCTATAGGATTGCCGCAGGGACCTATTCTGCGTGGTTTTAAGTATTTGAAGTACTATGGTCGTTTACAACGTTTATTCTATGCCTTAGAGTAGCATTTAGACGTTGCGAGGCTGTTGTTTCGCCCTTTTTTTGCAGCTGTTTTACGCCAACAAGTTGACCTTTTCTCTACGAAATTTGCAGCATCTGTAACCGTTGTCACTCGAGCCTTCACCACAGATGTTATTTTCGCAGTTTCGAGCTGTTTTAGACCGACTTGCTGCGGAATATTTTTTTGCGTATTATTGCCGAGTCTATATGTATAGCAACATGTACTGTTAGTCGATGAGTGTAGAACACAGTGCGGGCAAGTGATACAACATAACAAGCATAGTATATCTATGATACAAGGCTGTATGCATAATATAGTATATCACTAGATATATCCTGGTAAAGTACTAAACAATACATAATGTAATATAGTAGACTTATAATAATAATAATTGTCTATAGGAAATGTTAGTGAGTTTGCCAATTTTTATAAAGCATGCTTTTAATCTTTATAATGATCGATTAAGAATGGACATTGACTATTCCATGTGCCAATGATAAGGTAATGTTTTTATTTTTTGACTTTCTATTTTAACAATCAACTGTGTTATTTGTGGACACATGTGTACTTGTAACAAACTGATCATGAGTATAAATTCTAGTAGCACACCATGTACAGTGTACATCTAAGACAAGAATCTTTTGAATTACTACAAGTGATTTGGTGTCGTGTTTACAGCAATGTCATATTGACCAAATAAGGACAAAATGATATTCACACTATCAGGTGGCTGGGATACCATATAACAGTAACACAGGAATGAATAACAGTGTTTATTGACACTTAATTGAAGGATATACCAATTTCAATATAATAAGTTTTAGAATCACTGAAACAAACTATAATACATTTGTACATTGTGTCTTTTTTTAACATAATAGGGCAGGTGCAATGAATGGCTGCGCCACGTAACTTGTCTCTCCGTTCATACTCATCTACCACTCAACAGTCTCTTCAAACTCCTGATACAAGTGCTCTCTTATTCCCTTCCTCTCCTTTTACTCCAGGGGACGATGATACCACTCAGAGGTAAGTACATTGTATAATTTTGAATGGATAGAACAATCTTTCGATCAGTTTCACAAATGAAGTATCATCTGTTAATAGTCTGGAGGAACTTCTCTCAATTTCTGGAATCACCAATGACTTACCTCAGACAAATGGTAATGTTCGTAATGTTAACATTTTAGAATTGGCATGTTTTATACACAGGTCCATTGAAAAGACCTTCAATAGATGGGGAGTCGTCTATCCCAAAACGAATAAAGTTTGATGAACCTCTTGTAAATGCATCTGCTGGACAGATTCATCCACAAGATCACATACCAAGTATCTTACCACATTCTTCTTTGGTATCTTTTATTCCATCACCAACAATATCTCACCAACCAATCAATTCAATGACACCTGCTATCTCAGGAGGAAGGGGTGTGGTGTTACCATTACCGAGTTCCCATCTAAATTTAACAAATTCATCTCTTAGTACTGTTGCTATTCCGACAACTAGTTCACAACCAAATAATGCATTACCAGGCATACTACCACCTATTGAAAGGATAAACACTGCTGCTCCACCTGGCATTGTTTCTTTAAACTCTGCTAACCACATTAATTCCAATTCTAAAGTTACCATGGGAACAGTTTCCATGACAACAATACCTTCAACTAGTACAGCATCTGGGCTATTATCTCAAGCTAATAATGGGTCAGTGGCACTGTTAGTTCAGCTATACAAGAATTATCAGTCAACTGGAGATACTCAAGGCATGCAGAAAGTACATCAACAACTTGTAACATTACAGTCTCACTTAACTAGTAAAGCATTAACCACTTTAGCAAGTTCTGTTGGCAACCTATCAAGCTCACTGATTCATGGTAATAATCTTCCATCTACAACTTTAAGTAGTAGTACCAATATACAGCTACCAACTGCTGGATTGAACAGTACAAATATGCTATTATCAACTACTGGATTGAATGGATCCAGTATACAGCTACCAACTACTGGATTGAGTAGTACTAATATGCAGCTACCAACTACTGGATTGAGAAATACCAATATACAGCAGCTGCCAACAGCTGGATTGAACAGTACCAATATACAGCAGCTACCAACTACTGGATTGAACAGTACCAGTGTACAGCTACCAACTACAGGATTGAACAGTACCAATATACAGCTACCAACTACTGGATTGAACAGTACCAATATACAGCTACCAACTACTGGATTGAGTAGTACCAATATACAGCAGCTACCAACTACTGGATTGAGAAGTACCAATATACAGCAGCTGCCAACAGCTGGATTGAACAGTACCAATATACAGCAGCTACCAACTACTGGATTAAACAGTACCAGTGTACAGCTACCAACTACAGGATTGAACAGTACCAATATACAGCTACTAACTGCTGGATTGAACAGTACCAATATACAGCTACCAACTACTGGATTGAGTCGTACCAATATACAGCAGCTACCAACTAGTGGATTGAACAGTACCAATATACAGCTACCAACTACTGGATTGAACAGTACCAATATACAGCTACCAACTACTGGATTGAGTCGTACCAATATACAGCAGCTACCAACTACTGGATTGAACAGTACCAATATACAGCTACCAACTACTGGATTGAGTCGTACCAATATACAGCAGCTACCAACTACTGGATTGAACAGTACCAATATACAGCTACCAACTACTGGATTGAACTGTACCAATATACAGCTACCAACTACTGGATTGAGAAGTACCAATATACAGCTACCAACTACTGGATTTAACAGTACCAATATACAGCTACCAACTACTGGATTGAACAGTACCAATATACAGCTACCAACTACTGGATTGAACAGTACCAATATACAGCTACCAACTACTGGATTGAACAGTACCAATATACAGTTACTATCTGCTGGATTGAACAGTACTAATATACAGCTACCAACTACTGGATTGAGTAGTACCAATATACAGCAGCTACCAACAGCTGGATTGAACAGTACCAATATGCAATTACTGACTGCCGGATTAAGTACTGGACTGAATACAAAGTTTCCAACTGCTGGACTGAGTAGTCAACTTTCAGCTACAAGCTTAAACAAGTCTCTAAATAATATTAGTAATCATCAATCTACAACAACTTTGAACAGTACAAACCTACAACTGCCATCTGGTGGCTTAAGTAAACAGGTTCCTGCTGTATCTTTAACTACAATTACAGGTACCAGTAATGCACAACCTCCAAATGCAAGTTTGAGCAGTTCAAATAACCAAAGGACAAGTTTAACTAGTAATACCAACCCATCACTCACTAATAATACTAGTCTGATAACAACACCATTGAAGTCTACTAGTGATTTGATTCAACCATCATTTACCTCCAAGCCTACATCTATTAGTCAACATAATGTTGTACCAAAAGTCATGTCTTCCCTCCCACTGATCACTACTAGTTCAGCTTCACCATCTATTGTGACACATTCTCTGGCTCCTCCCTCTACAACTACCTCTGGTTTAAACCAACTGTCAGGACTGCAGGTCTGCATTATGCCCCTATAATTAAATGTTTAATAAGTTTATTTGTCTAGGTAACTGCACAGACCCAAGCCAATGTCCTTCGAGCAGTGTACAGTTACAGACTTCAGCAGATACAGGACTTTTTAGCCTCTATGCCTACTGGTCAACGACCAACATCAACTCAAGAATTAAGAGATTTACTAACAAAGCACAATATATTATCTAAGGTAAATCAATAATGAATTGCTCCATAAAATTAATAAAAATCATGTCAATTTAGGCTCTGCCAGCTGATTTTATAGCTAATTTAACTCAACAATCAACTCAACAATCTTTGCCAACAACTTCAGCACAGTCATCAACTGTTACAACCACTAGTACTAATATTGCACTGGAAGCAAATTGTTCTGTGTCTACTAGTTCACCCACCTCCATAACAACTAGTGGAGCACAATCTCAGAAATTAGCTTCTTCCTCAACTGGATCCAACCCATCTCCTGCCCCTTCCGGCCCTCTGCCAGGAGTCACTTTAGAGACTTTAAAAACTTTATGTCGACTCCCTGAAGCAGATCTAATTCGTATTCCAATGCCTTCCATGTTATTGACTGTTGTACAATACCTGAGAGCAAACAAATGGACAGGAAATAGTGCAGACCTACCATCTCTGATACAACATGCACAAGATGCTATAGCCAAAGGAACATTCAATAATACTGTAAGTATATGTGATAATGAATATTATTGGAATAATTATTCCTGTCATAGGCTAGCCCAAACCATGCTATCTCTACTGTACCATCATCCTCTGCACAGTACCAGTTAAATAGATTGCCTTTAAATACCCAGAAACCAAACACGGCAAGGTACTTAGTTACTGTTTGATTGTTTTTATCATTTATTTACTTCAGTCCTTTGTCCCAATACATGGCTAGTGTTGGTATTAAAATGACATCATCTACAACTACCAACATCACACCAAACACTAAGTATTCTACTGTCAATACACCTTTGATAAGAACAATACCACAACAGGTAGTTAACCATCAGACCATTGTATGTACGTATGTATATTCATGTTATTATTAGACATTTACAACCTCTACTCTGTCTCGTCCTGTGACTCGATTTCAAAGCAAAAGTCAACAAGAACAGGCAGAAAGAGAAAGACTTGTTGCTTTGCAAAAAGTACTAAAATACATGTTTGTTTTAAGACTGATTACTTTCACTCTAGGTACTACAATCCTCAGAGGAAGCTCGAATAGCTTTTAGATTTCAAGCCCATGTTGATAAACTTCATCAACAACTTGTTTCTCGTGAACTTCAGCGACCGTTTGCCAACTGGCAAGACTTGATCTTACGTCTTTTACCTTACCATGTATATCGTGAACCAGAGCTCCCTGCAGGAGCCATGGAAAAAGGTACATTCACATAATGCTAGTACCACTGTGACCTGTTTACTTGCAGCTGATGCTGTATATGAGGGCATTGCTGGTGTCCTGTTGTCTCGTGCTCAAGGGTTAATGAACCAATATCAACAGACACTGCTAAGAGATGAAGAGGTTATATTGTGTTGTAGTATCAATGTTGACCTGAACTATTGTTATAGAGAGGTTCTGATGAAGGTATGAGTTTAGTATTGCAGCGACTTTGGCTTGAGGGAGAACAAGAAAGGAAGGAAGAAGAAGAAAGGCAAAGAAAAGAAGCAGAACAGATTGCCGCAGGTAAAAGAAACATTAATTATAGACTATTTACTTTTTGTGTTCATTTTAGAACTTAGTGCTGTCGGTGGGATGAGTAATGATTCTATTATGGACACAGACCCATTCTTCTTAGACTCAGACTCATACATGGATGATCCTTTCTTAACAAACTTTTGGGATGAGGCCAGTGACGAATTAGGTGATAATGATTTCAGTCTAGGCATCACATGATCACTCGCTTTTTAAATTCTTATTTAATGAATTTTAATGAACTATTTATTCTGTCAAATCTTTCCTTGCAATTTCTTCATCTTTCCATTGTGACATATTGTGTGAATATAATAGTCAATGCAAAATAAAGGGTGTGGTTTTAAGTTATCTCCGCCCACAATCGTGGTATGGCGGTTAGTCTTCTTAACGAGGAGCTCAGAACAACGGTGTCTACTTGTAAAGTATTGGTAGTTGGTGCTGGAGGAATAGGTTGTGAACTCATTAAAAACTTAGTCTTGACCGGCTTTAAGAATTTGGTCATTGTAAGCAGTAGTACATAATTGGTTCAAGAGTTTGTATACCTTTTATTCACAGGTCGATCTTGATACTATAGATGTTAGCAATTTGAATCGTCAGTTTCTTTTTCAGAAGCAACATGTTGGACGACCTAAAGTTGAGGTTTGATTTAATTCAAATTACATACATGAGATAAGTCATTACAACTCACACAGGTTGCCCGAGAGAGTGCTCTTATTTTTAACCCCAATGTTTCCATCACTGCCATTCATGATTCTATTTTAAAGTAAGGTGACATCATTTTTATGTGATATATCAACACATATCATAGTCCCGAGTATAATGTATCATTTTACAAGCAGTTTGCACTTGTAATGAATGCATTGGATAATAAAAGTAAGTAGTTATTTTTGTTATAGCTTTGTAATATCTTCTGGTGTGTTAAATAGAAGCTCGTAACCATGTCAACCGTTTATGTTTAGCAGCTGATATTACACTAATAGAGAGTGGAAGTGCTGGCTATTTAGGACAAGTAACAGTAATTAAAAAAGTAAACAATAACTTGAACTTAACAAAGATTTATTCTTTTATATGACTGCACACTTCCATATTAGGGTGTGAGTGAATGTTACGAGTGTCAACCTAAACCAGCTCCCAAGACCTTTCCTGGTTGTACTATACGTAACACACCTTCTGAACCAATCCATTGTATTGTATGGGCTAAACATTTATACAGGTATCACTGTTTGTGTGTAAGATTAGACTCTTGTTTTATTGTTGACAGTTTTACTTTAATCCATGGATTATTTTAGACTTTTAGTCCAAGGATTACTTTTAGTTCATAGAATATTTTTATTCCATGGATTATGTTGTGCGTTTCTTTAGTCAATTGTTTGGTGAGCCTGATGCTGACAATGATGTATCTCCTGACACAGAACTAATACCAGAAGAAGAACGTAATGGTAATGTACTAGTTAATTTTGATGAGTGATGTCCCTGTTATTAGGAGAGAAGATGGAAGTAGAGGAAGAGATGAAGCAGAGAATGTCAACTAGATCGTGGGCTGAAATGAATGAATATAACTCAACAAAATTGTTCCATAAAGTAAGTGTTGTTACATTTACCTGTTATACTGGTCTCATAATCTGGATTTCCCAGTTATTTTTTACTGATATTCAATATCTCCTAACAATGGAAAAATTATGGCAAACAAGACGACCACCAACTCCTTTATCATTAGATTCATTACCAGAAACCAGTCAGCACATAAATACTGTTTATTAGGGGTTAACAATTCTTACAGGTGAAGAGAAGAGTACTGCCTTACCTGACCAAAAAATTTGGAGTGTTAGAGAATGCTATGAAGCCTTTGTAAATTGGTATGATATATTTACTATAACCACCCACCATGCTCTCAGTCAATATTATGAGAGAATGAGACCTCCTATAAAATAGCTCTTAATATTTCTTTAGCCTTCCATCTTTGAGAGAGCGACATCTTAAAGAAGGAGAGATGGTTTGGGACAAAGACTCAAATCAAGATTTAGATTTAGTGGTATCTGCTGCTAATCTTCGAGCACATGTGTTTGGTATATCACTAAAGAGCAAATTTGATATCAAATGTAAGGAGTATGTCAATGACTTCTCCATAACATGTAGCGTTATCTTGTTAGCAATGGCTGGCAATATAATTCCTGCTATTGCTACTACAAATGCTGTTATTGCTGGTCTCATTGTAATGGAGGCTCTTAAAATATTAGGGGGAGAATTTAACAAGTGTAAAACAGTGAGGCAGAACATTGTGCTTCAAAAAGTTATCTTCTTTTTCAGACCTATCTTCCTAAGCAACCCAATCCTCGTAAAAGACTGTTAGTAACATGTCCATTGTTACAGCCTAATCCTAAATGTTATGTCTGTTCACCTTGTCCTGAAGCTACTATTAAATTGAATGCCAACACCGTTACTATGGCAACTCTACGAGACAAGGTGATGATAATGATCCATGAATCATGCATTATGTTTTAACAGATTCTCATTAGTCATTTTGGGATGATTGCTCCTGATGTGGAACTTGATGGGAAAGGTAAGTCACATGATAGTCACAGGATTAGTCTTAACAATAATTATAGGGACAATCCTTTTGTCAAGTGAGGAAGGAGAAACAGATGGTAGGTATATGCCCCTTCATTAGAGATTTGTCAACCATTTTGTAGACAATCTTCCAAAGACATTAGCTGAGTTTCATGTTAACAATGGAACAAGATTAAAAGTAGATGATTTTTTGCAAAATTATCAACTGTTTCTCAATTTAGTACACAGGTAATAATTGTAATAACGAGAGGGACTCTCTCTTTTCCTCATGTCCTATGTGCATGTACATTATTTCTTTAGTGAACAAGCTTTTGAAGATGAAAAGGAGTTTGAGATTTTAAGTGAAGATAAATTAGGTAACAAAGCTTATTTTCATTTTGTATGACCCTGTTACCTTGTGTTAATAGATGAAGTTAAAGATAAAGTGGGTGTGGCCACAAAACGAAAGGCTATGGATGATAGTCCAGAAGTTTCTAATGCTACTACTACAAAGAGACTGAGAACAGACAATGCAGAGACTTAAATCATTAGTTCTAGTATATAATTATGTAGTTAGTGGTATTATTTTATTGCCAGACAGCAATGCTACCACTAGCTCCGACAGAATATAAAGTATCTGCATTATGTCCATAGCAAACTGCTTCAGTACTTCCAACATCTTTACAATCTAAATTTGATACCTTTCCTGAGGATTGCTCAACCAAACACACTGTACCAGATCCAGAACTGCAGGCCAACACTGATCCTACATAATGCATATGAGCAATGTTACATTTTTAATCACTGTACCTGCTGGATCAATAGCTAAACCATTAATAGGATAAGGTCCTAAATCCCAGTGACCAACACAAGCATTTCCTTTTAAGTCCCACTTGATCACAATTCCAAAACAGTCAGCAGAATATAATTCAGTCCTCTAATAATATATATCACCAAGTTATAATGTAACGAAAATACAGACCTGGTAATTAGCCATGACATCATTACATGCATTTTGGTGGTCATAATAGGTTTGTAGACACAAACCCTTAAAGAAATAATAAATAGATTGTTGTAAAGGTAATACACTTACAGTTCTAGCATCCCATAATGATACAGTTTTATCTGCTGAGCATGTAGCAACAGTATTAGAATAGGGCAAGAACTGGACTGCATTAATGGAATCAGCATGTCCTCTTAGAGTGAGCACACACTGTCCACTAGAACCACATAATATACATAAAGAGTTACATATAGACTAGTTTTGTTTTACCTTTCAATGTCCCATAGTTTACAGCAATGATCCATTCCAGCAGATGCTAGTATTTGACCTGACCAATGCCAACTACATCCCCATACTAAAAATACATGTCATAACAATGTCTATGGCTGGCTAGTAGTAGTTACCTGGTTGTCTGTGATCAGGCAAAGTGAGAGTGGACGTTAGCTGGGACAGATTCCATATTTTCACTGTTCCATCTCCACTGGTTGAAGCTAATACATCACCACTGTTAAATGGATTGGTTAGTAACATAAACAGAATATACAAATTATTAGTATTAACCTTGGATGAAATTGAATGGATGAAAGCCAATCTTCATGACCCTCACCAGTCATTAGATGCTCACCACTGGGTACTGCCCACACTTTCCAAGTATGATCATCACTACCAGTGACTAAAATGTTCTTTGTGGGGTGTAGAGCTAAACTAGAGAGAGAGAGAGGTAATTGAAAGAGAAGGACAGTGTAGTTACCATGATATGGAGAAATCATGTGCATCTATTGTGCCAGTCAATTGAAGCCCACCAACTCTTGTCAAGTGAGCACACAAAGGCAGTGTCATTGAATGACAATGAGGATTAGCTGGTTCAGCAGGAAGAGACTACAGACAAATTATACATGTGATAATGAGACACTTGTCTTGTTATTGTAGTAAGAGCAGTTTTTTTATTAGAAAGTTAAATCCTGAATGTGTTAATACATGATGACTAGCATATTAGTGTGACCATAAATTAGGTAAAATTATACCAAGGACCAAACCAATGCATGTAGCAGCTGTTTATTCATAGTAGCTGTAACAATAATCTATTAGCACTAGAAAATGTATAGTATGGTTTATAATATGAATTAATAAGATACACAATGTACATCAGTTTCAATTCAATTACCAAATATGGCAAGATACTTTAGTTACTGTTTGAATGTTTTTATCATTTATTTACTTCAGTCCTTTGTCCCAATACATGGATAGTGTTGATATTAAAATGACATCATCTACAACTACCAACATCACACCAAACACTAAGTATTCTACTGTCAATACACCTTTGAATTAATAAGATACACAGTGTACATCAGTTTTAATTCAATTGTTATCTCTTGTTAACGTTTGATGTTAATAGTAAATTCAGTTATAGTTTAGAATTTAGTTTGAATAGTTTTTAAAAATGCCTTTACTTCAAACAACACCATAATACCTTGAGTGTCTTGTTGTCATTTGATTGTACAGGGGAGATTGATGGTTTGTTAGCGGTATTTATTGGAGGAAGTGGCTGAGATCGAACTGGTTTAGATGACAATTCATTTGGAGGATAAGTGGAAGGATATAGAGAGTACATTGTAGAATGAAGAGTTTCTACCTATTGTGGCAATAACTAATGTATTTGTGTAATGACTAGTTAGTACTTCAGATATTGCTTTATCTCTTTCTAGACTTGTCAGCAATTTCTCTCTTGTAGCAGCCTGTAGTTATAAAACAGCCAATCACTATTGTTTACATTTTTGTTTACTTCATATTTTTTACGAAGATCTTTCAACATTGGATCATAAGAAGTAAAATGACTCTTCATTCTATGACACAGGACAATAATTATTAAAGAAAGCAAATAGGATATACCTCTTCATATCTGTCATAAGTTTCTCCTTCTCTTGTAGTGTTCTTCGATGATGCATACGATGATAATCCCGTTCTTTTCTGAGATGCATGCACTTTTCTTTAGCTAACCTACAGTTATAAGAGAAGAATAGATATAGTTGTTTCTGGTTATTCACTTTGCAGCCTCTTTGTATCCATCCAATTGAGTCTTCAAGTCTTCCAGCTTTTCTTGAAGAATACGATTTCTAATGCAGAGATATCTTGAGTCCATGATATCTATTGTTTATCTTACTGTGTATATATATCTGAAACAGTATGATTGTATTGGTCACCAAGTTGACCACTGAGAGATAGTTCATACCTTTATTAGTAAAGGAATGTATCAAAAAGTTAATAAAGATAATAAACTGACCATTCAGTTTGAAAACTATGGGCTGTTCGCTTGAGTCCCATTGATACAAGAAAGTTCCTCACAAAATCTTCAATTACTTCACCACTAGTTTTAATAGGTTGTGGCTATGATCAAAGAGCCTTTTGAATTATTTTTATGAGGCTAGTCCTACCTTGACTTTAATTGTCGGTTCTTCTCCTGGTGGTGGTGTATGTGATGGTTGAGCTGATGACGTCAGTTCTATCTGTTGCTGGACTGTTTCATAATCTTCTTCACCATCTTAGAGAACAATAGTTATATAAGTATCTAATAAGAAAACTAACCTGAAGAGAGTAGAGCTGCATCTTCTGGTATCTGACAAGTGAAAATACAAAGGATTTTAATAGATTTTAGTTACTAATTACAATTGTAACCAAGTTCTTAATTTTGTGGTCTTACAAGACTAGGGTGAACTTACATTTACTTCTTTAAAATCATACTCATTTTCTCTGTCTAGTTCGACAACACCCTCTAGAAGAAATATTTATTTTGCCATCTTTTTAGCTAACTACTCCCACTTACCTTTGAGATAAAACACTTCTCTGTCGGTAGAATCCATTTTATTTAGTAGTTACTATGGAAACTACTAGTTATCACACCTATAAGTGCGGTAAGTTCAAAGGAATTATGAATATTGTTAGCGTGTGTTTGTTATCGTAGTATTGTCTGTACACCTACATAGGACTTTTGACCCGATTACGTAATGTTTATTCTTCCTGTCCGGTTCAGTCCAGTCGCTATATAATCTAATGCTCACTGCAAAAAAAGATTTTTTCCATTAGTAGCAGACTTCGTCTTTACAAGCTATTAAACTCGTCTTAAATTTCCTATAAACTAGAATACGTCTTATCCATTTACTATATAACTGCAGAGATTATCCTGTAACGGTAAGTGTATGCGTCTTACAATGTAGTACATTTGTTTGACTTGCGTCACGCCAATGCGAAGCTTGGATTGTCCTAGGAAACTATGGATCCAAGCATTGAGGATCTTATCAACTATAAGTTATGGTTCACTGCATGGTACCGCACCTGGGACTATGTAGCTAAACCCAAAATCTATAACCAACCTAGAGAATCTGACGTCCCATAGATTACACTGCATGGGAGAACAGATTCAATTATTAATAAAGAAAAACATTGCATGCCAACACCATGTTTTAATTCGTTTAGTCCTAAACTTGCGCGAAAGGGTGGGACAACCCAAAATTCATTAATTTGTTTACTCTTGTAGTAACTATATTATGCATATTCTAGACACTTGGAGGGAGTTAATAAATAGTGTGTCAATTGTTATGTCTCGAGTACGTCCACCAGCTTTATCTCCTCAAGCCATTGCTACTCTAATCAAAGACACATTTCCATTTGATGACATCGAAGAAGATTCTATCAAAGAATTAGTGAGCTACAACGATCGAAATTATTATTTTCGTGGTAATAGAAAGCCATCCTATCTTGAATGTTCATTCTCTCCTTCGATTTTAAAACAAAAGGTTTTCAAATTGTCACCGAACGAATATGTTATCAAGATAATGAATCAGACCATATCTTCTACCAGAGAAGTTATTAATGGACTGACGTCAATGAAGAAGTTTTTATATTCTCGTGGTCTAAATGTTCCATATCCTATCACATCATTACAAGGACCAGAATTAGTTATGTTGACAAAATCACAAGTATTGGCTTATGAAACTAAAGTAGAAAAGCAATTATCATGCTGTAACAATGACCCTACAGTCATAAATAATGAAGATGCAGTGATTTTACTAGACAGTGAAACCAGTATACCAATTGATGAGGGCATTGTCATTCATACACCAAGGGAGGAATCTGTTTTAGATGAACCTTCTGACACAACACAATATTGTGTTCGTGTTTTGACATTTCTTCCAGGAGAAATACTCCATGAGGTCCCACAAACACCAAGTGTCTTTTTTAAAGTTGGAGAATATTTAGGACATTTGCATTCTGAACTACAGGTAATGCATCATTATATTTACCACGAATCAGTTTACATATTATAACTGGTATTGAAAACTTGTTCTGCCTTCACTGCTATCCTGTTTTTGAAATACCGTATTTCCTTGAGTAAGAGTATAGCAGTTATTAGCATTTTTCAAGCCTGCAGTGTTAACATACAGCTGATTCTGCACCTTTTCAATACAGTTAAGTTTCCAAACTCAATTTTAGAGTTGGTGTATAGTACCATTAGCTTCGACAGGAGTACTAAACCTAAAATAGATGAGTGCTTTTGTTGAAGCAAAAAGTTAGCATCATATATTTTTATTATCTTGTTTGTGCTATCTCATTGCATTGCAAATACTCTGTGTTTTGCTATTTACTATTATTAACTTGGCCTATTTGTTTCAATGTTAACAAAAAGTTAAACTAGAAATAACCTCCCTCCTTGTTTATTCAAGCGTGGTAATGGAAACACTGTTCAAAGGTGACTCTTACTCAAGAAAATATGATAACGTGTTTCTAAGTTACTAGATACTGTATATAAAGTGTGTAGTGATGTAATGAATACATTAAGTCTTTGGATATCAGTTAGTCAACAAAGCATTACTGGGAATTGTGTGATTACTGAGAAAATTATGAATATGACTGATATCAATATTCATGTGCTGACTTGGCTCATAAACTAGCCAAGTGTTGTTATAAACCATATCAGTATCGGAAATTTACTTTAAGCTTCTTTATGTAACATTCACTTTTATGATCAGGTACATATCCTGATATTATATGTATGTTTGTTTTTCTTTGTAGAATTTCTCACATACTGGACTTGAAAATAGACAACATGTCAACTGGGATTTGAAGTATCTACAAACGAGAGAGAAGTACATTGATATGGCCATTACTGATCCCAATAAATATCAAAATGTTATGACAATTCTAAATTACTTTGAGCATTATGTTATACCTCAACAACCTTTACTTCAACAATGCATCATACATGGTGACACCAATGATTGGAACATTATTATCACTGAGAACAATGGAGAGTTAGAAGTCAATGGGTTTGTGGATTTCAATGACTGTGCTCTATCTCCTGTTATCTTTGATCTTGGTATTGCAATGGTGTATCCAATGTTAAGTAAACCTCGTCCACTGGAGGTTGTTGTCCCTATGCTGTCAGGATATCTTCAAGCTTTCCCACTCTCTGATGCTGAGTTAAACTTACTTTATTATGTTGTGTTGGGAAGACTATCACAAACCTGCATTAATGGTAATTCAACAATGTCTATCATTAGAACTTGATAATGACCAGGATTTGTGCATGTATGTGTGTGTGAGATGTTTGTTAGCATTTAGAATGTGTTTTTTCATTCATCACTTCAATTGCTGTACACAGCAATAGAATAAGTTGATGTGAGTAGACATAACATAGCTATGACATAGCCCAAAATGACTATATGACACTTTTCTTTCAGGGCTGGGTAATATGTCTATTTATATAGATAACATCCATTCAGACTTTGCTCTTTGCCTTGTTTTCATTGTTATCAAAGACTATTCTGTCATAACTGTACTTTGGACTTATGTGCTATAACAATTGTAGTAAACTATGTTTGGTAATATATTCTTAATTTTAAGGTATAACTCCTCCTTAATTGTTGTAAATAAACCCATATCAGTCAGTCATATGGTCATGTATGAACATGTCTATGCCTATTCTGATATATTAGACTCTTTGAAAGCAATATTAAAATTCAGACACTAACATATTAATATGGGAAAATAGTTTGCTCCAAGACCCACACACAAGGCTGGGCTGGGGAAACAAATTGACTCTTTTGTATGTACTAATATCACACACTGTGTCAACACTTGTTTTCTTAATCAAGCCTATCTTTTATCTTGTTCATAATTATAGGAGAGTACAACTACCTTCAAGAGCCTTACGACTATCTTCTAGTTGCTGCTAGACCAGCCTGGGCTCTAATGGAAGAACTACTCACGAAAGGAAAAGAGGAATGTGACCGTGTTTGGAGTCAGGCTAAAGGGAAGACCTTAAATGATTACATCGAATAAAATTTTATTTTTTGTGTATATATTATATATATAATATCTTGCATAATTTTTTTTGTGCTTAAGAACTGAATGACATGTTACCCAAAATGTACCAGTTTGCAATATACTATTGATGAATTTTAATAATAATTCATTACAATCTTATAACGCAAAACTAAATGTAGAAATAGCTGTGCACATAGGTGGCAGTCATATCACATGATTCATCCAAAAGCTTGTACTTGTATGAAAGATGAGTGCCAAAAAGGATACTATTAGAAGTACAAGATGCATAGGTTTTTGTTTTTGGATGTACTTGTTTCAAAGAATGAATGTCATTTGTACAATGAGATTTTCTGTATGACATTTGTGCTATTGTCAAAGACTGTCAAAAACTTGTGTAGTACATGAGTGCTAGTGTTAAAAGTTAATTGACATTAAGCTAGTAACAAAGCTTGACATATGTAATACTAAGTACTGAGCAATGACATCTTGTTGTATGTAGTACTCCATACTGTTAATGACATCAGTATTTAGTACTAAGAACTGTTAATGACATCTTGTTGTATGTATAGCCTCGTACCCAGGCTAAACTCTTTACTAGAACGCCTGGGTACGAGGCTAGTTGTATGTAGTACTAAGAACTGTTAATGACATCAGTATGTAGTACTAAGTACTGCTATTGACATCTTGTTGTGTGTACCATAGTTCCCCGAGTAACTGCCCATGGGCGCTTACAATTCAATTGTAATTTGAAAGGGGTGGGTGCTTACACTGGATTTTTCCATTGAGCAAGGTGGTTTAGAAGTGCTTTGTGAGCTGACCTTTTCAATTCCAAACGGAACAAAAGACAATGAATCTATAATGTCTAAACTTAGAAAATTGCCAGCCTAACTTATTTCTCTTTGCTCAACACATGATAATAACCACAATAACCACAAATCTAAGAAGGTGGGATGGGGGTGGGCACTTGCACAGGGAATTGACATTTTCCTTTAAGGACAAAAATATGAGGGTGGGTTAGTCTGGCTACCCAGACCCAACCCCTTAATTATTGAACAACAGACGGGGGGAAGGGTCTGGTACAATGCTGTACTGGAATTTGTTCAAGGCACAGCCCAATAATCACACCTACGTATGATTATGTAAGTGCCACGTGTATCGTCTGTCATTCAATAATTAGGGGGTTGGGTCTGGGCAGCCAGACTAAGGGTGGGTGCTTACATAGAGGTGGACGCTTGCTAGGGAACTACGGTAGTACTGAGTACATCATGTTGTATATAGTACTGAATACTACTATTGATATCATGTTATATGTAGCACTGAGTATTGCTATTGACATCATGTTGTATGTAGTACTGAATACTACTATTGATATCATGTTATATGTAGCACTGAGTATTGCTATTGACATCATGTTGTATGTAGTACTGAATACTACTATTGATATCATGTTATATGTAGCACTGAGTATTGCTATTGACATCATGTTGTATGTAGTACTGAATACTACTATTGATATCATGTTATATGTAGCACTGAGTATTGCTATTGACATCATGTTGTATGTAGTACTGAATACTACTATTGATATCATGTTATATGTAGCACTGAGTATTGCTATTGACATCATGTTGTATGTAGTACTGAATACTACTATTGATATCATGTTATAGTAGCACTGAGTATTGCTATTGACATCATGTTGTATGTAGTACTGAATACTACTATTGATATCATGTTATATGTAGCACTGAGTATTGCTATTGACATCATGTTGTATGTAGTACTGAATACTACTATTGATATCATGTTATATGTAGCACTGAGTATTGCTATTGACATCATGTTGTATGTAGCACTGAGTATTGCTATTGACATCATGTTGTATGTAGTACTGAATACTACTATTGATATCATGTTATATGTAGCACTGAGTATTGCTATTGACATCATGTTGTATGTCATACACGAAATTGACTTCAAGTTGTAGTAACAAGGATTAGGCATACTTTTGAATGGTCTTTCTTGTCATCACACAATATGGCAACACTCAAACTGGAACATGCAGAAATCTGAGTTTAATTTGAATCTGTTCATAATATGCTATTACAGGATATTCATGGCATACTGTGATTTTACTGGGTAATTTGTTAATGATTATAAATTATCTAATTCATATAAGAGAGTACAGCTACCTTCAAGAGCCACCTGACTACATTCTAGTACTGCTAGACCAGCCTGGGATTTAATATTCATATTATGTATTTATTATGTATTTATTATGTATTTAATTAATAATTATAGAATCCTTAAATATCTTGCTCAATTTTGCCAAGGATTATCAACAAGGGGAGATGAGCTATCTCGGCATTATACCTTTTGAACAGAAAAAGTGATCAGAGATATGTAAATATGAGTTGATTTGTGTTACTAATACAAAACTATCAAAAGTGAGAACAAATTGAATATGAAATAGTTGTGAAAGTTCTATTTTTAATAAATATGTACAATTAAAGAAAATCATTCATCTTTTACTTGAACAGCAACAGATTCTAATACAGTTTGGTATTTCTCCAAATATGGCTCCAGATCATCTTCAGTAACATTAACAGCCTCTATCTTTTTTCTACCAGCAGCCTTGACCATTCGATTGAACTTATTAGCCTAAAATACACAAAGTGATCATACTATTAGTGTTTGTTCTCCATACCTCATCTTGAGTTATAAGAGTGTATGCTACACCATCAGCCCCTGCTCTTGCTGTTCTCCCCACACGATGGAGATAGGATCGAAAATGACTGGGAGCATCATAATTAATGACACATTCAACTCTTGGAATATCCATACCTCTAGCCATTCCGTCAGAACAAACCAAAGTCTAATATTTAAGTAAGTAATGTAATTGTATTAGCTATATATCATTACTTACTTTAATCATCCCTGCTTTAAATTTCTTTAAAATGTTTGCTCTTACTCCCTGAGAAGATTGTGTGGAGATTTCAGCGACTGGTTGGTTGTACTGTTGTAATAGAAGAACTAATCGATGAGTGGACTCTTTAGAATGAGTGAAACAAAGTACTCGCTGGTGTGTCAATGTGACAAGGAGATGAACAAGAACAAGAGGTTTGTGATCTGAAGTGCATTCGATTTTATATTCTTTGAGAGTCAAAGGAAGAATTGACTCTCCTAATTGTTCACTAATTACAGGAGCAACAGAATACAGCTTTGGTGAATGTAGTTGTAGCAATGATAGGTGTTCTGGGTCAAGAGAGAGAGTGGCAGAGAAGAGCAGCTTCTGTAAAGGCTGTTGTGGTTTAAGAATATTTTGTGTGCACAACGTTTGATGTGATCTACAAGGACCACATGCCATTGGTATATCTTGTGAATTGCTCAATAATGGCTTCCAAAGCGTGGGAAAAAGCAATGGTAACGAAGAAGTTGATATTAAAGTTGTAAAAGGAGAATGAACCTTGTTTATTTCCTTTGTAGCTTGTAGGACATGGCTCAGCCAACTCTGATAACTTTGCTCAAATATTCTATCAGCTTCATCAATAACAAGAAAGCGAAGGTATGTTAAAGAGAAGAACGGTGTCTCTTGTAAGTGTGTGACCAGCCGACCTGGAGTGGTCACTAAGACATCAATTTCAGAGCCAAAAGGAGATACAATATTCTGTTGTTCACATTCAAGTGAACTCTGAGAACAGACCACACCTACTTTAACTCCAGTCCCTTGACTGATGGAATTAAATACTTCAAAGACTTGCAGAGCAAGATCTTTTGATGGAACAACTATTAATGCTTTTAAATGTGTATTTACTCTACCTGTAAGGGCTGATATTATTGGGACAACATAACTTAACGTTTTGCCACATCCAGTAGGAGCACAGACGCACAAATCTGAAGGTGTAATCCCTGTTCTAGTCAACAAAAGTGCACCATAGCAACCTTTCATTAATTCAGGTATTACACTACATTGTACAGGGAAAAATTTGGTTACCCCCATCGTTAGCAGGTTTTTCTTTATAACAAATGGAAGTGAAAAATCACTTAGAGGTAGAGAGTGTTTGATAACGTCTTCTTCTATATGGCAATATTGAGTTACCCAGTCAGGTAATTGATAATGGACTTTTTGTGAGGTCTTACGCAAAGGGGGGCGGGTCAATACAGGTAACGGATTGAGATCCTCTTGTGCTTCTTCATTTTCAGTTTTAGTCTCAAAACTAATTTCAATATCATTCTGGAGAGCGATCTCATTGGGTTTATCATCTTCAGTACACCCCCTTCTTTCTTGTTTTTTCCCCTTTTTTCTCTTCTTCTGTTGTTGCTCCACTTGGTCAATCACATTACCACTCTGATCACTGTCTTCTTTAACTTTCCTATGTTTCCTCCACATTTCTTCCTTGCCTTCTCTTTCCTCTTCATTAGATAAAACATCTGATTCATTACCTGTCACATTATCTAACAATAGCTCTGAATCTTCACGATGTCTTATTTTTCGTTTCTTTTCCTTTCTTCTTTCAAACTTGACACTAGTTACTGTAGGTAGTGCTGATTCAGTGTATATTACGGTTTGTTCTGTCAGTTGTTTCTTCTGTTCCAAACGTTGTTCGGCCAAGTGATGTAATTCATCTAGAGTCATTACTTTCTTTATTCCGTCCTCATTTTCGTCGTCTCCGAGGTATCGAGGGGCAGAAAAAAGAGCCATGACCTAAAAACTTACCACGTGGTATACCGTATAGTGTAGAATATTACGAAGTGGTAATTTTTTATGAAAATAAAATTTTGAAATTCGAAATGAGCGGGTTTTCTGAAGAAGATTCTTTAAATTGTTAACGAGAAATGAAAATAGTTTGTACCATTTGTGCTGATACTCTACAAGATGATTTTGTGGCTGCACCATGTATCTTTCCTATACTATATTTACTGTTATTAATCAATATGTTGGTGTGTCTATAGATTGTGTAAAGATTCCTTAACATGATATAATGCAGGTGGTCATACCTTTCATCAAACCTGGTAAGACTTCTTCAAACCACAATAGACATATACCATAACAACATGGAAGGATTACATAGTCTATTGATCTTTTTTTATTAGATTGAGTTGGGTTGGGTTATTGTTGTTTTATTGTCTACTTTAAACATAATACCTTTTCTGACTTCATTTAAATGGCCATCATAGGATGAAAGCATTCTTGTGTGTTAGCCTGACTGCCAGATGTCAATGACCTTTTTAGGAAAACTTAGAACATGATTGGTTGTGGTTTTTTAGTTTGAATCAATGGTTAGCTCATCAAAAGAGTTGTCCCCAATGTCGAGACAAGTGTCTTCCAAGACAGATTCTGAGACTGTTTTTGGATTCTGGAAGTACAACATGTTCAGTTGATGAAAGTAGTAGATATGAAAATCTATCGTTACAAGATTTAAAAGTGGGTGTGATTGATACTTACATAATAACATTTTTTGGACAGGAACATTTACAAGAACAGAGTAGTTTAATGAAACAAAAAGGTACAAATAGTTCAATTTTATTTTTGATAACATAAGAGGGTTTGTGTTAACCAATCTAGTCAATGGTATTCTGGGCATATCAAATGATGACTTTATTATTGCTCTTTAACAGATGAAGCTTTACTAAAAGCTAGACAAGAGTTGGAAGATGTGAGAAAGGAGTTAACTGCATGGCAAGCTCAACATGAAATGTCACAGTTTAAACTTGATAAGGAGAGAGGTGTGAGTGAATCTCTAAAAGTAGGTTGATGTACATTAGATTAGTAGGCAATGAATTGGCTTGTTATTTAAATAGCACCAGTTAAAATTGGTTCAAAAAGAGAAAGATGATGCTGAAGAGAGAGCTCAACATTCTGAGAAGTTACAAAAGAAATTAGTTAAATTAGAGAAGTAAGCCAAAAAACATTTGTGGCATTCTAAACAGTACATGTCACAAGTTAATATAGTATTCTTGTTATTTCCTCAGGATACAACTACTCTTAAATGGTGATCGAGAAGATGCTCAACGTTTGATTGATAATTCTTCTCATAGTAATCTATCCAGTTACATCATTGCATTAAAAAGGTTAGTTCTTTTCTAGTAAGTTGTAGTCATCTTCGTCAACTAAATCTCAGTAATACTTTAAACTGACTTTAATTGTGTATACTAAATTTAGTGATTTTAAAAACATTTAGTTGCAGTGTGTGTTTATTTTAGTGATTATTCTAAGTCACACCCGCATTACTTAATTTTATTCATGAAGGTAAAACTACAGTGAATATTAAATTTGCTAAAATTAGTACACACAATTAATAGTAGGGTAAGATAGCCAATATTTACACAAGAGAGACAATGTGTCTAGCGTACAGTTTGAATATAGTAAATGATATCTAGTAGTCTGTAGATATCTTTGATGGTACTTTATGGAGTAACAAATAGACATAATAACGTTGTTACTATTCCCATAGTGAATATGAATCTATGAAAGAAAGAAAGGCAGCTATGCAAAAAGAAAAAGATAAGTACTTTCAAGATATCACTCAATTGAAAAGAAAGGTTATTTTTAACTTGATTTATCATGCACTAAATTACAATCATTTCAGTTACGTTCTCAAGAGTTAGAGTTACTTAATACTAAAACACGTCTTGCAACCATTGAGTCTGATCTACATGCAGCTGAAAGTGAGAGAGACAACTTGACTAAGAAAGTACAACTGTTAGAGAAAGCACTTGAATCTCCTGGCTCTCGAACTGCCCTTAGAAGAATTTTGGAAAGGTAGAATAATAGAGAACGTGATGGATTACTATTCTCATTTAGTCCCTTACCAGATTTAGTAAGTAAAAGAGCTAAACTTGATCTAGCAGGTAGTAGTCCACAATTATCATCTCATAATGAGCAAGAAAACAATGTGAGTTAACTCTAATTTACTAATTGTTATTATTTCAGATGATGTAGCCTATAAAATCCATTGATAACACATCATCAGGTAAGTTAATATTAAGTTATAGAAGATATAAATGTATCCTTGTTTAGTTCTTATGCCTGTACAAAAACTATCTACTACTAAAATCAATTCATTGGTAAGTGGTTTGGCAGTCATAACTGATGTTTGTTTCTTGTTCATTATTAGAATATTAGTAGTGGCTTTAATGGCTTGGGTGGGCATACCAAGTTTGTTATCCCTGTGAGTATGAGTCAGCTTCCTTTGACCATATTTGTATTATAGAGAATTCCACTATTTTATTAATTATTATTTTTTGTCGTTTACTTTCTAGAAATCTCGACCATCAAACAATGCACAGGCTAAGAAACCACTTAAATTTGCTCCTCGCGCTAGTTCTTTTATTGGCGAGAAATTGCCTGCAATGAAACTTAAATTCTAATTACAATTACTCTGTTTATTGGATGTCTGTTTGTGTGTTGTTGCGTTACCAAAAAGGTATTATAATTGCATTTGTTGTATTCAATTAACTAACTATAGTCGTTAAATCTGGACAACAATCTGTTAGAAGGTGGAATAGGAACGCACAAGTTCTGTTGCTAAGTAACTAATTACATATTTAACACAGGTGACGTTTGTTTCATGTGTTTACCTACGCACTCTTTGAGTTGTGGTTAGTTTGCATATATAAGGTCATGCGGAGTAGTATCGCTATTAACCAAAGCAAGGAAATCAAAATGTCTCCACAGCAAATCGTATGTTATCTTCTACTGTTTTTTATGTCTGGCGCGTTGACACTAACTGAAGTCGAAGAGTTGCGAGTTTTGAGGCAGTTGGACCAAGAAGCTGGTAACGCAGAAAATGACATGGACGAAGCATCTGGTGACGAGACCGAAGCTCCTACAAAACATACACGTATTGTAGATACTGTTGGCAGCGTGCGATGGGTCACTTACAAAAAATCTAAGAAAGATCGTGAAGTTAAAGTGGCTAATCAAAAAGATGCTGAGGATATGCTTAGAAAGATTAATTTGCCTGCAAAAGATTATCGTGCATACACACGCGGATCATCTGATCGGGTTACTGGCTCTCTTTTAGAGTTTGAGAGCTATGATATGTCACTTGTCTGGAGAGAAGTGAACAGTCGTCGTGAAAATCTGGATTTTCTCAGCACTTCAGAATATCCAGGCTATGCCATTGGTTTCCTAAACCATGGTGAAGGTTGCAGTGCATCTCTGATTGGACCGTATTTTGCTTTGACAACAGCTGACTGTGTCTACAACACTAACATCAGCCAATGGTATAGAAATTTTGATCTATTGAGGGGCCGCAATTGCAATACTTACCTTCAGCACATGAAATGGGAATCTGTTAAGATACCATATGAGTATTACATATATGGAAATGAAGATTTCAATTGGGCTTTTATTCAATATGAAAGTTCTGTGAAGTCACCATTGTGGCTAAGTTTGACCCATGATCCTAGTCTTTCCTCCCGCTTCACAGCAGTTACTATCAATGGCTACAGTGCAAGAAAACCAGAGGGATGTCCTTATACTACTGTTTGTGTCATTACTGCATGCATCGAGTCAACCAATCTTGTAACTCTTGGTTGTGATGTAAACATATCTTTTCCAGGTGCTCCCATCATTGCCAAGGACTATCTTGTTAATACTACTAAAACCCTCCCTATATATGCTGTGGGAAAAGATTGCAATGATTCGCATCTTTGTTCAGCTGTAAAAATCACCAAAGTAATGTTTTGGTTGATGTGTCATTGGATGAAAGAAGGAGGTTATGATCCAGAGTGTCAACAACGTAAACTTGAATTCCCACGAATTATAATTCCTTTGGAAGAGGACTAAAAATTTATTGACAGTCAGCTTGTATAAAAATACTTTGCATATTTCTCTTAGCATGAATTATAATATATACATTATTATTCCCCGTTTTCATAGTTCATACTTGTATATTCTTTCCTTATTATTAATGTTATTGTGACTATTATTTTATACCTGTTTATATGAAAAGATGGCATGAGAAACAGTTTAAATAAATATGTTCTCTAAAATAAACAATTTGGAGACCAGAGCAATGTGAGGTCTGAGAGGGGTGTGGCTCATTGGCGCTTCCTCGTGTTATTTTGTCACTCTCTTGAGCTCAAGTGTGTCACTTATTGCTGTAGGCCAAATGGCTTCTGAAGGTAAATACAATAATATCAATTGTTGTAATTAAGAAATACTAGAGCGTTGTCGCAAACAATGGGATGTGTGTTAGAAACATTCCACTCTAAAATTTAGACAGCTAGTTTTGTTGGAATGCAATAACACACACACACCTTGACATTGAATGGATGCTAGCTAATCTTTCAAATTATTATTACCATATTTCCCATATTGTGAATGCTTTGTATATTGTAATAGGTGCCAATATATGAGGTTGTAAATACAAGTTCATTGCATTGCTTTCTATTGCAGTCGCTAAATTATGGCAACATACTAGAAACATATGTTTGTGATCTTCATGCATTGAATGTGTACTTTTTTAAAAACTTGTTTTCATTCTAATATCATTTATTAGTGAGAGGGGTTGGGTACAATTCTTGAGAAAGCCACAACTAGTTTTGATAAGATAGTAATATGACCTGTAGTACATGTATTACAAAATTATTATTGTGGTTTGACATCTGTGAGAGGTATAGTCAGCCACAGGATAGTATTGGTTTAGAATGACTGCACAGCTGTGGAAAGAAGATATGCAACATAACCACACCATTTAATATCTTAATTAATAAATAATGTTATTTTTAAAAAAAAACATTATGATATGACATTTATGTGCCTTGTTAATAGTTCCAACACCAAATGATGTTTTGAGTGAAATTCAAGGAATTATTCGATGGCCACAACTTGGCCTAGTTCTTAGTATTGAGAAAGAAATAATTGAGAAAACAGCTCAACAATTTGGAGGAGACGAACAGAGAGCTCTACGACATATTGTAACCAACTGGTTGGATAATGATCCTGATGCTTCTTGGGAAAAACTAGCAAAGGCTGTAATGCGAATACCAATGCTAAGAGAAAAAGGAGCTCAACTGTACACAAAATACGTGTCAAAAGGTTATACAAATAAATTATATAGGACATGTAAAGGAATGTTTATTGATATGTGTTGTGATCATTATTTGAAAGTGACAATTACATGTAATAAGCTTAATAATTATTAAATTTTAACCTGCTACTGATAATGTTTACATCTTATCATTAGATCTCACAACTGAAACAATATGTAAAGAGTTAGAGAATTTGGTAGACGACTGGTTCCAACTAGGATACATGTTTCTTACTAATTCTCAACGTGTACGAGAAGCAGGAACAGGTGACTCAAATGAAGATAAGAAAAAAAATGTCATAGACAAATGGTTGAAATTTGACCCTCTTGCCAGCTGGGAATCAGTTGCTAGAAGAATTGAAGATTGTCTTCCACAACATGAGGCATTTGCTGAACAGATACGAAGAAAGTATCTTCCTGAAATAGATAATACACCTCTAATCAAGCCACCCTCACCAGGTATAATATATGATACCAATAAAATTAACTGTCTATCTCACTCAATGCTATAGAACCTGAGACTGACCTAACTGTTAAAACAGCATTCAAAGCTACTCAAGGTGTTGATGATTGGTATGCTCTGGGTTGGTTTCTCAAATTAAAACAGGAGGAGCTTATAGAAATTGAAGAGCAACATACTCGACCTGACCAACGTCGTAATGCAGTCCTTCAATTATGGCTAGAGAAATATCCAATCAGCGCAGATTGGATAGACCTGGCTGATGCACTCCAGCACATGCCGCAACATGTTGGGAAGTCAAACACAATACGAACCAAATACTGTAAGTAGAATCATAAGAATAACAATAATTGTATTATTACTACTACTACATTTAAGGCAAGACTAGTCAAATGATAGAGCAACCATTAGCAGAGGAATTAGGCCAAACTGAAATTGTTGAAGAGCAACGTTCACACACAAGTGAGGAACTTTCGGCACAATCTAGGTTTGTCAAAGAGGATGCTAATGTTATTATCTCAATGTACTAGTGATACAAATGAATTAGAACCAGAGTTAAAAATTATCAAAGAAGAATTGGCAGATGTAAAAAAAATGCCATTATTGAAGACAAGTGAAATAGAGTCTTTGAAATCAGAATCTAAAATGACAAAAGGTATTTTATACATAAACACTTCTTCATTAGATATAAATTTAGGCAAGACTGGTCAAATAATGGAACTACCATTGGCAACTGCTAAAGAAAAATTGGGCCAAACTGAAGAACAACCTTCAAACACACGTGAAAAGTTTGAAATTCTTTCAAAACAGTCTAGGTTTGTCAATGGGGATCTATATAATATAGTGGTAATCTTGTAATTTATAGTGATACAAAAGAATCAGAATCAGAGTTAAAATCTACCAAAGAGGAATTGGCTGCTGTAAAAAAACTATCAGTATCAAAGACAAGAGAAATAGAGTCTTTAAAGTCAGAATTGATGAAAAGGAAAGGTATATAACGTAGAGTACTACTATCTTAACAGAGTAAGTGTTAATTTAATAGAGTCATTTCAACATGATGAACCAATGGAAGTAGATTATCGTGAACGTACAGAGAGTGGAATTAGCATTAACGAAGAAGAGATTGATGGAGCTAAGATTGTAGAACAACTTCAACACAGTTAGCTAGTGATTGTTTAGGTTGAAATAAATGTCTTTTTTATCAGTTGTTAAAGGCATGAAGTCAACATTGAATTCTACAGAAGACAGACTTATCTCATTACATGACCACATTATTCAACAGGAAAGACAGCTGCAGGAGAAAGATCAACAAGTGCGAGACCTCAAAAATAGCATACCCAGTCTTCCAGCTGGTATGTAATGAGGTTTCAGGAAATCCTGTACTGTACTTTCTGTTATAGGGTTAATGAATAGTATGGAGATCATTGGGAAATTCCGTGGTCAATTCATAGCAGATGAAACCTATTCCATGAATGAAAGCAAGTATGGCTTTAGACTACATATACCGAAAGGCTCTATTCCTGAAAAAGCGACAGGTGTTGTCGATGTCTGTGTCATACATTCTGGACCATTTCAGTTCCGCCCAGATTCATCCCCTGTGAGCTCTATCTATTATATTAAATTCTCACATGATCTCATAAAATCAATCACTGTTGAACTACAACACTGCTGTACAATTACCACCGAAGAAGATGCAAAAATGCTTAGTTTTGCCTATGCTTCAGCATCAACTGGACCTCCATATAAATTTCAGCCTCTAGAAGGAGGAGATTTCTTCCTTGAAAGCAACTATGCTACAATATGTCGGTCGAGCTTCTCCTTCATTATTATAGACTACTTTACTAGATTGTTAAAGTGGCCATTGTCAATTTTCCAAAAGAAACAGTCAGAACCAGATTCAAAGAAGAGAAAGAGAGACTCTGAGGAGATTGAATATAAAGATCTGAGACGAGCAGGTCTGTCTTATTTACTGTTGCACAAACCAAACTCAACCAAATGGACTGCCAGTATTAGTGTTATACAGGACCTTAATACTCAACATGAGGTAATATCAATAATATATCAGAACCTATAATTATCTTTGTGGTAATATTTTTCGTAATAGCTCAACGTCAAAAATCATAAAGGTGATGTAGTTGACCATAAAGTCAAACCTATCAATTTAAAAGAAGATTGTGGTTTGTGGGTTACTGTAACTCATGAGATTGCTAAAGAAAAGGATGAGAGAAGTTACAAAGAGGTTCAGCTTGAAAAATGGAACGGAGAATTGATGTTTATTGCTAGCAAATGGCAAATCTATGCTGATAATACTGATGTAAGCCATTTCATAGACTGCTATAATACATAATCTATTTTATAGATTACTTTAGATGACATCTTCAGCTTTTTTAAAATCTCAAAAACATTGTTTCCCAATGTTGAAATACACATTAAGTGGTCAGGAAAACCTCCTATGGAGGAAGCACTATTAAAAATTCACATTGTAAATTTGAAAAAACCTCTCTGCTTTTCTGCAGACTTGCCTAGTCATTCTGTACATCGTACACCTATTCTATCCAATTCCGGTGTGGATTGTGAGTAATTTATATGACAAATTAGTAATCCATTTTTCCAATTATTGTAGTTCCTGAAGTTTTGACTCTGACAGATCCACCGGAACTACATGTTTTGATGGACTATGTGATACCAAATGTGCAGACAAAATGGGAGTTCCTTGCAATCCGCCTCATTCATCAAAGTGATATAGATAGCATAGATGCAGCTGATCAAGACATAGAACACAAATGTCTCCGTGTATTTAGAAGATGGCTTCAAAACAGTCGAGATCCGCCTCCTACTTGGATCAAGTTAATAAATGCACTAAAAAATAGAAGTGTGGGAGAACAAGCGTTAGCTCAAGATCTTGAGGAACATTACAATCGTTACTATCCCTTGATTGGTGAATTATGACATGACCCTAGGTCAATAAAAGTGTTTATTATGTTGTAATTTTATTGAGATAATCAATGAAATGAAATTGAATGTGAATTAGTAAGAAGGGGAATTTCAACAATAGGTCTAGACTGTAGACTCTTTGATCGATGGATGATGTAGTTGTTTTTTTAACATAGTGGATCAATTTCCGGCCCTAGTTTTTCTCTGTAAGATTTATGTATATATTTTACGTAAAACTAACTGTTAGTTTGTTATATATGTATGTATTAATGTTGATTTTTTATATAGTAGTTTCAGTGAGTTTCTAAGAGTGATATTTTTTGTACAAATAAGAAAAGATGTGTACCAGACATGCTGTGATAGAGATAGTCAGTCCTGGATCTGTTGTACCATTAGATTTAAAGAGTCTATTACAAAATCTCCATGAAGTAAGGAAACTAGCTAAATCACGTCTAGACTTGTTTATTTATGTCTCTTTCTACAATTTAGCAGTTGAATAAAATGGATATTGATGTTACACTATCAGCTGTAATGGAGAGCCATCCAACTCAAATATTTAGTATGTCTATGAAAGCAGATGGCCACCTCAACCATGGAGAGGTTTCCATTCCTCAACAAACTGTACTTGTTCATATTTATTGCAATTTTCCTGACATTGACCTTCGTAACACATGTCATCAAGAAGTCAAACAAGTTATTGTTGGAGCATTTAAAGAAAAGTGTGACAAGAGTCACAAGAATCTACCTGAGTAAGTTGAGATATTTTTATTAATTGATTAAATATCGTCTCTCTTTTCCAGTATGACATTTTTAATGTATTCATTGTCCTAGAACCACCTGATAAATGTACTGCTAGAACATCAGTTAGAACTATAGGCGTTTTTGTTAGTTATTTGATTAGCTATAGATTCCAAATTAAAAATAATAATAATTTACACTAAAAAATCATTACAGTTTATCAAAAGCCATAGTGAAAGATATAAAGCATAAACAATAACTGAGTACAGAATACAATAACAACATTTATTTTGTTTAAACAACAGTTAACAGTAAGTGAATAAATAAAAAATCTATCATGATTTCAATTCAATTAACATCTTTAAATCCCTCGTGTCTTTGTCTTCTCTTAAAAATATGACTACATGATGCATTAATCTTGGGAACTACATGACGTTTAAACAAGTCATACATAGCAATGGCTAGTACCAGCAAAAAGGAAACTATCGCTAGGACCATGATTACACAATTAATTACATTAAGCTTTTTGCGTAAAAGATCTAATTGTAGAGGAAAAAATAAATCATAGTTATTTTCTATAGCATTGCAATATGACAAGACACACTGCTCATTGTGTTTTGGGAGAGAGGAAGAGTTCAAATCGAGAGAACATTCTGATCTTTTTGATGTCAATGTACATGGGAAGTCATAGTCTGATGCATTATAAAAGACTCGCGTGATGACATAATCATAATAGTAATTTGCACCTTTAGGGAGATCAAGTCCATAGAAGTAAAACTGAGTCTCTGTAATAGGAATAGTAACAGATGTTACACTTCCATTATTTGATGATATCTTGTGACGTTGAAAATAAGGAGGTGTGTCCTTGTCCTTCAGAAAAGACATATAGCTCTCCAAGAGTGTAAACACGTACAAATAAATAGGATCATTAGGTGAAGTAGGAGGAGATATAATTGTGATAGAAATGTTGATATAAGAACCAGATACGAGGTAAGCAAATTGGTCTAACTGATCCATTTGTTGATGACCACCACCGTTCCGCCCATTAGGTGATCCAGTGTGAATGGTAACATAAGTCTTTAAACTAGAACAAGGAACAGCTCCTAACTCGGCCTCATATGGTAAATCACTACTAGATAACTTGACATGGTAATAGAATGTATCCACAACACTGACTAACGTAGTAACTGATCTTTGGATAAGTACTTGTTTTGTAAAGCCTTTTGGATATATTAAGAGGACAACAAGGGCTATAAAAAAACATAAGAAGAGAATAGTGCCTATGATAAAAAAATTTAGGCGACAATAAAATTCACAAGGTGTAAGTTCATGCTTTTTAGGACCTGAAAAGAGATCATGTCGATTATTGTCCACAGTGGGTACTAATAAACTTACTGGGGTCCAATATTAATGAATAGCCACTCCCATCACCACCCACTACTAATTTGTTTTGACCATGTGATCCTTCTTCGTCAACTTGAACAGATGGTTTAAGTTCCGGTGCCACATGAGAAGTTTCTTGAGGACCTAACATAGAATAAAACACTATCTATCATGATTTGTGACTTGCCAATTGTTCCGTATGAAGAAGGGCGAACTCCAGCCAAACCTGTCACCTTTTCACTGTTTTTATTATCTAACAGCTTCCCACTTTCTTTTTCAGCTTCTGTTGATACACTATTACCCATTTTCAGCTTCTTCGAGTTCTTGCTGATGGTGCACTTAAGTCACACCTCTCAGATGATGAGTAATAAGATTTAAATATTCACAGTTCATTAATCAGCTGTGGCCGTGTTTTAATGCAATATCAAAACCTGATCTTGCATTGAGACTGTGACTCGTGTTAAGGTCATGGAGAGTAGTATCCGAACTTGGTCTTTAGCGCGATCCAGCCTACGTACTGTCAAGACTCTAGGACGTAGTGGTAGTGTTAACTCAGTCAGTGGCGACTCTGGTATAGACAGTGAATACACACACGTTTCAGTTGGTTCTAGTGGGTTTTATCCATCTCTATACGTCAAAATCAAGTACCCTACTGAGGCCGATGACGCAGCTCGAAGTGGTATGCTGACCTCTTGTGATTTCGACGAAATATTAGAGAAGTTACAAGATGTGAGTGTAATTGTACAAGTACATAATCACCTCTTTATTGTTGCTAACAGGTTTTTCAGACATGGGAAATCTATTTAGATGCTAAACGTATGAACCATTATACTCGACATGCACTTCCAAGAACTTTGACTTCAGAATCACCACGACATAGAATTATCGTCAAAGTGAAATTTACAGCGTGGCGGTCAAATATAGACACTCATAGTATTAGAGGAATTGTAGAGGAAGTACTAAATAAAGATGGAGAGTTTTTGTAAGTAATTATAATATAGTATGTGTTGATTTGTAAAATGCTAGGTGTAAAGTAATGCTAGAACCTCTTCCAACTCAAAGTGTCTTGTATGAAACTGTTTGTGATGATGTAGTTAGGTTACAGCTGTCAATGCCACACCTATATAACACAGAAAAACACATGGAAGGGATAGATTATAGTATGTGTTATAATGTGATCATCATGTGTTAAGGGTGTTCCCTTGACTCATACTTTGTAGTGGCTGTACCAGGAGGAGTTTAGCTTCTTGATTAGTTTATATAACTATTAACCAAGTTACAATCAACATTGTGTCTCACTTTTGAAGTCTCTGTCTCTTTCCTTTACAGCGTAGAGCTTCAATGCCACAAACTTCAAGACTAACACACAATGTAATGCAGGTCTTCACTTGTTATTCTAATACACATGTACCCACATCAAGACATGCACCTGTCTGCTACTTGCTTTGATGTTGCACATCAACATGAGGTCAATTATGATGGTGTAGTCATGTTTTCTGATTATTTTGATATTTCTCTTGTGAATGTCATTATTGTTTGTGCAATTTTACGTGTAATAATATGAATATTGTCTTTGGTGTATGAATATCAATGTCATAACACCTGTGCAATAACTACAATAGTAATCACCTTTCTATATTTGTGCACTATAATGTATCATTTTTAAACAGTGCAACATACTATGTAATTGTTTTCACTTACATTAATTTTGTATGCTACTTTTTGGTTGTACAAAAGTTAATAGATTTATTCCAGACTTCAGTAATTTCTTAAATACTTTCTGAAAGATTTTGACTATTAGGAAATATTATCAAAGTACTCATGCGTACTATAGTAGTAGTCACACGTGACTCCCACATGTGCGCATGCGCAGATTGGAAAACTACACGAGTCTTTATAGAGGTGTTTCCTGAACTTTCCTCGTCAGTATCACTGTAGAGATGAACAGTACTAAGGTATACGTTGGTGATTTGGGAGCCAATGGCTCTAAACAAGAAATAGAAAGGGAGTTTGAACATTATGGTGCTCTAAAAAGTGTATGGGTAGCCCGAAACCCACCCGGTTTTGCGTTTGTTGAGTTTGAAGACCCAAGAGATGCTGATGAGGCTGTGAGAGATATGGATGGCAAGATGGTGTGTGGTGTGCGTATTCGCGTGGAGTTTGCTAAAAACAACAGGCAGTCTGGATATTCAGGAGGACGTGGTAGTGGAGGAGGTCCAAGACGTGGACCACCTCCATCTGTTGTGTCTAGTCGTTACCGTAGGTCTCCAAGAAGAAGATCTAGGTAAGTTAGTCTGTTCAGGTATATTGGTAGGATTATGTGTCATTAAACATCGGTTTCTCACAGGTTCATTGTTTAATAAACAAACAACTATCTTGATGTTAGTTATCTTTTCTACTATAACAAACTGCCTTCATAAATTTTATCCATGCTATATTATGCCATGCTACGATGTTTCACTTCAGCCTTGCAACTAGTGCTACTAGTTTAACGACACTTCTTTAAGCAACTTCTACACTCCATCTTCACGTTTTCTTTATAGATCACCTTATTATGACAGACAATGTCATTCATTGCGACAATCAAGGAGTCCATACAGGTGAGAAAAGAAGAAAGCAATGTACACTGGTGCCTGCTAGTGTCTTGATAACTTGACGTATTTTACTTATTTTTCGAATACAAACAACATCTTTCTTTTAAAAACAATGTATTTAAATTTATGTACATATTAAATAATATTGTTATTGAGAAACTCTTGTTATGGTTCAAGGGTTAGATACACCATCTAATAGCAGTTAGCTCTTCCTTTTACATTCAATGACAGGTTGCCATTAGTATACGCTAAACAATTTTTGATATGTTATCAAAACCACATCTGTATTTTTATTCCAGTATAGTTTACAATATTGATATTTTTTCACAGGCTCATAACATAACACATTTAAAACTACTACTTCAACTGAATCACATCTTTGCCTCCTCTCACTCAAACAGCTACATTCCCACCCACTCCCCTTCATCTACTAATGCCTCCATCAAAACAGCATAACTCAGCGTCCCCTGCCCACTCTCAATCAACTAATTACATTCCTTCACTGCATGTCATCACTCATCAGCTGCTTCTACTAATATGACTGCCTCATCTATTATACAACACCTCCTTCCATTACAGATCACCCTATGGTAGACGCAGTCGTTCCCGTTCTCCTTATTACAAAGAACATCGTCAACGGTCTAGAAGTCCATACAGGTTAGAATAATGTTATACATCATCCTTTTAGTGAAAAAACTTGCAATTTATTATCAATATTAATGTATTACATTCTTTGTATTTGTAGACGATCTCCCAGTCCAAGACGCAGGCATTCCCCAAGCCCACGGTAGAATTTTATATTTTGTGAAGATTTTTGTTTATGAATCAATTCAAATTTTTATGTTGTTTCTATCTTATTTAGACGTTCTCCAGATGCAAGAGATGGAGATAGAAGAATGGACAACTCGCGTTCACCTTCCCCTCATTGAAGACAAAGGACTCCGGCTCAAAATTGTTGACATCACTATTTTCCTAATGTACATGCAGTAAACACATTAACTACAATGAAGTCAGTGTGTTCCCCCTACTTTAAAAATTTGACTATTTTTAAAAAAATGATCAAAATGAACTAGTAGTATTTACGAGGGTATTTCTCCCTGGGATCTGGCACTTCCAGGAAGAGGACGCCATTGTCTTTGGGCAATATCTCTCTTCTCTCTAGCAATTTGTTCAGCCATGGGAGTCAAGTCTCGTTTCATAGCAAATGCGTCCTCACCATCAGCATAGTACTTGGCCTCTACATCTTCTTTACTACATAATCAGTTCAAATAGTGGTATATGCAATTATCTTCACTGACCTAAATTTGAGAGTATTTTCATACAAGTGTAACGCTGCTCTGTTACTAATATAGAAAGGATAAAAAGTTTGATATATTCCAAAGGATTTTTCCATTACTAACCTGACTCGAACATGAAGTGAGACATATTTTGCCCCGAAGCATTCTACCATAGCTCGACTAGCTTGGTCCATTAATTTTTGAGCAAGTCCAAGACGTCTGTATGTTCTTCTAACTGCCAATGATGTGATGTGACCATGAGGGAGATCATCAGGATCTTCCTCCCTAATACAGCAAGAATCATATATGATTATAATAATACGGCAGTGTCTAGAGTGTCAGTTACAGACACTGTACTTTGGTAGGAATTTAATACTATACACTAAACCTTAACATATTACATTTAAGTATGAGCATCTGTTACTGGTACTCTAGAGTCTAACACTTCTTATGTTTGTCATGTACATTTTTGCCAGTACATAGCCAACAATACGTCCTTCTTCGTCTTCAGCTACATAAGAGAGCTGTGGCCAGGAGAGTCCATGATAAAAATAATATTTCATTTGATAATTCTCTGGTAGACAGAGGAGATTACAATGTTGCATGTTCAAGAGATCATCGGGCTACAGAAAAAAATACAAACATGATTCCCTTCTACTGTTATCAAACTAACGCAATATCAATCTTTTCGATTGTATGAAGTACCTTAGCATTTCTGATGTTCATTTTCTCAAGTTAGTTCCTCCTCCTCTTTACATCACATGGACTGCGTAAGGAAAGAGGAGGCGTGGTTAATTATTAACTGGGGATATTATCATAGAATGAGTAATAATTATAATAATAATAATAATTATGATACAACAAAACGACACATCAATTCTAAAAATTGGCTATTTTCTTTTCGTCAATTCAGTCCTAATAAAGAAAGAGAAGACATATTAAATGCACTTTATAACACTCACATGTGAAGCGCTTGTTGTTGTCCAGTGAGTACAATGTATGCTGATTGAGAGGATTCTTGCTTCTTACGTAACATTTCAAGTGTCTGTAGTGGAGTGTCATCAGCATCTGACTTATTGAGTAGCTAGAGAGAGAGAGAGAGAGAGAGAGAGAGAGAGAGAGAGAGAGATTACTATAAAATGAAAAGCATCGAGTACCATTTCTTCTTTCCTTCTCTTTATTCTCTTGTCTGTTTTTTTCTTTCCTGAACTTTTCCCATGAAATTTATGAGACATGTGACGAAATGCCTGTAAACCAAATGACTCTCACTATTACACATACCGGATATCATTATATCACCTCTTTGGCTGTCAGTAGTCGCCCATGATCATCAACATATTCAATCTGAACATCAGGTTTGTAATCTTTCTTTTCACAAAAGGACATTTCACGACCATGTTGATCTCTAAGAGAGAGAATCAATGTTAGTAAGAAAACCAAATCTCACATACTTATCTCTCTCTCTTTCACGACCTCTGTCTCGTTCATATTCCCTATAAAGATGATACAATGTCTTTATAACACGTATATGTACAGGTACCTTAAAAAGAAACTTGTAGAAAAAATTAATGAATGTTTGTAATTAATTTTGATATGGCAGAGTTATCAATTCATTACTGTGTACTTCTAAAAACACAATGTTTTTAAATAAACCATTAATGCTCAATATTACATTCTGCATTGTCTATAAATATCAATGCTTGTAGCATTTCACACCAACAACAAGAATGCTTGATATTATAAATGTGTTGTACTATCTGTTGAGACCATCAGTGAACATACCAATCTCGCACTCCTAGTCCTTCAATAATAGTTTTAGAAGATTTATCTCTCTTTTTAGCCGCAGCCTCTTTCTCTGAGTTTATAAACCCTTTCTTGTTTGCCATTTGTAAAGCAGCCATTACACTGGTCAAATGACTCTTAGCCTCTAATTCCAGAACATCTGGTTTCTAAACAGCATACATATATCATGTGATTATCATGTGATTAGTACTCACTTCCATTGGTCCTTCACTTTGTTCACTATTAGGATCAACTTCTGCCCATCCTCCAGTATCTTCTTCTTTAACAACTTCCTATACATAATGTCAGTGAAAAGAACCGAACAAGACAAAACACTTACCATAACATGTTCTTCATTATCTTCCTGTTCTCCAAACCGACGCCATTTACCTAAAGTGGTCACAATATATTATTCATACAAAACATTTCAACCAGTTTATGCCATCTCCATTTTTTCCTCACCTCTATCAGACGTCTCTTCTTCACCTATTTGTCTACAGAACTCAGCAGTTGTGTCTAGCACAATAAGACCTGGTGTCTCTGTCGTAGTAGCACTAGTAGTGGTATCTTCTTCTCCATCCTCTACTTTCTCTTTCTTTATTTCTACTTTAGGTACTGCTGACAGCATTGTAGCAACTCGAGCAGCTCCTGTTGGTTCATTGGTTGTTCTCTTTCGACTTAGTAGACGTCGCGTTCTGAATAGAGGGAAAGAAGCAACCCTATCAACAATGAAATCAGTAATATTTACCTTTCTAGAGCATTATCTGTTTTAGAATCAGCTTCATCCAACAAAGAAGGATCTATTTGAGAATGCAAGAACAATAATTATGTAGTAGATTTATAATATTACTTACCAGGTTTAACATCAACTTCCATGGGTTCTTCACCTGGTTCATCGAGTGAGGGTTTTTGACGTGAACCATGATCTCGTTCTCCATTCTCATTACCAAGTGGCACAAGGTCATCAACTTTAAATTTCTCTTTCACTTTTCTCTTCTTTCTCTTACGGAACTGGACCATTTCATCAGCAGTATAGTATTCAGAGGCTATACTGAGAGGCACAAGGTCAAGTGTCACAGCTTTCTGCTGAAGGAGCTTGCGAGCATTTTCTTTCTCTCTTTGTATTTCACCTACATTATATTCACCTCCTTCTCCTAAAATGTAAACTTATGAACTGCTTCTTAGCTCATAATACAAATTACCTAGAACAAACTTTTCTTTCTTTGGACCTTCAATTTCTTCATCATATTTGTAAAGCAGGCTTCGTTCTACAGGCTGAAATAAACAGAACATTTTAAATACATAAATAAAAATGTCATTACATTATTTAATGTTATCAACTTAAATTAAGTCACAGTACATAATAAATTTGATCAAAATCTTGAGTCTTTACATGACCAGTACATAGCTTACATTGCCATATTCATCAAACTGTTCTTCATAAGGTTGGTATCCTGGTAGATTCTTCTTCAATTCAATGTTACGTGATCCTTTCTCATCATCCATCATATTAACATTGACTAATACGTCTTCCTCCTCGTCTAATATCTTGGAATCTTTAAGGGTTAAAACAACAGTCTTGCCATCACGAAAATGATCTTGCTTGTGTTGTATTGTTAAACCAGAGAGATGTTGTGATGAATATGACCTGTCTTCTTTGTTGCTATGAAATGTCTCTTGTATCAACTCATTGACACCAAACTCCTCATCCATTTCTTCAAGTAATTTAGCCTAAAATAAACACACAACAGTACATCCAACAGATATAGATACTTTATGAGACATACACAAAACTTACTCTTTCTTCTGCTAGTTTCTTTTCTTTTTCTTTTTCTCTCATTTGCATGACCCAAGTTGAGGTATCACTATCCTCATCACCTTGTTCACCAAGCCCTTGAACTGTAGATAGCTTCTTAGCTAATTCTCTGGACTCTCTCAATGTTTTAAGTTTGTCACGTAACTACAAAAACAATAATAATATTTATTATAATGTAGTTAAAACATAGCATTAAATAAAGTTAATGGAACACTCTATACCCAACCAAACAACACAAAGGAACATGTGCACTATAGTAAAGTTGCCTTGTGTTAGCTTGAAAAGTCAAGGAGAAAGCATTCTCACTTTATTATCATTACTATTCAGACCTATAAGATTATGAGTGAGGAATAGAATGAAGAAACTAGGCCAAGGATCCCAATATTGGTGTGTTAAAGGAGGACAACTGGGAGAACTCTATCATAGAAGGACATGCAAGCTAATTTCAACATTGTTGTACAAAGCCTGACTGGAAAATTATTAAGAATGGCCCAGATAAGAATTGGGCCCTCATCATACACACACAGACACACAGAAACACGCACACGCACACACACACACACACACACACACACACACACACCACAAACATGAACAATCACATACATCACACAGATTATCTAAAACCTAAAGGTAATGGTTCACTTCTTTGGATCTATCTAGAGAACGAGTATAGACAACAAGATACTGACTGTCAGTGGAAGGGAAATGTCCTCAATGGCCAGTACATTTACATGGAGGACTTGCTTAAAATGGAAGCCTGCACAAGGTAAATAGGAGCATATGTACAAACAGAGTTTGCAGCTCCCCATTGACCCAATACTGGATGAATGGTGAAGACATCTTGGTACACACCCACACCAATAGTAAACAGGCATATACTATGAGGAATAGAAGACTTTTGTAAAGGGTACAATTACACATCCATAAGAGTGTCTGCTAAACACAACCTCATCTCAGCAAATGAGCATTAGACAGTCATAGAAGTGCTTTAATGAAGAACAAGAATTGGGGACTCTAGTTGGCCCATTTAGGAGGTGTGATTCACCGGGCATCAAAAGGTATGTGGAAAGAGCCAGAGCTATACATGGACCAGCCAGATTGGCTATCAAAGACCTGAAGCCAGTTCTTCAGGAATATTATGCAGTAGGTCTGACACCTACAACAAAGATTGCCTATAAGTCTGGGCAGAACAGGTTCCTGAATTTTTGTGTTAAGTACAGTATCAATAACGTATTCCCAGTTACCCAGTTTCTTACTTTGTCACATTTCTGGAAAAGGAGGGAATGAAGCATGAGACAGTAAAGAGCTATTTGTCATCCATCAGGTACATACAGATTTAGCTATGGATCCCAACAATTCAAGCCCCCAATGCCAAGGCTAGAATTTGTGCTCAGCAGGATAAAAGCTTTGTAAGGTAGACAAGGACACATCTCAAGATTCAAGCTGACAGTTACGCCCATTATACTGAGACATGGAGTATGGAAGGGTGTCGGCCAGAATTTTGACAAAATAATGTCGTGGACAGCATGTATGGTATGATTCTTCAGTTTCATAAGAGTAGGGAAACTTTTTATCAGCATGAATGAAGTTTTGGTCCAACGTATCACATTACTGTGGACAATGCAGCACCAGATAGCAAAACAGAGCTGTTGTTAATTCAGTTGACTTTAAATGGTCAAAAGCAGGACTCATTTCATAGGGATATTAATATTATCCTTGGTAGAAAAGGGGACAACCTATGTCCAGTAGAGGCAACGTTCTTGTTTCTCCAAATGAGGGGAATGAAGGAAGGTCTACTATTTCTTTGAGACGACGGGACACAGCTGACAAAACCACTTTTCATGTCCAAATTGTGGGAGGCTCTGAGGAGTGCAGGCTACACCAATGACAAAGATTTTGCAGGCCATAGTTTTAGGGATGGTGAGGCAACAACAGGAGCAGCTCTGGGAGTGGAAGATTCCCTAATGAAAGGTCCTAGGCAAATGGGAGAATGCAGCATATCAGCTTTATATACAGATCCCATAGGAACAGCTGTCCTCAGTCTCCAGAGTGCTATCCCATCTTGGTCAAACATAAGAACAATGAAGGAATCTTGTTAGTTTTATATTTTCCTGCATTTTGTTGTTTATCTGGTTCTTATTCTCAGAGTCATTTGTGTAACAGTACTGAGTTATAAAGGTTATGGAACACACATGGATGTAGCTATTGGGAAAGCTGTACATAATGGGAGAAGGTGTGGTTCCCCTGACGGGATCACCCAAATGATTACAATAGCCATACCTTAAGTAATTAGAGTATAGAGTATGGTTAGGGACAACATATCCCAATCATACCACAAATGACTAGAATAGATCCAATCAATTATCACTTAAATAATAAAATTCTAATCCATAACACAGGAACTAGTTGGTACAAGAATTTAAATGCACATCACAGGAAAGAGAGAGTGATATTAACATATGAATATTCATACCTTCTCTGCTGTTTTTATTTCTCCTATATTTTTTGGTGGCATGTGAATATCTTCTTTTTTCTTTGGTGCAGTTTCTAAAGTAACCAATATATTTTACACATAATTATAAAAACAAAAAGGAACCTCTTTATACAAGAACTATCTTGTTTCCTATAGACTGACTCATATAACATGCAATGTACCCATCAATAACAATGAAGAAAACAAATCTTAAGAGTTTGGTTCAATTATTTGACATAATGATGCCAACGAGTCAGCTTCCATCATTTACTCAGGATAATTCAACAAACATAGAGATATCCATTGTAGTCAAAGACTCACCTTCACTTATGTCTCCCTCTCCTGTTGTTGCTGTTGTCTCAGTTGCTAAGTCTCCAGTACCAACTTGTAATGGTTTTAGTCCCAATTGAATACGTAGTTTACTACACGCAATGTAATAATCACTATACTAACATACAACTTACTTTGTCTCCTCAATACTTAGTTCTATAACACCTCCTGAACTCTTAGAAGTTACCACTTCATTTGGAATTTCTCCCTCTCTCTTCTCTTCTTTTTCAACAAGAGATTTCTTTCTATTAAAAAAATTTAAGATTTGAATATAGTTCAATATCAAAATCAAGTGTCTTGATTCTGAAGGGAACTATATTTTAATGTCATGCCTTTTTTGTCTAATAAAACACATTTGATGCATGTTTTGCGGTCGCACTTTCATATGATTAATGCAACAAGAGTTACCTGGGAAGAGAGTCCCCTGTATCAGGGCTTGGAGATCGTTTTCTTTTAGAGTCTTCTCTTTCCTTGTCTTTGTCTTTCCCTAATATATAAAGATGTGTAAGTAATATCATACAATATGTCAAAGACATACTGTCTTGTGATGAAGGACTGTGATGATGTCGTTTGTGATGTTTATCTTCTTCAGAACTTGAGCTGTGATGTCGGCTTCTTTCTTTATCATGTTTGTGTCGACTGCTGTGGCTTGATTTCTCCTTACGACTCTTTTCTTTTTTTTCTTTGTCTTTCTTCTTCTCTTTTTTCTCTTTATCTTTCTTCTTCTCTTTCTCCTTATCTCTGTCCCTCCCCATAATGTTGTTACACGTTGATGTGATGTTGGTTAAGTATACGGACGTTTACTGACCTTACAGATACACTATTGAACATTAATTTACTTCACCCACACGCACTATAATTAACGAGTGGGAGTCCGATAACGATCCTACCACAAAAGGCCGTACTCAGCCCTAAATCATTCAGTCTTCGTCTAGAGAAAGCAAGTCACGATGTACTTCAAAACAAGTTTGATTGCTTTATTCTTTGCAGTAGGTATTGCAAATGGAGTGCCATCTCTTCAAGTCCGTCAGTCTGTTAATAACCCGTGCAGTAATGACTTTGATTGTAATCCAGATAGTTTATTAAATCAAACTATTCCCTCACGATACGTTGAATGTACTAATAATGGCCAATGTACCTGCGACGAGTGCTTCATGTGGAACAGTACCATCAATCGTTGCTATCTTATGCCACCATGTACAAACTATGATAACACTTCTTTTACTTGTATTGACAACAGGAGAAAACAACTCACTGCCTTTCTTTTAGCCTTCTTCCTCACACCAGTGGGAGCTGCAAACTTCTACATTAATCGTCTAGAGTTTGCCATTCCTCAGCTTATTTTGGGTATTCTCTTTTGTGCTCTCTCTTGCGTTGGTTGCTGTGCTAGGCAAGCTGTTAAAGATTCTGAAAATGATGGTGCTAAGTTGTGTGTTGGGTGCTTCATTAGTCTACCCACATGTTGCCTGTCTCTAATGTTCCTTGCATGGTGGATTGCTGACCTCGTCTACTTTGGTACCAATCGACGTCTTGCTGGAGACGATTGTCCTTTGATTAATAATTTATAGATTTTTGAATTATAACTATTACGTTGATCAGTAATATACTGTACGTGATTTCTTTATTTCTTGTTAAGTAAATAATTTTTAGTTATTTTATATACATACAATGTTCACAATTGAGTCAATGTATAATTGTCATTATTTGTCAAAAGTATCAAACATTGTGATAATGAGAAATCAATAGGAAAAGGCACCAAATAAACTTATAAAGTTATGTTTAGCACTAGATGTGATGTGTAGTTCTAACATTATTAATTCTACTATATTATGTTCTTTATGGAAATACTACAAGCTGCTATAATTAAATTTCAGGGAATTAAGGGCTAAGGTTCAGGGTCTATTAAATTGGTTTAGTTCAAGGGTTGCAATCTACCTTACATAACTGATTGTTATCATTAGCTTTGTACATTTGGTGACTGCAACAACATGGTTTTCACCTTGGGAGTGCACCATCATGCAACTTGACACCTGTAGTGACTTCATCTTGATAGTGAGATAATGAGAATATAGACACAACACTTTAGATCAGCAGATTGTACACCTTAAGGTTGTACACCTTAACCTACATCTTATTGCTTCTATTGAATTGGACTTCCTCCTTGAGTTCCAGATCATACTCTGTATATTGAAGCTAAAATTATTGTTCAAAATGTCTACTAGTTCTTCCACTTTGGATATTATTATTTGAACATACTTGTCAAAACTGGTTAGTCATATGTAGGGATATTACATTAAAAAAAGATAAATTGCTATGTTGGTTTGAGTCAATATAATTGAGGTTGATGCCTTTATCCAACAAACTTTTTATTTAGTCTGATCATTTCTGCATATTTCACTTGAAGAAGGACAAAGTCCAAAAGCTAGCGATTTTTAAAATACAAAATTGGTTGGATTGTCAAACCTCAAGTTGTTATATTATATATATTAAATTCAATTTGCAAATATCATAGCCATTTGTCAGTCAATGGTTTACATTCTATCTTGAACAATTACTTGCAAGGTATTCAAACAAAATTATTTCATTTCAGCTTACAAGTAGACGTAGCAGTATTTGAGAGAAATATTCAGATCTGGTCCACACGTCAATGGTATAGTTTCCTAGCTAAAGTATCTTTCTCTTTAAAGGAGACAGTATCAACTAGTGTTGTCCCCAGCAAGAGGACATCTAGGAACAAAACCACTAATTTACTGTTTGACGTGGTCTGGTGGTAACAAGTGGTTACCACTATGGGTACAACAGATTTTCTAAAACAAACAGACTAATTAATTTATGAACAGATCACATACAACTACATACAAATTGTATAAAATTGTTAATATGATGCTAATATTTTTAAAAATGAAATCTCTACATTATTTATTTAGTACAATGTACATGTAACAAAAGTTTTTAAAGTTTTTAAAGGTTTCCATTTAGTGGACACCCATCACCAGCACTACGCTTATTCAAGCCAAATATAACAGCATCTCCAATCCACCATCCCCATATAGCAAAGAAAATGGCAACCACCAGCAGTATCATTAGTACAAAGCAACAAATGAATGCAATTGAACCCTGAAAGGAGAGAGAAGTATATAGTTCCATATACGGGAGTACTAAGAATACAAACGTAAAGCTATCAAATTCCAATCATATAATTTATGATATTAATCATAATCATACCCATACCTTCACATTTTCATTCTCCACACAACACAAAGCACATAGAGGTGCACATATTCCACAGTACATTATAACAAATATGCTAAGAAACAAGACCAACTGTCCAGCACCTAATCCATTCTGTCCAATATAGAAATTAGCAGCTCCAACACTTGACAAAGTGAGAGACAAAGCAAACGCTACCACCTGAGATTTCCTGTTGTCCACACATTCCAGTGTAATATTGTTAAAGTAGTAGCAGTTAGCAGGAGTTGCAACAGTTAGAGTGCATCGACCAGTAGACTGATCTCGAGTAAAGCAATCATAACATGTGCATACACCACTGACACACTGAATGAGACGCTGAGGAACATTAGTCACACCTTGTGGATAACATTGAGAATCATTAGAACAACTAGACTGGCGCAATGTGATCCTAAATAGAATAGTTTAAACAGATCAATTTGACACATTAATAGTATGGAACGTCAAATACGACATATGCCGTTCCATAATATAACTGATATATTGCTAAAGACATTACTAAACTAGTTTGCACAGACAATGTTATCTCGCGAGACTATTGACAGATGCGTGCTCAAGTCAACTGGTATCCTTTTTTATGTACCTACATTTTTCAATGTGGTCCTTCGTCAGCAAGGCCCGATATTCTAACTACTGAGTACTGTAAACCTGATACATACCTCTCTCCTGCAGGTACTGCAACTACTAAAGTTGTCAAAAAGAAAAAACAGACCAGTCCAAGCATAAATTGCATTCTTGGAAGCATCTCAGTAGGGCTAATCGCTTGTAGTCTCGCCTGCACAGCAGAGTGCGAAATTTTTATTAACTTTGAGGAGGAAATAAGGGGTGTGTACTCGCCTACTTATTAATTTGATAAAGATGATTTTTCAAATCCAGACATTATAGCTGGATACACACACACATACACACACAAATAATGGAAATAGTCAATGATTACAAATTATTTTTAAGTGAGCAGCCATTAGTAGCATCTGCTCTTTGATTAAAACCAAATACTAACAAATCAATCATCCACCAACAGATTATAACAATAAAGAACATTATCATCATCATAGAACAACTGACTAACGTACAAGCTGGATAACACGATAACTAAGGTAAGAGAAAGACAATTATTATGATATCAATCCATTAATTCTATCATAAAATTAATATCATTTCAGAATAAATTGAACTCTTAGGTTCAAATTAGAAGTCCAGTCTGAAATTTGATCTACTTAGTCAAACAAAACCACAAAACATGTCTTTGTGATTATTATATGGTGAGTCTTTTTAAGAGGCAAAAATTCATATCACTATTGTCCAATGTGATCCATTACTACTAGGAATTGATATAATTATAGCATAAGTGTTAAAGGACTTTGGTGTGTAACAAAATGTACCAAATGCCAACTATTTAGTAATACCACCATGCATATCACTAAAATTATAGTTCTGTTATTACATTAAGTCTAATGTTCTAATATCTAGATATCTATACCACTCACATCCATATCACAACATTCACAGCAATCATCTTCATATTCTAAAAGACAACAAAAGTAACAGCAAAATAAATAACAAAGCAAGAGCAAGCCCATTGTTATACTGAGCTGTATAATAGCAAGTTTCCAGTGACCAGTATAGAAATTAGCCACTCCAAGAGAAGAGAAAAGGAATGAAAATATGAAAGCATCTTCTTGTGATTTCCTGAGATCATGACAAGATCCATTTGGCATGTTTTGTATGAATTCATAACATGGATCAAAAGTGCATATCCCCGTTTCTGAATCAAATGTAAAACAAGGATAACAAAGGCACACATTTTGGTCACAGTTTATTAGAGATGTGGTAAGATTGATGCCATCAGGATAACATTGTCTACTATTGTTACAATGAATTGAGGCAGACCTAAAAAAGGAAGAGGAGTCATGAGAGTAAAATTGTACATTTGTTCTACCTGAATTTTTCTCCTGTAGGCAATCCACAAGTGGATGAAAAAATTATTAAGAGACATATCAGCAACTTCATTCTGAACTGTTAAATGGGCGTGTTTTACTGGGTGGTTATTACGTACGATGTGGGTGTGGCTGCTCAGTTAAAGATGTCTTCTGGAGAATTTGATAAGACTTTGTTAGCTTTCCTTAATGGACTCTCTCGTCGTCAATACTTTGGAGAAGATCAATATTCTGACCAATTTCTCAGAGAGGAGGTATTAGGTGGTATAGAGGAAGAAGGTTAGTGGAATAAAGAAACTACTTACTGAATATTGTGATTATCCATTTAATAGAATATACAGCCTTGTTGAAAAGATTTCAAGGCATATTAGTCAGTTTGGCGTCTGCTGATATGGACTATGCTCAACTGGATGCTTTCTTAACGTCTCAAATGAAGAAACGTCAAGTACATTGAAAACGTTATTTCCGCAAGTTTTGTTTATTTTTGTATTTTATTGATGTAGGGAGCATTGACTGAAGTTGAAGCAGCAACAGTCAGACGATTTTGGAAGAATCAGAAAAACAAAGCAAGGAAATTTATTAATGAAGTAGATGATATATAAATAATAATTTTATTAGATCCACGAGCAGTTAATAGCTGATAGTACTTGGGATAGTCAACTAAAGTCTATGAGCTGGCGAGTTGATGTACAGAGTAAAGCACGCCATATTAATCAATTGAATCAACCTTCAGCCATTGTGGAGATGAAACTTGGATCAGCTCATACAGACACTGTTAGAGAGATAGACCCTGTAATTCTCTTTAATTGTTACTTTTCTTTTTGTAGGTATCTAATGTTGTTCGGTTTGAATTAGATCAACAGAAGCTGTCTGAGTTATTGTCTCAGGTCAAAGATATACAGACAGCTATAGACAAACATATGCAAATATAGTTCTATTTTAACTTCCTTACTGAAATTAATTATTATTAATTTGGCTAATATTTCTTGTTGATAATTATAACAACATTTTGCTCTTTATAATGGTAAGATGGGAACTACCTTTCTACTTAAGAAATAAAATTAACAATTACTTCAGTTTCAAGATGCTTTTCCATTGTAAGAGATACAAAAATAGTGTCATAGGGCAAAAAGCACCTAGAAGTAGTGAGGAAAAGATGTGTCAATGGAAGCTTGTACAAAGTAGCACCATTAAAACCAAGAAATGAAGATGGTAAATATTTCAATATTATTTTTATATAGAGTTTAATAATAAAATTATTAATTTTAGTAATTTTGGTTAAAATAATACTTAAAATGAGTTTAAACAATATCTAAATAAATGAAGTAAAAAATAAATACTACTACATAATTACTCTATGTTTTGGATGTGGTAAGACATAAGAAATGTCTTCCTTAAGGAATAAGATCATCAATAGAATCTCCAGCTTCAAGACATTTCTCCATCTTAAAAGATAAATAATATCAATTAATAATGTGATCACAATGCTCACACTTCACAGATATACAATGCATTGGAGGTTAATTTATCAAGTCAAACACTCAAGGTACAAGGTTAATAAATCAGTAGGAACAGTACAAAGATATACAATTGACTTCTACCATGTAAAACTCATGGATTGCTGTATCTTAAAAATCACATAAGAAATTGATAAGTGTACATTCCAAGAGCACACTGCATCAACTCCTGGGCTCCTTTAGTTCCCAAGTTCATATAATTGCTATAGTATTTATAAAGTAAAAAGCAATTCATTGGTCAGTTTACTACTACAAGCATGGCAGAAATGTAGGTTGTACATTGTTTCAAGCTATTTAAAAACTTTAGGACAACAAATGTTAAACTTCATACTCTACCTTTAACAACCACAAAACACAGAATTACTATATTTAGATCACTAATGACATAAACATTAAAAGATATAAAATAGATATTAAAGAATTACAACTACTATGATAACATTTAAGTATGAAGATTGGTTGCTAGAACTGATAATACAATTACTAGTGCTGTAAGTCAATAATAATCACCTTGATAAGGAGCTCCACACCATCAATAACTTTCTGGACTTGGTCCACTTCTGAAGATCCCAAACGATCCAAATTAGAAATGTCAAAAACACCACCAGTACTAGCAGTATCAACACCACCTATATGTAAAGCAAGTTATAATGTATTTCCTATACAAATAACTCCATATTACCAGTTCCTCTCTTTTGTAGTCGAAGTTTGAGGAGAATGTCACCAAATCGAGAATCCTCGGAGAGCTTTGGAAGTTTCACATGGACGCCACCTCTCAATCCAGTACCAAGATTAGAGGGGCATGTCAAAATAAAGCCTAGATGCTCATTCCACATGAATTCATTCCCTAAAGAAGCAAATGCAGTGAAATAAGAGGCAGAGGAGTAGGAAGATGAATTCATAGGGGGTACAACCGTACCCTACATGATGATGTTAGAGCAAACTATGTACTATATATTGATTAGTACTTTTTAAAGCATTTTTGAGTGCATGCTATTTCTCTGACCAGCAACATGGAAATGTTTTTTAATACAATAATTAAAACAAACATACAGTTAAAATTATCAGAAGTAGTTTAATCAACAAGGTACCATATTTTATTTAATAATTACAGGGGGGCCTAGCCCCCTTTGCCCCCTGGTTCCTACTCCCCTGAGAGGGGGAAGGGGGTCACCCAAATAATATTAGCATAGCACATACAAAATACACAGATAATAACAGCACAGCTATTGTATTGCATTCATACCATAAATACGAAAATCGTACCTAACACGCAAACGAATTTCGAACAATCGCTTGCATAGAAGCGTGTTCGTCTCGAGCAGGAAGTCAATCCAAGTAATGATCTTAATAACTTCCTGTTCAAGATGGCCTCATAGCATACCCAAGCGGTGCCATTTTCGTATTTATGTTCATTAATACTTTAAACACCACGTACACCAGTACTAGCAGTACATACCCCCAACACATCACTGAAATGCAGAACTATCACCACAACTGAGTTTTTCACAAAGTTTAACAATACTGCAGAAGTAGCCATTATGAATATAGATTACCGTACTAGAGTAACAGTCACACAAACTTCCTGTTGACATTAAGTGCCATGATTTGACCTCTTGTGTCCATTATTTAAAATCCAACTCTGTTTATTAAACCTTAGCAATCATTGAGATGATACCCTATATTTTAGGGCCTAACAGTAAATATACATTTTGTAGGAATTTACTACTTACTCTAGCTAGTTTTAGAGTTTAATATCTGAGGTTTAGAGTTTTGTGAACACATTATTCATTAATTGTTTACTATGAAATATATCAAATGACTGTGTATATTAGTATTATAGTATTCTGTCAAGAATCATAACTATGTTTGTAGTGTTTAGATGTACAAAATATTTACAATACTTGTTTGTCTAAGTACATGCTTTTAATGGAGTCAGTTTCAATTGAGTAAACAATCAAATACATACTTACCAATACATCTTTCTATTTGTTACTAAAAAAATCAGCTTACCGGCTTTTTTCATTGAATCTTCAAATAATTTGAGCCCATTACAAAACCGAGTAAAAACTTCTTTCATGTTTCCTCCCTTCTGCATAGATATAATTCTGGTATGATCTTCCTCATTCACCCAGACAAGAAAGTTTTTATTCTCATTGTGCCAGATCCCTCGAGCATCAGGCCAATCTCGAGCCATGTTAGAAGATAGAAGAAGTGGAGACACAGGCTTATCAAAGAGGAAGTGGTCATCAATGAGTTGCTGTTGTTCTTCTTCTGTCATTTTGCTAAGTGGGTAATATTTTCCTATATTGTATAGTATGAAGTTTAAGTTAAAATGTATTCTTTTTGTTATTTCCAGACCTGTGTATTCACCATCAAAAGAATTGAGAGCATCAGTGACTATTTTTTCCACTGCTCTTCGTTCAGCACGAGAACAATGAGGAGGCAAGCTATATCCCCTAATGGATCGACCCGTCCTCACTCTCGATGAGAGGACATAGTTAGGATCAAGATTGTCTCCTCCCTTTAAATTGTCAGGATTGAGATCAGTATTATGTTTTGCTTCCTAATATGAGGCAATAAATAACAAAAGTATAAAAAGTTTAAATTTATTAAATTTACAGGAGAATATCCATTATGACGACTGTCAATAACTTTGTCCAGAAGTTCAGCAAAAACTTCATAAGATTCTTCATCACCAGCTACACAACCAACAGTCATAATAAAAGGATGGCCTGGGTTATCAACTCCTAAGAGAGAATACTTTCGTTTGGACAAAGTTAGTAGCTCTGCATTTTGCTAACCTGTCTGGATGCACTCATCTAAAGTGAAGTCAGAAGAAGTTTTTTTATCCCGCAAATTTGCGTAGATTTCCTTTGTCAAGTGTTTAGCCATATGGTTGTTGTGTTGGGAAAGATCTGGATAGTCCAAATCTGCAGAAAACTTGCTACTTGATGCCATTGTCTGTTAAAAAGTTGAAGCTACAATAATAAAACGACGTATAAATATCCACTAACATATATACAAGGAGAAGGATACTCACCTACTAAATTATTAGCGAAAAGGTAAAGCTGTTTTTGAAAGGTTTTGCGAGAGAAGCATATAAAAATGCGTTTAGTACAGGAACTATAGCAACAGTAAGATTCATTATCGAAACGATTGGTTATTAAGTAAAATTAAAAATATATATTAAGCGTGGGCTGCTGCCTTACAGTGAACAATGATCATGACGAGATTTCTTTTATTGTTGTTGATGTACTGCATTAGCACAACTTTTGCAATAGAGAAGGTTAAAACATCTTGAGGCATTCAGAAGAATTGTTATTTTTTGCTTGATATAGGTACGTGTGGATCCAAAAAGTCGTCAATATATTAGTCAGATTGATGGACGATTCAAACTGTTTCATGGACTTGCTTTGGAAGATAGCTCTCCTCCTTGGAACTTAGCTACATACACACAGGATCAAATACAACTTTTAAAATCAGTAAGTGATCTTTACATTGTATCATATTTGGAATTAAAAACAAAGGTAGATAATATGACTGTGCATCTCTTTTCACATGCAGTGGGGACTAAATGTGGTACGTAGTGGCTTCCATTGGCACCGAGGTGAACCTACACCAGGCAATTATAACTTGACATACATCAATGAGCTTGTAAACTTTGTTGACATACTTAATCAAAGTGGAATCTATGTCATCCTTGATATGCACCAAGATTGTTGGAGTCCATTGTTTTGTAAGAACCATGGTATACCATCAAGTTACTCACAGCCATATAACACATCTGAGTATCGACCTGGTGGATCACGAGCCTATCCTGAGCCTGTAGTTAAGCCTAAATATAATGACCAAGGACATATAACAAATTGTGTTGATGTCGGCAAATTTGTATTCGGGTGGGCATCCTGCTACGCTACCTATGCTGTAGGATCTGCTGCACAACAACTATATGATAATAAAGAGAATAGATTAGACAAATTTGGTAAGTTTTGGGCTCTCATTGCTAGCAAAGTTGGTCACTATCCTAATGTACTTGGATATGAGCTAATCAATGAGCCTTGGATTGGGGATGTCCCTCTTAGCTTGGCTCAATTGGAGCCTACCAATCCTCATTGGGATCTTTGGTTCCCAAAAGTGGCCGACAGCACCAACATGGCTGGCATGTACAAGATTCTTCATGACTATATTCGTAACGTTGACAACAAGACGATTTTATTCTTTGAACCTGCAACTGGTGGTAACTTTCTAGATGCCTGGCCTTCTGGTTTTGAAAGTGGCCCAGGTGGCCCAGAATACAATGACCGTCAAGCTTTGTCATATCATATCTACTGTTTTGCTTATAAAAATAATGCAAATGACTTCTTTCAATGGCTTATTGAGCACTTGGACATAGCTGCTTGTGATTTATTGAATGATGCAATGTATGATATACGTTTTCGTGATACACAGCGTTTAGGACTGGCTGGATTTTTGACTGAGTTTGGTAATGCTGGAAAAGGAGTAGTTGACAAAGCTACTATTGATTTTGCTGCAAAGAAAATGGATGAGTTTTTCCATGGCTGGACTTATTGGTATTTAACACCAGATCCACAAGATAGCAATACAACTGAAGTCAGAGCTTTAGTACGACCTTATCCTCACAGTATTGCTGGTGTACCTTATCATATGACCTTTGATCCTAATCAACTACACTTTGAACTTCAGTGGACACCTTGTACCAATGACCCATGTGCTCATTCACCAACAGAGGTCTTCACATCAGAACAATACCATTATCCCAACGGTTACCAGTTGTCACTAACTGATGGATTTAATGCAGATAAAGATCCAAAGAAATCCATGTTGTATATACATGTATCTGAAAATACACCCATACCTCCAACTGCTAGACTGACATTACAGCCCATATAATACTTGAGTATTAATTTTATTTAATACAACAAAAAATAATTTCATAACATAAATAGGACATCACTGACATTTTAAAAAAGATCATTCTAATAAAGTGATTTTTTTACTATTTTAACAAATTATGCTATTTCCTCAAACTGTTTGCTACTTTTTGCAAAGAACTATAAGATGACTTCTCAAATTTGTCTAAAAATGTTTTCCTCTGGTCCTGAGGAAAATTCTAGGATAAATAGAAAATAATGATATATTTCAAGTGATAGTCTCCTTTCACTCACTTCTTGATGGAAAAAATTATGAGCAGCCATGCAAAGAATTTTAAGTAACCATTCCAAATCAATGGATAGATATTTCTGAGTAACAATTGGTATCACTGTACGCAAAATTGGATTAGTTGATGCAGCCATGAAAAGACACGTGACAGACCAAACAGCATGTGACTCCGGTTCCCTAAGTAGTAAGAACAAATATCAAATACTATCTATTAGCCATTTACTATAGCATTGACAGATGGATGACACTCACTGTTGAATGAAACTATCCAGTGAGAGTAGTACCCAGTCTAAAACAGTGGGACCAGTCTTATTAGGGATAGTGGGATCTATTTCAATCATCAAAAATTGCTCAAACGTCTAAGAAAAAGGAAGAAGAACAGCTTTATGAACCACTTAATTACATCAATCTACTAACTTTGGCCATCACTAAGGCAGCTAACCAAGGTCTGGACTGTTGTTGACTAATAACTTCAGAGACGACCATATTCATACCATCCATACGAGGTAAGAAGTCAACAATAAGACCAGGTAAAAGATGTACGAAGAACTCAACTTCAGTCTCGTTACCTTGACGTAGTCTAATGTCAAAGAAATAAAGAATGATCTTATAGATTTATTTACCTCTCCAACATATTTGATATATGTTCTCTAGACTGGAAGACTGTCTCACTTAGAGCAGCCATATCATCTTGAGGTCCAGACAATCCACTAACACGATCAGCTTCCTCACCTATAAAACAATAAACGGAGAGAATGTCTGCAGTATAGAAGTCATCATTATCAACTTACCTGTATACATACATGTGAGTAATAGTGCTAGAGCAGAGAGGGACTTTGAATGATCACTTTGAACAAATCTGTGTATGTGTGTGTGTGTGTGAGAGAGAGAGAGAGATTGTCTGAGCCTGGTCTCTGTTTGTTCATTCGTTTACCTGCTAGCAGCCACATGAGTGAGAGAGCGTCTCTCTGTAGAAGACAGAGAGAATGAGAGTACCATATACTCTAGACCCAGCATTAGAGACTGACAAAACTGAGATGATATAAGAGTATCAGAGAGGATGGGTACTACTAATTCCAACAATTGACTAGTGAATGATGGATCTTTAGTTGGTTGTCCATGTGTTTGTAATAAAACCAAATGTGTTGCTAAAGCCCACACTAACATTAAATGATGTTCACTATAACTAAAGATAATATTGTGATAATCATCTATTCTATGAACAATAGACTACCATTGATAGGATGCCATTTGGCTATGAATATACTTAGCTACAAATGGTCCAACAAGTGTCAAAACAGCTGACTCACTGTCCTCTACCACATACAATAAACCTTCAAGACAAGCATTCTGTCAGAAAGAAAATCAGAAGAATCACTACAATTACATTAGTAATTGACAGCTAAAATTTAATATCATATAATTGTGCATATCAGTTTAATTATCCAGTAATTACTATGTGTATAAATGTACATTAATAGGCAGCTTACTTGAGTTGTAATGAAGGCATCTTGTGTTAGTGACTGCTCTACTAGTTTAGCCACTTCCTCAGCTTCAATCTCTTTCTATATAGGAGGAGTTAGAGATAGATACATATAATAATTACATACCACTCTCAAGACAGCTGCACTTTTTAATGTGCCTAGTACCAGTAAAGCCTCTGTCAGAGTATCTTCTTGTGGGTGTATTTTTGTTAGCGATAAGAAGGTTTCTAACATCCATTCAAACTGGCTTGACAAGACAAACAGGTCTGACAACATAATAATGGAGGTAAGAGTGTGATGAAGAAGGAGAAGATCAATAGGCTGTGATAGCCAATGAGTATAGAGATCAATGAGAGACATAATACAGGACCGAGTATCTATTTCAGCAATACCCACGGGAGATCCACCTCCTTTACTCAAGTCAGTTTTAAGGATAATAGGTACCAATGAGGCATATGAAAGTTGACAAGGGGTCACAGAGGTGGACCCAAGGGGACGTTCCAAATTTTGTGAATACACTGGAGGACATGTAATTGACTGCAAGTCACTCATTATAGGTAATTGGTAGTAGGCGTGGCGATGTGGTCGTAATGCACAGTGCAGTAAGACTCGAGACTGAATCAATGCTCGATGAGGAAGAAGTTTCTTACCTGGACTAAAAAAAAACATGACAGTCACATGACTTAATAGTTACTATCATGTGATTATGAAGTAAATCATACTAGGAATACACAAATATAGAGGGTTTGCCTCACATAGTGATAGGATAGATTTAATGACAAATGTGACTTTGATCTCTTAGTTCGTCCAGGATAAAGTAAATTTTAGCATTTCTAACATAAATTCTGTACACCTAACTTCTAACTTAGTCTGGTCTAATTCACTTTCACACTGCTCTACACATCCAGACACATCTTTTAATTGTTTTTAATATGTCTGTTTTTCCTTTATTCGAGTTTATTGCTTCACTAAACATTGAGTAAACATTTTCACTGTGAACATAACTGATCACATGCTTTTCAATACCTGTGGTTCCAGGTTCCAATAAAACAATTATTGTATTCCTAAACATGACCAAACTACACACACACACACACACACACACATGTATATATATAAACTAAGGTAAAATTTTGCTGCACTGTTCAGATTAGTTGCTTTATGCTAAGGCACTCATCAATGATCAAATAAATAGCCATCATATGGTTATAGGGATTCAATTACATGACTATATAGTGACTATCATATGATTATCACAACTTACGGACTGGAGAGAAAGTTAAAGTCTTTATTGCGATGTGTATGCATGGGTATAGAGGAGGAGGGGCTCCCTGGATGAGGTCGGAGAACAGTGCTCATTAAAAGAGAGGTAGTTGCTCTTACTCCACTACACAAACCGATATTACGAGCAACTAACTCTTCTCTTGGCATCTCTAAAGATGATATATAATGTAGTATTAGCCTCATTGCTAGTGTTAATATAGTTGTATTAGCCTCATTGCTAGTGTTAATATATAATGTAGTATTAGCCTCATTGCTAGTATTAATATATAATGTAGTATTAGCCTCATTGCTAGTATTAATATATAATGTAGTATTAGCCTCATTGCTAGTATTAATATATAATGTAGTATTAACCTCATTGTTAGTGCTAATACAATTAAAATACCTCACAGATAAGTAAATATCAGTACATTAGTTGTTCACAGTTTACCATTACATAGAAAGAGGGCATTAAGCACACCCAGTAACTGCATCCATCTCTCCTCAAATTGACTACGTGTTTTCCAACCAATCAGATTGCTCCTCTGCATGTATTCCTGTAATATATCACTATCAGCCAGACTCTTATCTAGAAGTTGTGTGGTGACCACACCCTCTCCCATAGTGATTAATAGAGGAGGGAGGAAAATAGCTGGAGAAAAGAGAGGTTGACGTGCCAAAGTAAAGGCAAGAGTTTGTAGGGCATGTTGTGAGGGCTCAGTTGATGAAGAGAGAAGATAAGAGATGACCCAGTTCAACTGATGACAAGCTAAAGATATATCTAAACAAAATAATAGTCATTTTATTCATTCATTTATTATATACCATCTTTCTCCATCTCAGCCTCATACTCTGTAGCATATTCTGTAAAATATCAGTCACATGATGAGCACATGACCACATGTAATGCTTACCATGTTCTACTATTTTAACAATAAGACCAGTCACAGACTCTATCCATGCATTGGTTACCATAGAAACAGTTTCTTTTGTCTGCAATATCTAGAAATATGAAATAGATGCTATAGTCAATAAGCCACACCCACTTACTAATGAGCAGCAATCCAGTACACTTTCAACAACTATGATGTCATGATGAGGTAATCGATTACATTCTCTTTCCAATACTTTTCTGGAGAACTCTATCACATCTGATACAAACTGATTATCCAATTCAATTTCCAATAAAATTTGTGAGCGACCAATTAGAAACCATACTAGTGACCTGATTAGATAGGGGAGGTCCCTGTAATTATCTTCATCAACCTCCAAATATTTTCTTATGAGTTTTTCCAAATGAGTTATGCTCAACAGTAAGAGACTCTCTGATTGAATGGGTGGAGTCAATGTAGGGATGTTACTATAATTGTCCACAGATTGTAACACATTTCTCTTGGCTAGTGTTTTGAAAATGCCATGCACAATACACCTTTCTAAGTGGGTGGAGCTAAAATTAGTGTGGTTTAATATATAGTCAATTTCTGATTGATTTAGCTGTGCTAAAATTTCTATAGGAAAAGTACTTGAAGAATTAGCCTCGATTATTAAGTTCATTTGCCATTCCTACTCAATTAATTAATATAATGATAGGGTTATCTCATTAATTAGACTGACTTTATTTATAGTGGTTATGTCCAATACTATGTTAGCTGATAAGGGATCATACGAGGCAGCATCAAGTTGAGGGGTGTGGTCAGTAGTTACATGACTTAATAATGTCTTCCATAAGCTAACACAACTATACAATGTTAGATTCTGTATACAAGTACATAGTTAATTAATTGTAATTACCTGTTCTCTATTTTAGGGGCGATGGTCATTATCTCTTTAGCATCATCAGTAGACAGCTGACACGAGACTAGTAATTTCTCTAACAACAATGTTGCCTCTTGACTGACAGCCTTAACAGGGTGTGTCACAAATTTCTCTGTTACCATTTTGACTATGCTCACTCCAACATCACCATCAATACATTTTATAACTGTCACAAGTTTCATACATTCAGTGATAGTAATATGTGGTAGAGATGGCAATACAGAGAGAAGACTAGCACGAAATCCTTCAATTTGATTAGATTTCCTGTAATTATATTACATTATTAAACAGATATCATTGAATAACTTACTTTATAAGTTCAACTCCCTCGTGACAAGTAAGATGCTTCACTAAATGAGTGGGGCTAATTGACTCCACCCATCCTTCTCCTGATTGTGGGAGGAGTATGAGGCATTGTAATAATAATTGCTGAGTGGGTGTTAAGGGCTCTTGTAAAGCATCAAGAACACTGTAAGTGTGTGAGGAAGAGAGAGAGTCTATTACACAGTTATACAACATTACTCTCACTTTTTCATCCATTCCTTCACACCATCACCTCCACACTTCACTAATAATGATGTAAAATGCAACAGTAGAACAGGATAAACGTGAGACACACCCACAAGACCAATCAATAGTTGGGAAGGTGGCGACACTTTAGCAAACTCAGAACGCAACAGTTTATAATCAGCTATGAAAAACAACAAGTAACCAGTTCATAACATGAATAACTTACAAGATATTAACAGTTGTAGTAGTAATAATATGTCAGATAAAACCATTGGTAACATATCATAAACATCATATATTAAATTGCCTTGAGGTACTTGTAACAGTTGACAGAGACAGCTGACACCCAATGTAAGTGACTCCAGTAGAAATCTCATCATTTTTACAGAACCGTTCTCTTCTGTAGTATCAGTAGGCCATTGAATTAAAGGTGCACCAATACCCACACAATCTAAAGTGGGTGTGGTTAGCTTTGAGTCCTTTAACTCTGTAAGAAGTGTCTCTTCAGGGAAGACAGTCGCCATAAGACGCAAAATGGTTGATAAAATGGCTAGCCATCGAGTCAGAAGACATGGAGAAGTGAGTTGTTTTTGTTTGGTAAGAGCAATTATTAGACCTTGAGCACTAATGGAGGATGGTGTCATAGTTGCAAAGAGTTGATGAAGACTAGAAAGAGAATTAGGTGTGTCTAGGACAGTTTGTAGTCGACCAATAGGAGCAAGTAGAGCAGCAAAAATCAGTGAAGATGTGTTGAACCAATTACTAGCGTTGCCTTGGTAACATTCCAGGACAAATATAAGGAGTTTGATAATAGGAGAATACTCAATTAGTCTTAAGAGCATGTTTAGTACAACCTATATTAAAAATAAATATATGTATATGTATACCCAGATACATAGGAATATCATACATGTACATGATACATGAGAATACCATACATGTACATGATACATGGGAATACCATACATGTACATGATACATGAGAATACCATACATGTACATGATACATGAGAATACCATACATGTACATGATACATGGGAATACCATACATGTACATGATACATGAGAATACCATACATGTACATGATACATGAGAATACCATACATGTACATGATACATGAGAATACCATACATGTACATGATACATGAGAATCATGTACATATATGGTTTACATGTATGGTATTCCTATGTATCATACACGTACATATACACAATATATGGAGATTAAAATACATCTACACGTATATGATACATGGAAACAAATGCATTTAAAACATCTAAATACATGTAAATAAGGGTGTATACCTATATATGTGTATATTTACATAAACCTTACCTCTCTTTGAGTATTAAGTTCAAAAGACTCAAGAGTAGTAGGTCTAACAAAGAGATATAGTACAAGTGGTTGAAGAGCAGGAATAGCAAACGAAGTCACATTGGAACCAGAGGCCATTACAGCATCACATTTCTGCATTACCTAAAAAGAAACACACAATTACTAGGAGATTCCTCATATTTCCATTCCTATACTTCTGGTATGGACACGAGTTTTGATGAGTCATTCGCCAATAGAACCAGGAACTGAAAAAGGTGTGGCACCAACTGAGCTCCACCCTTTACATTTCCTGTTTCCATGAGATTAACAACACGATTTACTGAGTCAAAGAAACGTTTGTTACAATCTAGAAGATCATATCTAACCTGTGTGTGTGTGTGTGTGTGTGTGTGAGAGAGAGAGAGATCAAACAATGAACAATATCATATGACAGAATACCTTCAGATGAAGTAGTTGTACCATCATAAACAATACACGTTCTTGGATTAAGAGAGAGGAAGTATGGGCAAACAAACCCAGTGATGACACAATCAAAGGCTCAAAATAACCCAAGTAATCTTTAATAGAAGACTAGTACAAATATAATATAAGTTTATTATAGCAATCTTACTAAGGCATTTAGTGGTTTTAATACTAAGGTACGTTTAGCTCCAAATAACCACAACCTGTTTATAAAACTGGTTTAACAACATGTAATTTTATTGCCTTACCTGCTTTTTCTTTTTTTGGTATAAACTTGCTCGTCAGCTGGTGCAATGGGTGTGGTTGGGGGCGGGGCATGAAGACAAGTATTCATTTGTTTTAGAGGGTGTACCACTAAACACTCCACAAGTGAACTACATAGAAAAATGTTAAATTTTTACATTACATATGCTCAATTACTTTGTAGGTGTGGTAGTAGGTGGAGCTTCCAAAGTGTATGGTAGAGACGAGAGAAAAGGTGAATAAAGGTGCGTCTGTTGAGTAGCCACATTCATTCCAAACAGAGCATTTAAAAGCTAAAGACAAACATCACATGATATCTACATGATAGTCACATGACATTATATACTAGTACCTGTTGTAAACATAAGAGTGCTCCAGAAGCATCAACAGTGATGGTAACAGAGAGATAACTTGTAATTTCTTCAACATGTCGTCCAACTTCTTCAGCCAGTGATACTTCAAATACTCCAGCTAAACATTGATGTACTTGAGATAGCAATGAAGAGAACTTGTCATCAACAGATTGATCAATAGAAACCTGTAAGATAATTAAACCAGTCAAACCAGTTTCCATAACTAGAATTACTTGCCTTGTAATTGCTATAAGCTGAATTCAAAGCATCATATAGTTTCAGGTAATGAGGCAAACTAACTATACTGCCTATAGCTTCTTTAATGGGCAGAGCAGGTGTATAGTCACTTTGATTGGATTTTCCTTTTGGGGAAAGAGTGGTCTCTATTTTCTTAACAATATTCTAAACAAGTGAGAAAAGTTAAAAATTTACTCCACAAATATATCAGTAGATTATTATTACTAAATTACTTACTTTGGTTTCCTTTTCTTCAGGATCTCTATTATCAATAACATGTTGAAAAATATTTAAAATTTTCAGCACGTGTAATAGCAAAGTAGTAGAATGCCTGACCACACCCACTCTCTCTGTTCCACCCTCCCAAACTCTCCCCTCACTAGCAGCTTGATGTAAACTATCAAGAGCACAAGCTAAGAACAATGAGGTAGCTAACTGTAAAAGCTGATTATGTGTCTGGACTTGCCACGACAACCAGGATCCTGTAAATAATGAATATTTATCATTTATCTATCATAGTATCATCCATCCATCCATCCATCCATCCATCCATCCATCAGTCCATCCATCCATCCATCCATCCATCTATCCATCTAGTTCACCTCTCAATAGTTGTAAAATCATTTCTAGTAATCCACAGTCACTTCCATTCACTCCCCACATGCTTGGTAAAGTAGGAGGAGGGTACTCCTCAGTTAAAGCACACAGTGCCTCAAGGGCACCTCGCTGACCCCAGTGGTTAGCACTGGCTCCTAAAAACACAGTACACTGCCATACTATATGTTCTAGACACGAGGGGACAGTAGGAACAGTCTTAACATCAGTTCTTCCTATACCCGCTAATGACAGCTGCATTGTAGAAATATGGAGATGACCATATGAGAGTTTAGCATGTTGACGTCCAAGAGACAGCAGATGATTAGGGGTGTAGTCAAGACTCTTTGCTAATTGTGTTAATGTAGCACTCACAGCTGATCGTACACGATAGTCACTGTCGCTAAGCAACGGTATGGCCACACCCTCCAATATTTTGAGTAGTAGTGAAGGTTTTACAACAGCAAGCTGAGCATAATCAACTACAGCTAATGTCTGTAATAATTCGACTTTTAATAACCAGTAATTAATATCAGTTAAAGTTATTAGTTTCTCTAACAACTCAATTGCTTTGTTAGGGTGGGAGGAGCCTAACAATGGCAGTAGACACACCCTCAAGGACTCACAAGCAGCTTTTAATACTACAGGTGACTCAGAACCTAAAATATCAGCTATTTTCCTACAAGCCACACCCACAATAGGTCGACAGAGGTCAAACCGACCTCCATTCAATCTTACTTCAGTAGCTATCAGTTGAGCTAATAAATTAGACATACGACTCACTAATTTAGGGTCTTCAGAATCAAGGAAGCTCTCTAAATCAGTTAGCTCTGTCAGACACTTAGGATATAGTGTGACTGCAGCTGCAACCACAGACAAACCTACAGACTTAACACTAACTCTCGAATGAGATAGGATGTGTTGATAAGTATACTCCACTAAATCTTGTAAAGGAACATTACTTGTCCCAGTAAGGTAGCCTACTTCAGTTTGAGCTGAGGCAACAGACCACGAATCAAGACTGCTACTTGGAGAGACACGCCCACTTAATTGGACTTGTGCTGAAGGTGGTTTTGTGGTCGTGGGTTGAGCTTGTGCTGTTGATGTATCTACTTCTTCACTGATTTCAAAGTAGCTATCACAAGGAGCATCCAGTTGGGACTCTGTGTCACTTTTCTCATCGAGACTAAGTGTATCAAATGTATCTAATGACCAAATATTTTGAGCAATAATGGGTGGAGAAAGGGGTGTGGTTAGAAATAACCAGAACTCTGGTGTTGCTGAGAGGAAGAGGTTCTCTAAGACTTCTAGTGCAATATTTAGTGTATTGTGATCTCCGTATTTCATTGCACTAAGTGACAATGAGTATATCTGAGATAAGAGAAGAAATTAGTACTTAACTACTCAAGGATGTTTTCAATTACTTTATTGTGGAATTATTATCATTACCATTACTTCATGATTACACCATTACCATTACCATTACCATTACTTCATGATTACACCATTACCATTACCATTACCATTACTGTCCCCAAATCATGAAATGATTACCATTATCATTACTTACTCAATTACTCACAATCTATATTACTTAGGTTACTATCTCAATGATAAGAAAAAAGCACATGGTCACCTACTCACTTTAGCCAGTACATATAACACTTCACAGTTCAATGAGTTTAACAACTACCCACAATACTCTAGTACAGTTTTATTATAAGCTTTAAACAATTGAGGTAATTATGGCATTTAATTAGTTCAATTAACAATATGATAATGATACCATTATCATTATCATTAGCTTGTAATTAATTATGTAATTAATTACATGTCAATTACCATTACAACATCCCTGTAATATTATTAAGAAAATAAGATATTGAGCAACAACGTTAGTTTACAAAAATGTAATCATTGTGGTATGCTTAAGTATATGTAAACCAAGCATGCATTGCCCACATATTTAACGAGCCAGCTATATACAGTACCTGTTTTAATACAGCACTGGAAGGCTCCAGTTTGTTAGCATGTTGTAAAAGATTAAGTAAAGATAAGAGCACACCTTGTATATCATGTTGAGAAGATTTTGGAGATGAAATCAGTACTACAATGAGAATTGTAAACAGAAAATATTAACAACAAAACAGACAACGAGTATAGAAACATTGTTTGTTGAGACTATAAACATATCGTTATTATTATTTACCAGTGATATTATATTATAATAAATATAACTAACCAATCAATTTATTAATAATCCAATTAGCTCGTGTTTTGGGTATTTTACTATGAATACACAGTAGTGTAAAGGTAGCTGCCATCATGCGACGAAATGAAGCAGAGGACTTGTGCAAATGTTGAAGTAATTCAGTCATAATAGACTACAAGGCAGTAACACTTAGTGTTATCATATAACTACTTATTACCTGGACTTGAGCGGACGTTAGAAAAGGTGTCATTGTGGGTAGTATCTTTGTAAGGGACTCAACAAGGTTCTCATGTACCACTTCCTCAGGTCTAGCTATAATACGTAGTAGAACAGGATAGAGTTGTTGTGAGAGGTTATGACATTTTTGAGGGCGTGTTCTTGAATAGAGAGAAGAAAAACACTCCAAAGCTAAACAAAGAGATCGTGTAGGTCCGTTCTGTAAGCAAAAGACAAAACATATTGAGATGATATAAAGTGCAAAGTTAGTGAGTGCATGTACTTTTTTGAGCTCATGAAACAGGCCTTGTTGTAATCGATAAAGTTGAGTTCCCATTAAAGCCTAATAATAACAGGTCATTTGATAATATAAAACACTCCATTATACCTTGATAATTTTACGCAAATTCTCAGAGGCAGCAAGCCGTATATCTTGGTCCACATTACCATAAGCATGTACTAATAACTCTATAGTACTTGAAATTAACTGAGGATTGGTCTGAGGGCTAGAAGATATATATTAAGTCTGTCTCCACCCACCATTGATCAAGTTATATATATAACTATGTTACCATAGTAACCTATCTGATACAATATCCCTAACCTCAATGATTTGTTCATGACTGTATTAGTGAGTTCAGTCAGTGAACTACATATTTGTCGACTGGTACGCTGTTTAGCTCCACTATAAAAATAATAATACATTTTAAAATACAGTGTGATAGCTGTACTGACCTCTGCGATTCACTGAGCTCCAAGAGATGTTTCTTGAGCGATTCTAATATCTTACCACCGCCTCCTCCAGAACTTCCTTCAGTTGACATTGTCTCCTAAACCTCTGACAGCCATTTACAAAAGAGTTAAAATAAACCCACATCAGCCACGTGATAAAAACAAATGAACGGAGATTATTCGTATACTGGTTTATTTTTACAAAATTATTTTGCACAAGTGACAAAATCTGATGGTACAATTCATATCTTGTGTGAAAAATGAAAAAGCCTAATTCACATACATAAAATAATGATAGAGCAGTGTTCCTAGAATCAACCTTGCAGGCTAGAAAAACATTGATCCTAGACCGCCCATCTCTTGTTGTTCCTTAGCAAATGCTTCAAAAAACTGATAGATTATTGTAACTGCTAGAAGAATACCAGTTCCAGAGCCAATAGCACCTGGAGAGAGAGAGAGAGAGAGAGAGAGAGAGAGAGAGAGAGAGAGAGAGAGAGAGAGAGAGAGAGAGAGAGAGAGAGAGAGAGAGAGAGAGAGAGAGAGAGAGAGAGAGAGAGAGAGAGAGAGAGAGAGAGAGAGAGAGAGAGAGAGAGAGAGAGAGAGAGAGAGAGAGAGAGAGAGAGAGAGAGAGAGAGAGAGAGAGAGAGAGAGAGAGAATCAATAATCCATACACATGTAAATAGCCAATTGACATTACCTAAAAAGTCAGCTGTCACTGAGAGTGCTCCAATACACAAACCACCAAAAGCAGCTGCAGTAGGAATGTATCTGTTGAGTTCATGGATCATTGAAGAGTCTCGATGACCTCTCATCACCATACTCTGCTCTTTGAGTTGTTTTGCAACCTAAAAAGAATATAAGAAATATTATTAGTGGATGAAGCTACAACTAACATCTTTAGCAGAGCTACCAGAAACATTGATCCATGTTTTAGAGAAAAAAGCACAGGATCCAAGCATGAAGACAATGTAGATAACAGCATGTATAGGATCAACAAGGACATGACTTAGTGTCTCAGGAGGACTATACAAAAAGAATATGTATGAATTGTTAAAAAAATGAGCCTATAATGAGCAATCTTCAATCATATTGTTCTTTTATTGATTGAGACTATATTACTCATTGATGGAACACAGTAATCTAGTACCTCATATAATAGCAGAGACCTCCTACAGGATAAGAGCGAGCTGGTCCACCTCCTCCCACTGTCTCCCACACTCCAAGAAGATTTACTAAAAAGTTACCAGCAAAGCGACTTGATAGAACCTTCATGTACCAAATGATATGAGGTAATGTACTAGTAGTATATTTACCTGTGACATGACGTAGAGATTAGAGACAAGTGCTGATTGAAGAATAATGGGAATATTAGAAGTATAAAAGAGTTTGATGGGGTAAGTCCCTTGTTGTCCACGGTAACGAGTACTCTTAACAGGCAGATCAACACGAAATCCCTACAGAAAATGGAGATATAATAATAATACAATCAGCCATTAATTAGTTAACTTCAAATTACCTGAAAGAATATAACAACAGCAAATATGAAGATAGTTGCCATCAAGTTGGTCAAGTTGGGAAGGTTGGGACGATAAAAAGCTTCTCGAAGTCCTCTAACTTTGTCTGTCCTGGTGGCCAAAAGATGGAAGAGAGCAATAACAGCTCCTTCAAATTCAGTACCTCGTCCTAAAAAAAAAATATAGAAATAATCTAACAACTAGAGAACCCTAACAAAGACTAGTTTTGTGTTAGTAGTAATAAAGAAAAAAAATATTAAATACTTTCTATCACTACATTGACTAGACATTACATCACTTTACCTGTATTAATAGTTGAAGGAGAAAAGGACTTCCACACGATAGTCTCACAAACATTAGTAGCAATAAACAGAGATATCCCAGACCCTAATCCATACCCCTTCTGTAATAACTCATCCAGTAATAGGACAAATGAGACCAGCAGCTACAAGTTGTAGGACAATTAACATACAAATACCAATGCCCATCTCAGAAGGAACAACCATACATTCCTGTCATCACATAGACAATAGCCTGCCCTGTTGTAATAATCATACCAAACACTAGAGAGAGAGAGAGAGAGAGAGAGAGGAGAGAGAGAGAGAGAGAGAGAGAGAGAGAGAGAGAGAGAGAGAGAGAGAGAGAGAGAGAGAGAGAGAGAGAGAGAGAGAGAGAGAGAGAGAGGAGAGAGAGAGAGAGAGAGAGAAGAGAGAGAGAGAGAGAGAGAGAGAGGAGAGAGAGAGAGAGAGAGAGAGAGAGAGAGAGGAGAGAATGCATTCAGTGCAGTGAAGGTGGATAGGTATCTGCACAGTGTCACTTACATTTCTGAGCTCCATTGAATAATGATCTGTCTTTAGAGTGTCACCAACTTCAATAATTTTAGCACCAGCCAACAGCTAAAGAAAAGAAAAACAATAAAGTTTGTTTCGTAAGCATAATAACAAATTTCACTTTTAATTTTAAAAAATTACAGATCCATGATCACTTTGACATATTGTAATGATAGGACTTGCCATTAATACACAGCTATTATTACAATGTGTGAAAGGAAGTGGATCACTTTCAAGTCACATTACTAATATAATTGTTAATGCATTAATAATTTTTGATAGGAGGAAATGATCGAGGGATAATCTAATATTAAGAGTAATAAAGACCAGTTGTAATGTGTTTTACAATCTACTAGATCAATACCATATAGCAGTTTCTTTTACCAGAAAACCTATTTCCAAGCTGAAATGTTCAGAATTGCAAAACACTTATGTCAATTTTGTTTTTACACAAGCCCAAATTTTTAGGCATCTCAATAATATAACTTGATGTTTACAAGTAGATAATATATGCATTAGACCACTCCTTTTATCTATACCCACCTGCATTATCATAGAGGACGTCACTATTGGAGAGATACCTAGTTCCATTAATGTCCCTCTGTTGGAAGCCATGATTACTCTTAGCCAGTAGAATGGATCAGCACTGTCCGAAGACATGATACCAAACAGTGGGATCTAGAACAGGGGAATAGGGGACACCTTGAGGGAGTGGTCAACTTACTTGACAGCATACAAGAAAGATGAATAACGTGACTGCTGTCCATAATACCTTCTCTTTAAATTGGATCTAAAATATAGCATTATCAAGTGCCTTATAACGAGTATTATGGCGAGATACCTTTCTCTCTGGTTTGGATACTTCAGGTACAATAACCACAAAGGGTTGAATGTAATCGAGTATTTTAACTACAAGACAGTAAAAATGGCGGGATGAACTATACACAGTGATAATATGAGAATAGTAACTTACTTCCCATGAGAAATTTCAATCCCTGATTAAGTGGATAGTACACAAAATGTTCAAAAGCTATTGAAAAGTGACAATCAAATTCGTAAAACTCCGTAAAACAGTTTCTTGCTGTTGCCACGTGTACCAAGCAAATAATTTTATTATTAATTAATATTCATTAATTTTATTCGTAATTGCTTTTAATGGTGAATAATTAAAATGTGTTCCAAAAGAGAAACAGTTTCCTCCACCTCCGATAATAACGACATCACCTTTTGCCAATAAATGAGAGGTGTGGCCATGTAAAAGTGGGAGGGGCATACCAACTGGATACTGTATAATGAGACACAAAATCATTCAAATTATATGATAACAGCTAATCACATTCCTAGATATTGATATGATAAGACAGTCTGACAAAGAGACTAGTGATACAATAATTTATCGTGGTAGGTAGGTTTTTACATATAAGTTTGTCATGAACTATATATGTCATATTATGTTGAACATTGCTATATAGAACATGTCCAAACGTTCTATAACAATACGTACAATGTATTGTTTTGTAGCTAACTAATAAAGTGTTATTTTAACTGTTAGTTCATCTTACTTTAAACATAAATTCACTCCATGTCCTGAGTTTGATATCAATAAGAATTACATCTGATGGGCGGGGACTAGTTACATGAACTCCACCTATTAGCATTATGGTATGAGATGTTATAACATGACCACTCATAGAGTATCTAAATAAAATACAAGTTAAAATATCATTTTTGTATTATGGATATTTAATAAAGAAAATATTATGCAATAATTTGGTGGACTATTATTCAGAAACTCTCCCAAATACTCTATTCCTGTGGTTTTATCAATACATGATTATATGATAATGTTCTTAAAAAACAATATAGCTATCCATCCAATATAGATGTACTTACATTGGTGGTATAGGAGGAGTTAGTTCAAGAGATTTTATATCCCACAATTTAATATCACTAGTTTCATCTTGTTGTTCTAGTTGTAGACAGCTAGCTAGTGGACGGAGATCTTCTGTGAGACCTCCAATTACAAGAACCTTGTTTTCATATCCAATAGCTACATGTGAGTGACAACCCTCGGGTAGACAAAGTGGTAACTGCAAATATAGAGTTAACCCCTGGTCAATAATTGCAATAATTAATACATACTTTCTTTATGATCCAGTCTTGAGTATCAAGTATCGATATATCATTAAAGATACGTCCGTTCTCTGTACGTCCACCCACTATCATTATCAGCCTATCATTAATGGGTGTGGCTGAGTGTCGCCATCTACCCTCTAGTGCATCTCCTAATAACACATAGACTATTATAATAATGTGTGTGGTGGCGATTGTGAGACGATACAAAGCTATATATATACATACCTTTGGTCTGGACTATTTTCCAGCTCCACCCATTACTCATGTCATTAAAACTCAGTAGATATAAAATAGAGTTTGGTTGTTTTGGTGAACCCCTCCCTCCAATAATGAGGACAGCACCTGATGGTAGCAATGTCATGGAATGATGCATTAATCCTCTTCCTATGTAAGACAAGCGAAGTGTTGTTAGCAAATTAGAAATTACTAATAGTACAATAATTGACATTAATGGTACATCAATAGAGATTAATTTATATATACCATCATATGACATAACTTTATAAGTATACCTGGACCATTTCCTGGAACTTTTAATTCTTCAATGTTCCATTTTCCATTTACTACTGATCTCTTCATTTCAATGAGATTGTCTAATCGACCATGACCTACATTAGGTCCCTTTATACCAAATCCTCCATATATCAAGTACATATCTTCTGACAGCTGAACTGAAGCATGCCCATACCTTGAGGAAGAAGAGGAGAAGGAAGAGATGAGAATGTTCTATACAGCACACATTTACAGACACTCCATATAGTTGTCCCTTTAATAAAACAATTAACATCATTACAAACTTACCTATTAAGTTGCCAGTTGTCATTCTCATCACATTCAATCATTACTTTATTCATCTCATCCTCTGGCTCATCTCCATATGTCATTGTTGGAACATGAAGTAACTGTAAATTATTTGACGATGATGCACATATCAAGTGATAGTGACTACATTTGAGGTGCCATTCTTCATACTCATCAAATGGTTCTAACGATAGGAGACGTTGACGCTCTCCTTCAGGTATAGAATAATAGAAACTATTCATGTCACATGTCAAAACATGAGACCAACCCTATAATTAGACAGAGAAACAACAGACTATTTGATGACATTAATAAAGTACATGTCCTTGAAATTCAACTATCAATAATTACACGTATCATTGAAATATACTGTTTCAAAACAATATATAAACATTCTCCATTAGCCCTTACTTACAGCATTAAGATATCTTTGACATTGTGAATGAGATGAAGGATATAGTTCAATATTTAGGAGAGGAGATGATAAACTTTGAAAATGTCTCAACCTAAACAGAAAGTATTGATGGTGACAATGCAAATATGAGACTAACTTACATAACCTGACCAAACCCATCAAATGGATTTATCTGTTCATAAACACATAATATTGCATTTGAGAAGAACTTAGAGGTCCATTGTAATATTCTATCTACACTAGTAACATGTGACAATAATAATTGCTCTATAACATAATTATCATTACTGTTCAGGTATTATGTATGTTAAGACCACTTCTGCTAGAATTAATGTGGGAGAATCAGCTTTGAGACCTGCTTCTTTCAAGGAATGTTCCAGATCTTGTATCAATGTAATATCACAACCAATCAGGTTATAGAAACCATTATTTACAAATTCCTGTAACTTTGGATGGGACTGAATAATTGATCTCTTCCTAGAGACAACAGCAGGGTAGTCAACCTAGAGAAAGAGAGAGCGAGAGAGAGGGAGAGGGAGGGAGGGAGGGGGAGAGAGGGAGAGGGAGAGAGGGAGGGAGGGAGAGAGAGTAACATTATATTATAGGTATGTAATATCTACCTCATAATAATGACAATTAGTCAATCTTTCTTGTGACTTTAATCTGAAATAAGAGCTATCAAATCCAGCACCTAATGAAAGGATCTATATTAATATATGCATTATCAGTTAAATAGAACACCACACCCACTTGATTCTCACGATGTCCTTCGGATGTCAAAAATCTCATGAGAATTCTATTAATAGCTTGAAACCTTATCCAATAACCCCAATGAATGAGAGGAGCACGTCGAGGCACTCGGAGAGTAAAATATGCCATAAAAGGATCCTGGAAATAACCAGTTTGACTGGCAGAGAGCTTGCTTAATGTACTATTATCATTAGTACCCTGTACTTGCTGATGAATGGAACATGTAAGGGTTGTAACCATAGCAACAGAGTGAAGACTTACCAAAGTTGAAGAGTATGAACTGGTAGCCATGTTTCAGTGTAAATTAATTATTTATTCATTGTGAGGATCAATTTAAGTTATTTAGCGCACAATATCCAATAAATAAAGATAAACAATGCATTGTTTAATATAAAAGAAACCAATACAATTTGACTTTAAGTCAATAGTAGTTAATTTTTTATACCTAGAGAAAAACAATCACTACTTATTTAATGTATGTATGAAATAAAAATGGCCTCAATTTTTAATTAAAGGATAAACATATCATTTACAATCTCCGGTAATTTTCTCAATATCTCTCATTTCAGGACGTTCATCATCAAATGTAGAGTCATTACCCACATTACCCTGCATGTGTGTGTGTGAGAGAGAGAGAGAGATGCAAAGACATACATAGAAGTTAAAAGACTAACCTCTCCATCTTCATTTACTTGGTCTTCCTCTGTCTCTTCTTCAATACGGTTAGAATCGACATCCATCGACTGCTTCCGAAATTTATGGTGACCTTCTTTAACTTCCTCTTCAAAAGAGACACTAAGGGATCGATTTAATACATCAGGTATACCACGTTTCCCTTCAGTCTTTCGTTGATAAAACAAAACGTAAGATGCAGTAGACTACAATAACATACCAAATAAGGTAATAGTTATTTATAGAATATATTTACTTACACAAATTTGTTTGGGATCTGTGGCAACTTCCGAGACATGACTGTCATCAAAGCTATACCACTTGCCAGTATCTTTGTTCTTGACAAAGGCAGTGTCTGTAATGGGTGTGGTTTAGACTAATATAGGGGTGTGGCCATAAAAATAGTGACTTACAATGTCCTCCTCCCAGTCCACCATAATGATTAGAAACAGCAAAGAGATCGTAATGAGGAGGAGGTTCAGCTTCATCTTTATTGGCAACATAGTCTGTGAGATCAAGTCCCCTGCACAAGAGGAGATATAAGGGGTTAAAATTGATCAGGTACTACTTACTCAAGAGGAAACTCAACTCTAGCCTCAATTTTATTTCGATACCATCTATACAAAGTGACACAATCACATGACAATCATGTGACTAACTTCTCTTACCTGTTATAGGAGAATCTCTTCAAATGAATGACCAGTATCTCTGGCATTTTCCACAAGTCAAATTTCTTACTGGCCTGTACAAAGCCTTTACAATTAGGACAAAACCAAGCATCTTCTTCACCCAATATCTCTTTTTGAACAAACAGATCCATACAACTGTACACAGTAATGGCCTTTTTCTCTTCTTTAGGAAGTGTACAAGACTCATGTTCCTCGTAAGACTAAAAGAGAAAAGTATTAGAGACAATACTATTTGATAGTATTAACCTCAGCAGTCTTTAAGTCATAACAATCATCCTTCACTTCCTGAATCCAGTCACAACCTACGTAAGTTTGACCTGAAGAAACATTATAGTTAGTTTATTATATAACTCCTCTCACTAGTAAGTTTAAGTAGTTGGTCTCCATCTTTAAGCTTTTGAACTTCTTGAGAACCATAGGAGTTGACAACAACAAGTTTAAACAAATCATTATTCTTTTCCTCCTCCTCTTCTTTGTGCTTTTCTTCATCATTTCCTTGAGTGTCCATTGGTTCCTCAGTCTTATTGGACTCATTCTCAGTCTGCTTGTTCTCAGTTTGGGTTTGAGCCCCATCGTCATTCATGGAATTTCCAGGCTCAGGTTCAACAGTAGGCTGTACATCCATCTCTTCAGCATCACCTTCATTGGAGGGATCTAGAATAAGATAAAATATTATGTCAAATTACTTACTAGTGTACAATACCTTCTGATTTCATTATCTTTTCTTCATCCTTTTGTTGACTTTCCTCTTCTTTCCCTTCTTCCTTGTCATCTTCCTTGTCATTTTCATCCTCTTTGGTTTCTCCATTTGTCTCCTCTTTAGGAATAGTCACATATCGGTTGATTTGTCCCATAATGGTCTCATAAAGTGTGCGATAGGTACATCCCTTTCGTGGGACAGTCACTACTATAGGTAGGCCAAATACTTGACCATAAGTTGACACGTGTTGCTGTCCATAGTAAGTATATGATTTGTGAGACCTAATAAATGGATGAGGCTGGTGAATGGAGTTTTAATAACTTACTTTAGTTCTCTCATGTAGACTGGTACTGGGACCCATTCTGGGTCTCCAAGAGGTGTCTGTAATTCATACCTATATTGAATTATGTATTAGTGGATTATTGTGTAAAAATAACATACAAATAAATGTCATCTCTATCCATGATGTGACTAAGAGGATCTTTATCATAGTACACACGATGAAATCTACTGTGATAGACATCAATAACTACAAGCTAGAGAGAGACAGAGAAAGACAAACAGAAAGAGATACAGACAAACAGAGACAGAGAAAACATTCAATAAAACAAGAGAATAATGCTACAGAAATAATACTTTAGCAGGATCAGTATTGGCTAATGTCTTCATTGATTCTTTCAAATCAGAAATTGTACCATTCTTAGGTACAGATAAACGATACTAGATTAAAATAATATTAGACATGAAGCCACACCCCCTCATTAAAATACCTTCATGGTACAAACTGCAGGATCAGCTCGTACAAGATAAACAACTATATCTCTTGTCTTCAAAATTGGGAGAGGAAGAGAGAGGTACATGAATGGATCAAATATACGAGAGGTCTACAGGAATTCAGAGGAGATAAAAGTGAAGAACATTTATTTCAAAACAAACTAACCTTTTTACACGTGGGACAGTTGAGGGTAGATTTAAGCTGACCCTGAAATAACCTCACTATAACAGACTGATTACGTAATAAATACTTGTGCCAAGTCTCCTCAGCTATCTCCTGAAGTTGAGAAAGGTATCTATCCATTCACAATTGATCCATTTACTATCTGTCCATTTAATCATCCATCCATCCATTTATACCTTGTCATTTCTATTTGTAGTCTTAATATCCATATCAACATATGGTTTCTTTTTCACTAAATTCAAGTCTTCATGAAGTCCATCCAATAGAAAAGCTAACAACTCATGAGAGTCATGTTGTTGAAAACCAGAGAATTGAGGGGCGTGTTTCCCAATCATCAATTTAAATTGACGAGGAGCAAGATATGAATTTTGTCCATTCCATATTTCCTCTAGAAGATTGCCATATGTCTCAGCTAAAGCCCCACCCATTCCTAATGGATTGTCTTTATTGATGTGTTTCTTGTATGGTTTTTCAGCTAGAGAGAGAGAGAGAGAGAGAGAGAGAGAGAGAGAGAGAGAGAGAGAGAGAGAGAGAGAGAGAGAGAGAGAGAGAGAGAGAGAGAGAGAGAGAGAGAGAGAGAGAAACAAACTACTAAAGCCAAAATCAAACACACACTCCCTAAAAGTACATATCTATTGTAAAGAGATTTGTGTCAATTTTATACCAATAGCTCTGATCATGATTACTGTCATATTGTGTTTATATTTATTAGTAAGATAAACTGAAGTAGGAGTGATTAAAAGTAGTTACATCTAATGTAACTGTATCTAGTTTTAGCATTTGCTTACATTTTTTCTCATTTCCAACAAAGTATTCAACTAATGGTTGTGTATTACTGAGACATTGTAGAGCTGAGTTCATAAAACAAGTGTTGCCCAAATTAGAAAGACCACATAAACCTGTAAGAACAAGATGACATTACAATTAATTTTAACCCTTTCATCACAGACCAGGTGTTGATGGTTCTCTCCCTCTGTCAAAGTACGAACTAGTGTAAGAGCTACCATAAGAACTAGAAGAGGTCATCTGAGAACTCCGAGTATTATAAGGTCTATTTAAATATATATATAAATTGCGATGGAGAGTAGGTGGGGCTTACGTTGTTGTCCCAGATGTTCGTGACCATTGTCCTTCAGAGTTTTTCTTCTCTAACATTAACATCTTAAAATATAATACAAAATTGACCACACCCATTTCATTATTAACCCTACCTGTCCCCCATAGATGCCAGCATCTGATAAGGTTTGTTCTGAATTACTGAGGAGTTCATATGAGTTAGTCATATAGCGTTGCCACAATCGAGTCTCAGTTTCAGAAGGCACTTCAAATACTTCTCTCAACTTGTCCTCAACCATTTCTAAATGAGGAATTCATCCTTAGATTATAAATTCATCTCTTTGTCCTAACAATACATCTATAGTACATACCATCCATCTGTCCTTCCATCCAATCACTCATCTAGCCATCCATCCATCCATCCATTAACATACTGATAGTATCAGCTCTACTAAAGGTCATATGTTTAATATCGTTGACATGTGGATGAACACAAGTTTTCAAGTCAAATAGGTAAACTTCAACTTTTAAATGTTTAACATAAGTACCATATTCCACTACACGCCTATATGTCAAGATAGTAAAAAGAGACAGGGTCAAGGTGTTATAATTACCTGCAAATGGGATGGGAACCCATTGAAAATCCATACCACCGTACTAGTTTTTCCCAGGCAGGTTTGGGTAAGAGAGCATAGTCGAGTTCTTCCATTAAATGGTCTTTAAGAGTATGGTCGCCTTCACCTAGTAAGAATGGATGCATAGAATTAAATGGATAAATACACTTGTAGTTATCTAATTGAGATCAAATACAAATTTTGCATTGCTACTATATATTGACCATAATACTGATAATGATAGACATAAGGTCACACCCAAAGTTAGGAAGGAAACCATTTAAGTATTGGGCATTATAAAATATTTATATGATATAATATTACTATAATATATATGAATAGAGCTTCATTTACTTTTAAAGAGGTTAGAGTTATCAACAGGGCCAGGATTAGCAGCTTCGTTACCAGCATTGTATTGGTCCCAGGAATCAAATCCAGTGTATTTTTTCCATTGTTTAAGCCATCTTTGATCAACAAGATACCTAAATAAAATGACCAATCACTACATAACAGACTTTATACTGAGACGTATATTATTAAGGTCATAACTTAGTTATCATATAACTAGAGTGTGTTATGAGTTGTTAGTCAATCTTCATCATTATAATAACATGTAGCATAATAATATAAATAGGTAGCTTCATTTTCAAAGTTATACTATTGTAAACCTAACCACCCCCTATTTTGTTAATATATCTACCTCTTCCTGTATCACAGTATAAATTGTTATGTGTGTCTGTAAGTAAATAGCATTAATGGTAGTATGGTATTACATAATAATCTATATTAGATTATTTCTTACCATTCATCTCCTTTCTTCAGTCTTTGTGCTAGTAATGGTTGGATTTCTTCTTTCTGTGTCTTATAGTCAGGTACATCATCACTCTCTGCAACGTCAGCATTTTTTGCTTCTCCCTCTCCTCCTTCTCCTGGTGCTGTCTCCTTTGCTGTTTCTTGTACATCTAATATATGATGTGTGTTAACATAAATATCACACAAATAGTGCATTTGGATCAATACACGATTTATACACGTGCATAGCCACACAAAGATAACTTAATATCAAATTAAGAATCTCAAGGTCATGACTCAGCATTATATTATATTATTACTTATGGTAATGCTAACCGTTTCCTTCATCCATCTTATCGCTCTCTTTTAATTCATTCTCTTTCTCCTCTTCTCCTGTTTCAGGTAGATCCTGATCTGTGTCCATAGCTGTAGGACCCTCCTCTGGCTCAGCAGACATGTTGAACGTATGTGAACGGATATGACTTCCCCGTAAACTCAAACAACGGAAGGGTTGCAAAGTGGGTGTGGCTTACTACACTGCCTGTTGAAAGGTTGAGGGCAGAACGATCCTGTTATTTCAATAGCTAATTTGAATATCTTATTGCCAGATTCAGCTACCGTGCTTGGCTAAAGCTCCTTCCATAATTGTGTTACTGATTAAAAATATGAATGCATTGACGTCAGACTTAGCTGTATGTCATGGATTTGTTTGGGTCGTGGATCAGTTTGGTACAGTGACTTCTGCTAGACTTCCTATTATATATAATGGCCATCCATCTTGATGTAAAAATTAGTTGTCATGCTGAATTAAAAGCGAGGTAATGGTGTGACTAAGCTTCAATGTTTTAACTAATTCTTTAAACTAGCATTAGAAATACAACTGTCCAGTTAAATCACAGTACTAGCGTAGATGTGCTATTTAATAGTTACTGTTTGTCTCCTCTATTTGTGTACTGAATTATTCGGACTTGAAGTACTAAATTTTATCATTGTCAGCAATAATACTGTCCTGATACACTATGTTAGGAGATATTATTTCATTTCCTCCAATAGCTCTATAATAACAGATGAAATAACTAATTGCAAATTTCACTGTTTCTTACTTAGTAGCAGCATATTTTCCTTGCTTCGTTTTATTTTGATACCACAATATCACTATAACAATAACAATTATTAATAAAATTATAACAATTATTATTACTGCTCCAATAATACCACCAACTACTGCACCACTAATTGGAGAACTATCTTGTGTACCATAAATAAGAGTCCAATTGATAATATCAGTAGAATTACTGGGAAATCTTAAATACCTACCAACTTGAACCTAAACATAAAGTGGAAATGAACAATAGGAAATATGAGATATATATATATACTTACAGTAACATTTATAACTGTATACTGATATTTAACTGGTGGTATACATGCTATGATCTGAGACATATATCGCTTGATATCAATACATATTACATGATTCATACTTTATTTGATAGAGACTCAATTCTATATTTCTCTGAACTAATCACAGATTGAATATTTTTTTACTTGTATAATATTTGCTCAATATTTTAATACATATACTACTTAGTATTTAAAGAAGTACTCACTTTAACTGGCAATGTTGTAGGTGTGGTTCTAGTAGGTGGTATACAGTCAATGTTCTATTTTATTAAGGAGTAAATAACTACAATAGTTGGAGAATTACAATACTCACTGTAGAAGATGTGGTTGTTAGAATACATTCCTCTTCACCCACAAATATTCTTATCTCTGAACGATCTACAGAGTCAATGTTTTTTCCCTAAACACAAATAAAATATTAAATATATCAATTCTATCCATGACTCTTACTGAAATCTCAAGTTCAACTGAATCCTGTCCAATTATTATTGTACGATGAGAAACATTAGTTATACCATTGAAAATAGGATTTGGTTTGAGAGTAAGTCTGAACTCAGACTGACTACTGTCTGGTGAAGTAACTCCATCTAGTATCAATGTATAAGTCACTGTAGTATCAATGGCACTAGTGACATTAACTCCACTAATAGGAGGAGCTATACACTGTAGTTTAGTACTACTAACATTAACACATTGCTATAAGAAAGAGAAGTCAGATCATTACATTAAACTAGTATATTGGTCGTACCTCAGTTCTAGTAGGAAATCTAGAGTCAGTGATACGTATCATAGGAGACTGGAATATATTAGTACCAGTAAAGTTTAACTTGATACCTCCACTATATAACAGACAATACATCACTTAGTTTCATAATGTACTCTACTTACGCTGGTATAGTTAGTTGAGGACTCAGTGAACTAAATGATGCATCTAATTGGTAGGTAATCGTCCATTGTGGTGCTCCTTTGTCACTTTCAGGAGGAAAGACAAGATTTTCTCCAACAAAAACCTAATAGCGAAACAAATATTATCATTATAATGGAGAGCTTAAATATATATAGGAAGAGGTCTTTTGTTATTGTTATTGAACCTTACTGAAAACTGTAAATTGTAATTTGTTTATTAAATTAAATCAAGCTTATTTTTTTACTTGTATAATATTTGCTCAATAAATAAATACATATACTACTAAGTATTTAAAGAAGTACTCACTTTAACTGGCAATGTTGTAGGTGTGGTTCTAGTAGGTGATATACAGTCAATGTTCTAGTTTATTAAGGAGTAAATGACTACAAAAGTTGGAGAATTACAATACTCACTGTAGAAGATGTGGTTCTTAGAATACATTTCTCTTCACCAACAAATATCTTTATCTCTGAATGATCTACAGAGTCAATGTTTTTTCCCTAAACACATAAAATATTAAATATATCAATTCTATCCATGACTCTTACTGAAATCTCAAGTTCAATTGGATCCTGTCCAATTATTATTGTACGATGAGGAACATTAGTTATACCATTGAAAATAGGATTTGGTTTGAGAGTAAGTCTGAACTCAGACTGACTACTGTCTGGTGAAGTAACTCCATCTAGTATCAATGTATAAGTTACTGTAGTATCAATGGCACTAGTGACATTAACTCCACTAATAGGAGGAGCTATACACTGTAGTTTAGTACTACTAACATTAACACATTGCTATAAGAAAGAGAAGTCAGATCATTACATTAAACTAGTATATTGGTCGTACCTCAGTTCTAGTAGGAAATCTAGAGTCAGTGATACGTATCATAGAAGACTGGAATATATTAGTACCAGTAAAGTTTAACTTGATACCTCCACTATATAACAGACAATACATCACTTAGTTTCATAATGTACTCTACTTACGCTGGTATAGTTATTTGAGGACTCAATGAACTAAATGTGGGATCTGGTTTATAAAGATATGTTACTGCTGAATTACTAAACTCTGCTTCATTTACTGACACAATTATAGTCCTGGTACAAGTAACAGAAGTAACATTAACGGAAGTACATTGGACTTGACTTGAATTAATGTTCCTGAAAAGAGAACCAATCTTATATGATACTAGTGTGTAATATAGTAAGTTATTAACACTCACATAATATTGCACTCAACATCAGGACAGTGACTGCTTCTCTTTCTCCTCTTGTTTGATGAGGACTCTCTCATGATCACTACGGTCTCTTCTTTGTTACCAATGTCCAAGTTAGTTCCTTCTATTCTCACTAGAGTACCTCCACTAGCTGGACCAAATGTAGGACTCACTGACTTAATAATAGGGGTCAGAAATTGGAACTGTTTACTACTGACAGCTGTCTTAGGTTGAGGTGCAGTAGTATTCACTATCACAGTTATAGTGACATTGCTGGTTACAGTGTTATTGTCATCAGGAGTAATACTACATACTATCCTCTTTCCAGGTATATACAGATCTGAGTTAGAGGTACATGTCCTACTTCCGAGGGTAACAGACAGGAGCTCTGAGAACTGAGTACCTAAATTATTACCATATATGGTAACTTGTGTTCTTCCTTGAGGAGGACCACTTGTGGGAGTAAAGTTAGTGATGAAAGGATTAGGACAATCTCCACTCATTGTGACTATATTATTAGTACACACACTCCTCTCATTACACATATTACTATCACACCAACTACAGTCAAATCCAGTGTTAATATTCTGAGCTAGACATGAAGAACAACCATTAGCCAGTGTAGGACAATTGTATAGGACCACTATATATAAGACAGAATACTCGCAGTTTACTTTATATATTAGACTTACCATTGATAGTGTCTCTAGTAGTAGTCTCTATATCATAGGGCTTAGTATTAGAGATCTGTCTGAGAATGAAAGGATGTGTCTGAGTCTGATTATGACCTCCACTAAATGACAACTGCAATAACATCAAAATATATCTCCTAATCATACAATATACTTACCTCCTGACCACTGGATATATTACATGTAATAATATTGTCACTAGTTTGTATACCAGTACGAACTATGTTACCAAATAAACATTGGTATGTTATGCCACTAGTCTGAATGGAGAGAGAGAGAGAGAGAGAGAGAAAGAGAGAGAGAGAGAGAGAGAGAGAGAGAGAGAGAGAGAGAGAGAGAGAGAGAGAGAGAGAGAGAGAGAGAGAGAGAGAGAGTGAGAGAGAGAGAGAGAGAGAGAGAGAGAGAGAGAGAGAGAGAGAGAGAGAGAGAGAGAGAGAGAGAGAGAGAGAGAGAGAATAATTAACCTGTATTTATTTTTTAATACACTGTATATATTTTTTCATAAAACAACATCAAAATCTTAAATCAAACTACTGAATCTTCTTTCTAGGATGTACTTGTAAAAGCTTAACAATATTGTACTTGAGTTTCAAACAATATTTTCCTTTCTCAGTAGCATATTAAAGATTTATGGTATATGTGTATACCTTAGGTAGTTTCTCATCATTTGTAAATACTGTGAATACATGTTGCACTTACCATAGTATTAAGAGTTCTTAATTGTAGGTTCTTACTCACACCAACTGGTTGACTATAGCTATTACCATATAAGGGAGGTTGTAGGAGAGGACAGAGATCAGTTAAATTCTTCTCACCAGTTATCTGTGATAAAATGCACCAGTAGTAATTATACTTTTATATTATAGGGTCTTACTCTTATCCAGTTATCATCTCCTCCAGTACAAGTAGAGTTATCTCCAGTACATGTAAAATCTAACTGACACCATCCACATATACCATCTGTTGAGACACAAGGACTACATCTGAAATGAAAAGAGAGAAAAAAATAAGGAAACATTTGAAAGAGAGAGAAGGAATTATTAATATAAGCTCAGGTAAGGTATCTAACCAAATTTTATTTAACATCTATGCTGAAATAATTCATCTATACATTTATGTGTAGATGAATTATGAAATGTATGTGTAATGATTAATATACTATATTATTGCACTAAGAATGTGTAATGATTGATATATTATATATTCTGCAGGTGTGCGTGACTACTAGTCAGTTCTACAGTCTTCCATTAATTTAGTTATTATTGTAAACCATACTATAAAAGACTAATAATTATTACATTAAAATATTACATTACTATAATTGAATTAAGAATGCTTTCAATTCACACATGCATGAAAAACATAATATACGAATTACATAAAAGTTTGTGATATGTCAAGGTAAAGTTGTAACCATTAGCCATATACTAGTCACTATAATTATTTGATATAAATCAAATCTTGTTTTAATTATGTTCCTTATAGGAATATAAAGACTTACTTTGTAGTAACAGAACAGTTATAGAAGATGTAATGATTATTATGTATGAAGAACTTCACTCCAGTATGATTACTGTAGATAGTAAAGTTAGTAACTAAAAGAGGAACATTAAAAGATAGTTAGTAATCAATGATGTACTTTACCTAGTTGGATATCAGTGACTTGAGATATGACATTATCTACTTGACAAGTGGCACTAGTACCATTTACTTGTAATGGACTTAATATCTCAATATTTAGAGATGTGTTATTAAATATACAGAAATACTTCTCTCCTAATAACTTAGGAGGAGGACCAGCAGGAGAAAATGTTAACTTGATCTAGAAAGTAAGAGTATTTAATAAATAAATCTCAATATAACATAATACCTGGTATGGCATTGATTCTAACTCCAGTATAAACTGAGGTGGACTAAAAGCAATTATATTAATACAACTATCACTATTCCCTTGAGTCAAGAATCGTCCTGATACATCACTGTCATGACAAAAGTGTCTACGAGAACATTTACCCTCAACTACACACCACCCACACAATGGATTACCCAGACTAACACAGTCACTGCAACTAGTAGTACTAGTGCATTCATCTATCTTTAAACCAATCACCTATCAACAAACATTATGTTATATAGTACAATATATATACTAGTACTTACATCAGTAGTTCCTTTAATACCATATATATAGTCTGAACCTTTTGACCAGGTAAGACTAGTTACTGAACTAGACATCTCAACCTCAGTAATAAGACTAAGGTTTCCATTATTCCACAAATACTGTACAACAAATTAACACATCAACTAGAGTATAGTATATATCTCTGACCTTGTTAATATAATGTTTGTTACTATCAGAGAATGCAATATAAATGAAGTTGAGATCATCTCCAGTCACTCCAAGAATAGATGTTAGTCCATTACTTATTGTAGTGTTAGTAATAATATTGTTAGAAGAGAGAACACCAGTAGCACCTACTGCTGGGAAATTACCACTAATATCACACTATAGAAAGAAAGAACAATTAAATCCATTAAATGTGTCATAATTTAACTCACCATAGTACCAGATAATCCTGAACAAGACTGGGTCTGCCACTGAATGTTACTATTACCACTATTACCTACTACACAGGACTGATAGGCACTGTCCATTCTTGAGTTAATAACAGTAAGACTATAAGAACATACTCTACTAGATGAACCCTGTGGTGTTATTGCTATCAGTAATGTCTCTCCATTTAACACTGATACACCTTTGATAGTGGGATCAAAGAAAGTATTTCCATCACAACCTAATACCACTTCATATTGATTGTTGAAATCAATGTTATCACTGTCAGCAGTACTGTTACATACTCTAACAATACGAAGTTCATCATTACCAGTATTACCAATGGAATCTAGTACTACATAGTAAGAATACCCAAACTGGAAGAAAGCACCATAAAATTCTCGATTACCCCCTGATTGATAAGCAATTTCATCTAATGATCTTGATATTGAACTACCAGCAAACCCATATTGACGAAAATAGATACGATTAGCATTATCAATAAAACTTCCAGTATAGAAACTTTCTCCTCCACTAACAGAAGCAGTGAACACAGCAATTTTATCACTAACTTCAACACCAGGGAGTACATTAGAGACAGCTCTGTTAGTAACACTGACATCTGATCCATTAAGAGCTGAACAAGAGTCATTAATATAACACACTATCAACCATTGACCATCCTGTGTAGCAGCTAACTTCAGTATCTGATTGGACAATGATATCTGTTGCACTTGTTGTAGATCAGATGAGAGTTGGTAGACAGTACTACTAGTACTAGCAAACACTTTATCTCCACCAACAGCTAGAGAGCTAACACTACCAGATGGAATAGTGAAAGAAGGAGACTGAGCTCCAACACTTGTTAACAAATAGAGTACCAGCAAAAGAGAGAAAACACTCATTTTTGTCTTATAAAAAAAGATCACCAACTGCTATTAAGCCACTTCTTTCTTGAGTGTAGTCTTAATATAATCCACCCCCTTCCTCAAATATGTCCCTGAGTACATTATTATAATACTTCCTGGTTCCCTTTAAGCTTGGTCTCTTTATTATCATCGAGAACCAGTAATAGATGATGTAAGACTACCACTATTAGCATTTATAATAACAAAAAAATTGTAACTGTCTTTGTTAGTATATCTGGTAGTAGAGGAGGAGGTTCATTGTTTATATCCAGTCCAGTTGAGTAAGATTGGGTTGAATTGAGAAGGTACAATACCAGTACTGTCCTGATACACTATGTTAAGAGATATTGTGATTATTTCATTTCCTCCAATATCACTATGATAAAAGAAATAACTTGATAATAAATTTTACTATTTTAGTAAAGTTCAACTTGATACCTCCACTATATAACAGACAATACATCACTTAGTTTCATAATGTACTCTACTTACACTGGTATAGTTAGTTGAGGACTCAGTAAACTAAATGTGGGATCTGGTTTATAAAGGTATGTCACTGCTGAATTACTAAACTCTGCTTCATTTACTGACACTATTATAGTCCTGGTACAATTAACAGAAGTAACATTAACGGAAGTACATTGGATTTGACTTGAGTTAATGTTCCTGAAAAGAGAACCAATCTTATATGATACTAGTGCGTACTATAGTAAGTCATTAACACTCACATAATATTGGACTCAATATCAGGACAGTGACTACTCTTCTTATTTGATGAGGACTCTCTCATGACCCTGACATTAGACTTACCATTGATAGTGTCTCTAGTAGTAGTCTCTATATCATAGGATTTGGTATTAGAGATCTGTCTGAGAATGAAAGGATGTGTCTAAGTCTGAGTATGACCTACACTAAATGACAACTGCAATAATATAATGACAGGGACATATCTCCTAATAATATAATATACTTACCTACTGACCACTGGGTATATTACATGTAATAATATTGTCATTAGTTTGTATACCAGTTCAAACTATGCTACCAAATAAACATTGGTATGTTATACCACTAGTCTGAATGGAGAGAATGAGAAAGAGAGAGAGAGAGTGTGTGCTTTAGATGAAAGCAATTAACTTGTAGGTTTTTTTAATAAAATTGTATACTCATTCTAAAATAACATGATGGACGCTTTTAGTTTGTTTAGTGGGTGTAGATGCACTTGTCTCTATATTACCAAAGCTTAATCCCTAAGCTTATCATAAGATTTATATCTCTCCCACTAACCTATCAAAGATTTGTAGTATATGTGTATTTTGTGTATTTTGTGTACACCTTTAGATTGGTTTTTATCAAGTACAAGTAGAGTTATCTCTAGTTCATGTAAAAAGCTTAATGCTTGAGATTTAGATTGCTTTCTCATTGTGCACATAATTATGACCCATTTACCATAGTATTAAGAGTTCTTAATTGTAGGCTCTTACTCACACCAGCTAGTTGACTATAGCTATTACTATATAAATGAGGTTGTAAGAGAGGACAGAGATTAGTGGAACTTTCCTGACCAGTGTTAAAATGTACAGTGGTAATTATACTTTTATATTATAGGGTCTTACTCTTATCCAGTTATTATTATATCCTCCATTACAAGTAGATTTATCTCCAGTACATGTAAAATTTAACTGATACCATCAACATTTACCATCTGTTGAGACATAAGGAGTATATCTGAAATGAAATATTAGCAAAAAGCTCATGCAAGCTATCTAATCAAATCATCTTTATTATATCTATGAAATAATTCATCTACAAAACACTTGTCATACATTGGAAATGTCATTATAGGAGGAGGTATACATTATAGTTTAGTACTACTAACATTAACACATTGCTATAACAGAGAGATGTCTGGTCATTCATTACATTGAAGTAGTATATTGGTCATACCTCAGTTCTAGTAGGAAATCTAGAGTCAGTGATACGTATCATAGGAGACTGGATTATATCTACATTAGTACCAGTAAAGTTCAACTTGATACCTCCACTATATAACAGACAATACATCACTTAGTCTCATAATGTACTCTACTTACACTGGTATAGTTATTTGAGGACTCAGTGAACTAAATGTGGGATCTGGTTTATAAAGATATGTCACTGCAGAATTACTAAACTCTGCTTCGTGTGACTATATTATTAGTACACACACTTCTCTCACTACACATATTATTATCACACCAACTACAGTCAAATCCAGTGTTAATATTCTGAGTGAAACATGAAAAATAAACATTAGCCAGTGTAGGACAATTGTATAGGACCACTATATATAAGACAGAATACTCAACAGTTTACTTTATACAATAGACTTACCATTGATAGTGCCTCCAGTAGTAGTCTCTATATCATAGGATTTTGTATTAGAGATCTGTCTGAGAATGTAAGGATGTGTCTAAGTCTGAGTATGACTCCACTAAATGACAACTGCAATAATATAATGACAGGGACATATCTCCTATTAATACAATATACTTATCTCCTGACCACTGGGTATATTACATGTAACAATATTGTCATTAGTTTGTATACCAGTTCGAGCTATATTACCAAACAAATATTGGTATGTTGTACCACTAGTCTGAATGAAGAGAGAGAGAGTGTGTTTTTTATACACTGTATATTATTTTGTCATAAAATACATAAAAATTTTAAAATCAAAAAATTGACTCTTCTCTACTAGAATTCACCTGTCAAAGCTTAACAATATTGTAATTGAGTTTCACAGAATATTTTCCTTTATCACTAGCACATCAGACTTACAGTATATGTGTAGACCTTACATTATTTTCTCATTATTTATAAATACTGTGCACACATGATATACTTACTATAGTATTGATTGTTCTCAATTGTAGGTTTTTACTCACACCAACTGGTTGACTATAGCTAATACCATATAAGGGAGGTTGTAGGAGAGGACAGAGATCAATGAAATTCTCCTTACCATTTATCTCTGATAAAATGAGCCAGTAATAATTATACTTTTATATTATAGGGTCTTGGTGTTATTGCTATAAGTAATGTCTCTACATTTAGCACTACTGGAGTTATTATTATTTTACTGTAGTTATGTATTGGAGTACTGGAGTTAAGTATTACTTTGATAATGATTATTCACAGTGAGCTTACTTACAATTATTAATAATACACTAGAAAATTCTAACATGTTAAATTTTTCATACAATTGTGAGTATAATCCTATTAATTATAGTGTACTAGTGGATAGATTTATTTTCTACATTCAATGATGAAAGAAGTACTGTAAATATGATCAGTACAATTGAACTTGAAACCTCACTATCATTACAATATCTTAGTCTTTAATATAGAAATATACATATAAATTGAAAATCACTTGAGGTGAAAGTACAAAGTACTTTCTCCATATGATCACTGTAGTCAAATATTAATATGTATATAATATTCTATACAGAGTCTTCTTTGACAGCTTATCATTGCAATACATGTTTAACTGTACAAATAACACACAATTTATGTCACAATCATATTCTCATTATAAACCATTACAGACAACAGCAGTCACATGTACAGTAATACTAATAATAGGTATACATTATATAACACAGCAATCACAATGACACATAGTAATAAGTACAATTGTTGTACAAACATAAAACAATAACCATATGCAAATAGTAATACTAAAAGACACAGAGCAAAAAACAATAATATTATTAGTAATAAGTCCTAGTTGTTTTGTAGTGTCTTTTATCACTAAACTTCACTTTCACTTTGCTGTTTACGAGACTCATCTGCATAATAACGTGCAGCTCTAGGAGTATAGGTATATTGAGGAAGTTGAGAGAGTAGAATTTTATCATTAGCTTCCAATCCTGCTTTAAAGGCATTCGCAACACAAATTTATGAGTGAGTGTGAGAGAGAATGAGTTTTAAAAATTTACACATACTTGAAGGCGTGTAAGTGACTTGATCCACAAGAGACATGCTCTGTTATCATCAAACTCCCAATCAATGTCATCATCGTCATCATCTAAAGTTAAAAAGTAACAGCCACAGATCAGGAGTGAGGTGAGTTGTCTTGAAAACATGCACGTGTGTTCAGTTCAGGTACTTCAATCCAGAGAACTTGGAAGATAACTTGCATGCTCAAAATACCAATGAAGATATAGTTGGTGTGGATGTTAGTGGAAACATTCCATTTATGTTTGTCAGATTGCAGAGTGTGGATGTAAACTGTTATGTTATATCCATGAACTCAATAAAACCAGATTAATAATATTATAAACAGAACAACATAGCTACATGTACTCACTCACTTGTTTGACTGCTAATAACAAATTCTGCCTTTGTATCAACAAATGTTTAATATAATAGTTATTTTGAATGTTATGTTGTTAACTATTTTTAATATATTCAATTCAAACAACGCTTAATTTATCAATTGTATTACAAATATTAATAACAACTGATAAAACTTGTCGAATAATTTAATAAATAAAATATATTCTACACAAACTATTATTCCAACTTTTAATATAATACATACTATATTACTAACTGCTATCAGTATGTCATTATAATATATAGTGATGTAATAATAATGTAATGATGAATTCAGTATGGATCTTTAATTTTTTATTTATAATAGATTACTAAACACATCGTTCTTTGAATTCAGGACATCTAATGAATAATACAAACATTGTGCTGTTTCTTATTTTAAGATTTATCAATCTGACAATGTACAAAAATTTTCTTATAATACAATATATTATAACGACATCATGTAGTTATTGTGGTTGTTAAAATGTATACAATATAAATATGTAAAGTGAAATGTTATTATATTGTTTACAAGGACAGTATTAAGAAAATTCTACTTTATCTGGATCTATGGCAAGATGGTGTGATGGAGATATCTCATGAATAGGTGTTGGGTATAATATAACTTTATAACATACTAAAGTGGTTGGTTGTACACAGAATGGACTGAAGTGCTTTTAAATCAATTGTGGTCTTTCAGTCCAAGAATCAAGTCGACTTGTCTTCTTTAGGTCTTGGCAGCAAAATAATTGCCACTTACAAAATGTAATATATATGTTCTCAATTAGTCCATACAGTATGTAATGAGTAATGAAGAACTTCACTCCAGTATGATTACTGTAGATACTAAAGTTAGTAACTAAAAGAGGAACATTAAAAGATAGTTAGTAATCAATGATGTACTTTACCTAGTTGGATATCAGTGACTTGAGATATGATATTATCTACTTGACAAGTGGCACTAGTACCATTTACTTGTAATGGATTCAATATATCTCAATATTTAGAGATATGTTATTAAATACACAGAAATGGTCCTCTCCTGATAACTTAAGAGGAGGACCAGCAAGAGAGAATCTTATCTTTATCTAGTGAGTAAGACTATTTAAGAAAGAAATTTCAATATAACATAATTATGACACTACTAACCATTGACCATCCTGTGTAGCAGCTAACCTCAGTATCTGATTGGACAATGATATCTGTTGTACTTGTTGTAGATCAGATGAGAGTTGGTAGACAATACTACTAGTATTTGATGAGGACTCTCTCATGACCCATATATATTAGACTTACCATTGATAGTGAAATGTGTCATAATTTAGCTCACTCTGATTACTATAGATAGTAAAGTTAGTAACTAAAAGAGGAACATTAAAAGATAGTTAGTAATCAATGATGTACTTTACCTAGTTGGATATCAGTGACTTGAGATATGACACTATCTACTTGACAAGTGGCACTAGTACCATTTACTTGTAATGGACTTAATATCTCAATATTTAGAGATGTGTTATTAAATATACAGAAATACTCCTCTCCTAATAACTTAGGAGGAGGACCAGCAGGAGAGAATGTTAACTTGATCTAGAAAGTAAGAGTATTTAATAAATAAATCTCAATATAACATAATACCTGGTATGGCATTGATTCTAACTCCAGTATAAACTGAAGTGGACTAAAAGCAATTATATTAATACAACTATCACTATTCCCTTGAGTCAAGAATCGTCCTGATACATCACTGTCATGACAAAAGTGTCTACGAGAACATTTACCCTCAACTACACACCACCCACACAGTGGATTACCCAGACTAACACAGTCACTGCAACTAGTAGTACTAGTGCATTCATCTATCTTTAAACCAATCACCTATCAACAAACATTATGTTATATAGTACAATATATATATATACTAGTACTTACATCAGTAGTTCCTTTAATACCATATATATAGTCTGAACCTTCTGACCAGGTAAGACTAGTTACTGAACTAGACATCTCTACCTCAGTAATAAGACTAAAGTTTCCATTATTCCACAAATACTGTAGAACAAATTAACACATCAACTAGAGTATAGTATATATCTCTGACCTTGTTAATATAGTGTTTGTTACTATCAGAGAATGCAATATAAATGAAGTTGAAATCATCTCCAGTCAGTCCAAGAATAGATGTTAGTCCATTACTTATTGTAGTGTTAATAATAATATTGTTAGAAGAAAGAACACCAGTAGAACCTACTCCTGGATAAGTACCACTAATATCACACTATAAAAGAAAGAACAATTAAATACATTAAATGTGTCATAATTTAGCTCACCATAGTACCAGATAATCCTGAACAAGACTGGGTCTGCCACTGAATGTTACTATTACCACTATTACCTACTACACAGGACTGATAGGTACTGTCCATTCTTGAGTTAATAACTATAAGATTATAAGAACAGACTCTACTAGGTGAACCCTGTGGTGCTATTGCTATCAGTAATGTCTCTCCATTTAACACTGATACACCTTTGATAGTGGGAGCAAAGAAAGTATTTCCATCACAACCTAATACCACTTCATATTGATTGTTGAAATCATTACCACTGTCAGCAGTACTGTTACATACTCTAACAATACGAACTTCATTATTATTACCACTAGTAGCATCTAGTACAATATAGTAAGAATATCCAAACTGGAAAAAACCACCATAAAACTCTCTGCCACCTCTGTTCTGGAAAGATGATGATGTTACTTGATTGTCTCCGTTAGTTCTTGACAGTGAGTTACCAGCAAATCCATACTGCCGAAAATAAATACGTCTATTGTAACTTCCAGTGTAGAAACTTTCTCCTCCATTGACAGGAGCAGTGAACACAACAATTTTATCATTAGCTCCAACACCAGGGAGTACATTAGAGACAGCTCTGTTAGTAATACTGACATCTGATCCATTAAGAGTTGAACAAGAGCTATTAATATAACACACTACCAACCATTGACCATCCTGTGTAGCAGCTAACTTCAGTATCTGATTGGACAATGATATCTGTTGCACTTGTTGTAGATCAGATGAGAGTTGGTAGACAGTACTACTAGTACTAGCAAACACTTTATCTCCACCAACAGCTAGAGAGCTAACACTACCAGATAGAGTGAAAGAAGGAGACTGAGCCCCAACATTTATTAACAAATAGAGTATCAGCAAAATAGAGAGAACACTCATTTTTGTCTTATAAAAAAAGATCACCAACTGCTATTAAGCCACTTCTTTCTTGAGTGTAATCTTAATATAATCCACCCCCTTCCTCAAATATGTCCCTGAGGACATTATTATAATACTTCCTGGTTCCCTTTAAGCTTGGTCTCTTTATTATCATCGAGAACCAGTAATAGATGATGTAAGACTACCACTATCAGAATTTATAATAACAAAAAAATTGTAACTGTCTTTGTTAGTATATCTGGTGGTAGAGGAGGAGGTTCATTGTTTATATCCAGTCCAGTTGAGTAAGATTGGGTTGAATTGAGAAGGTACAATACCAGTACTGTCCTGATACACTATGTTAAGAGATATCGTGATTATTTCATTTCTTCCAATATCACTATGATAAAAGAAATAACTTGATAGTAAATTTTACTTTAACTTACTTTGCTGCATTGTCCCTTGTTCTCTTTATTTCATGCTCTCTTTGATTTATTTTGATACCACAATATTACTGTAATAATAACAACTATTAATAAAATTATAACAATTATTATTACTGCTCCAATAATACCACCAACTACTGCACCACTAATTGGAGAACTATCTTGTGTACCATAAATAAGAGTCCAATTGATAATATCAGTAGAATTACTGGGAAATCTTAAATAACTACCAACTTGAACCTAAACATAAAGTGGAAATGAACAATAGGAAATATGAGATGTCATAGGAGACTGGATTACATCTACATTAGTACCAGTAAAGTTCAACTTGATACCTCCACTATATAACAGTCAACACATCACGTAGTCTCATAATGTACTCTACTTACACTGGTATAGTTATTTGAGGACTCAGTGAACTAAATGTGGGATCTGGTTTATAAAGATATGTCACTGCTGAATTACTAAACTCTGCTTCATTTACTGACACTATTATAGTCCTGGTACAATTAACAGAAGAAACATTAGCTGAAGTACATTGGATTTGACTTGAGTTAATGTTCCTGAGAAGAGAACCAATCTTATATGACACTAGTGTGTACTATAGTAAGTCATTAACACTCACATAATATTGCACACAATATCAGGACAGTGACTGCTATACTTATTTGATGAGGACTCTCTCATGGCCCATATATTACACTTACCATTGATAGTGTCTCTAGTAGTAGTCTCTATATCATAGGATTTGGTATTAGAGATCTGTCTGAGAATGAAAGGATGTGTTTGAGTCTGATTATGACCTCCACTAAATGACAACTGTAATAATATAATGACAGGGACATATCTCCTAATAATATAATATACTTACCTCCTGACCACTGGGTATATTACATGTAATAATATTGTCATTAGTTTGTATACCAGTTCAAACTATGTTACCAAATAAACATTGGTATGTTACACCACTAGTCTGAATGGAGAGAGAGAGAGAGAGTGTGTGTGTTTTAGATGAAAGCAATTAACCTGTAGGTTTTTTTTATAAAATTGTATACTCATTCTAAAATAACATGATGGACGTTTTTAGTTTGTTTAGTGGGTGTAGATGCACTAGTCTCTATATTACCAAAGCTTAATCCCTAAGCTTATCATAAGATTTATATCTCTCCCACTAACCTATCAAAGATTTGTAGCATATGTGTATTTTGTGTATTTTGTGTACACCTTTAGATTGGTTTTTATTAAGTACAAGTAGAGTTATCTCTAGTTCATGTAAAAAGCTTAATGCTTGAGATTTAGATTGCTTTCTCATTGTGCACATAATTATGACCCATTTACCATAGTATTAAGAGTTCTTAATTGTAGGTTCTTACTCACACCAACTGGTTGACTATAGCTATTACTATATAAGGGAGATTGTAGGAGAGGACAGAGATCAGTGGAACTTTCCTGACCAATTATCTGTCTTAAAATGTACTAGTAGCAATTATACTTTTATATTATAGGGTCTTACTCTTATCCAGTTATTATTATATCATCCATTACAAGTAGATTTATCTCCAGTACATGTAAAATTTAACTGACACCATCCACATATACCATCTGTTGAGACATAAGGAGTACATCTGAAATGAAATATTAGCAAAAAGCTCAGGCAAGCTATCTAATCAAGTCATCTTTATTGTATTTATGAAATAATTCATCTACAAAACACTTGTCATACATTGGAAATGTCATTATAAATATATAAACACTAAGTCACCAGGTGTGTGTGGTTACTGGTCAGTAAGTACATGAAATATTTATATCCATTATGGCTTTAATTATTTTAAGCCATAACTCATGTATATATGAGTAACAATTACTGTAAGCTTTACGAATTTAGAATTAACAATACATTAACTTCACACATGTATGAAAAACAAAAATACTATCTATATAAGGACTATATTTAAAAAGAAAAAAATTCATAAACATTAGCAAAAAGCTCATTTAAGCTATCTAACCAAATCATGTTTAAAGATAGGTCTGAGTCTGATTATGACCTCCATTGAGTATGACAACTACAATAACATAATGACAGGAGCATATCTTCTAATAATACAATATACTTACCTCCTGACCATTGGTCATTGGGTGTATTTATCATGTTATACCACTAGTCTGAATAAACAGAGAGAGAGAGAGAGAGAGAGAGAGAGAGAAAGAGAGAGAGAGAGAGAGAGAGGGGGGGGGGAGTGACACTAACTCCACCAATAGGAGGAGCTATACACTGTAGTTTAGTACTACTAACATTAACACATTGCCATAACAGAGAGATGTCTGGTCATTTATTACATTGAAGTAGTATATTGGTCATACCTCAGTTGTAATAGGAAATCTAGAGTCAGTGATACGTATCATAGGAAACTAGATTACATCTACATTAGTACCAGTAAAGTTCAACTCAATACCTCCACTATATAACAGACAACACATCATTAGTTTCATAATGTACTCTACTTACACTGGTATAGTTATTTGAGGACTCAGTGAACTAAATGTAGGATCTGGTTTATAAAGATATGTCACTGCTGAATTACTAAACTCTGCTTCATGTGACTATATTTTTAGTATACACTCTTCTCTCACTACACATATTACTATCACACCAATTACAGTCAAATCCAGTGTTAATATTCTGAGTGAAACATGAAAAATAACCATTAGCCAGTGTAGGACAATTGTATAGGACCACTATATATAAGACAGAATACTCAGCAGTTTACTGTATATATTAGACTTACCATTGATAGTGTCTCTAGTAGTAGTTTCTATATCATAGGATTTGGTATTAGAGATCTGTCTGAGAATGAAAGAATGTGTCTGAGTCTGAGTATGACTCCACTAAATGACAACTGCAATAATATAATGACAGGGACATATCTCCTATTAATACAATATACTTATCTCCTGACCACTGGGTATATTACATGTAACAATATTGTCATTAGTTTGTATACCAGTTCGAGCTATATTACCAAACAAATATTGGTATGTTGTACCACTAGTCTGAATGAAGAGAGAGAGAGTGTGTTTTTTATACACTGTATATTATTTTGTCATAAAATACATAAAAATTTTAAAATCAAAAAATTGACTCTTCTCTACTAGAATTCACCTGTCAAAACTTAACAATATTGTACTTGAGTTTCACAGAATATTTTCCTTTATCACTAGCACATCAGACTTACAGTATATGTGTAGACCTTACATTATTTTCTCATCATTTATAAATACTGTGTACACATGATATACTTACGATAGTATTAATTGTTCTCAATTGTAGGTTCTTACTCACACCAACTGGTTGACTATAGCTAATACCATATAAGGGAGGTTGTAGGAGAGGACAGAGAACAATGAAATTCTCCTTACCATTTATCTCTGATAAAATGAGCCAGTAATAATTATACTTTATATTATAGGGTCTTGGTGTTATTGCTATAAGTAATGTCTCTACATTTAACACTAATACACCTCCAGTTTGTACTGGAGTTATTATTATTTTACTGTAGTTATGTATTGGAGTACTGGAGTTAAGTATTACTTTGATAATGATTATTACAGTGAGTTTACTTACAATTATTAATAATACACTAGAAAATTCTAACATGTTAAATTTGTCATACAATTGTGAGTATTATCTTATTAATTATAGTGTACTAGTGGATAGATTTATTTTCTACATTCAATGATGAAAGAAGTACTGTAAATATGATCAGTACAATTGAACTTGAAACCTCACTATCATTACAATATCTTAGTCTTTAATATAGAAATATACATATAAATTGAAAATCACTTGAGGTGAAAGTACAAAGTACTTTCTCCATATGATCACTGTAGTCAAATATTAATATGTATATAATATTCTATACAGAGTCTTCTTTGACAGCTTATCATTGCAATACATGTTTAACTGTACAAATAACACACAATTTATGTCACAATCATATTCTCATTATAAACCATTACAGACAACAGCAGTCACATGTACAGTAATACTAATAATAGGTATACATTATATAACACAGCAATCACAATGACACATAGTAACAAGTACAATTGTTGTACAAACATAAAACAATAACCATATGTAAATAATTATACTAAAAGACACAGAGCAAAAAACAATAATATTATTAATAATAAGTCCTAGTTGTTTTGTAGTGTCTTTTATCACTAAACTTCACTTTCACTTTGCTGTTTATGAGACTCATCTGCATAATAGCGTGCAGCTCTAGGAGTATAGGTATATTGAGGAAGTTGAGAGAGTAGAATTTTATCATTAGCTTCCAATCCTGCTTTAAAGGCATTCGCAACACGAATCTATGAGTGAGTGTGAGAGAGAATGAGTTTTAAAAATTTACACATACTTGAAGACGTGTAAGTGACTTGATCCACAAGAGACATGCTCTGTTATCATCAAACTCCCAATCAATGTCATCATCGTCATCATCTAAAGTTAGAAAGTAACAGCCACAGATCAGGAGTGAGGTGAGTTGTCTTGATAACATGCACGTGTGTTCAGTTCAGGTACTTCAATCCAGAGAACTTGGAAGATAACTTGCATGCTCAAAATACCAATGAAGATATAGTTGGTGTGGATGTTAGTGGAAACATTCCATTTATGTTTGTCAGATTGCAGAGTGTGGATGTAAACTGTTATGTTATATCCATGAACTCAATAAAACCAGATTAATAATATTATAAACAGAACAACATAGCTACATGTACTCACTCACTTGTTTGACTGCTAATAACAAATTCTGCCTTTGTATCAACAAATGTTTAATATAATAGTTATTTTGAATGTTATGTTGTTAACTATTTTTAATATATTCAATTCAAACAACACTTAATTTATCAATTGTATTACACATATTAATAACAACTGATAAAACTTGTCAAATAATTTAAGAAATAAAATATATTCTACAGAAACTATTATTCCAACTTTTAATATAATATATACTATATTACTAACTGCTATCAGTATGTCATTATAATATATAGTGATGTAAAAATAATGTAATGATGAATTCAGTATGGATCTTTAATTTCTTTCTTCATAATAGATTACTAAACACATCGTTCTTTGAATTCAGGACATCTAATGAATAATACAAACATTGTGCTGTTTCTTACTTTAAGATTTATCAATCTGACAATGTACAAAAACTTTCTTATAATACAATATATTATAACGATGTCATGTGGTCATGTGTTTGTTAAAATGTATACAATATAAATGTAAAGTGAAATGTTATTATATTGTTTACAAGGACAGTATTAAGAAAATTCTACTTTATCTGGATCTATGGCAAGATGGTGTGACGGAGATATCTCATGAATAGGTGTTGGGTATAATATAACTTTATAACATACTAAAGTGATTGGTTGTCTTTAGGTCTTGGCAGCAAAATAATTGCCACTTACAAAATGTAATATATATATTCTCAATTATTAGTCCATACAGTATGTAATGAGTATTTGGCATCACCCACTCTTTACGTCCTCTAATGGGTCTTTCAAAAGAATTTTAAAGTTGTTTACAATGTTACGCTATACCTGGCATGGGTGAGAACTTACGTCATCCTAGCTATGTGCAGCAGCAAGCTTTGAGACTCAATTCACCTTTTAATATTAAAAGGTGTCATCCCGCGGTGGAAATATCTTTAATTGAAGATAAAATACAGAGCGGCACTAATTGAGATCAAACCTCATGCGACTCTTTGAAAAAGAGATTGGGGGTCTAGTCAGATATTTAATCAGCGAATATTTACTAGTACTAAACGATTTGTTGAACAACGTTATTCTGCCAGACTTAGACGTAGAAGAAGAAAACGGAGCAAACATGGAGAAATTTGAGCAGTTTGTCAAATACATTGATGGCGAGGACGAGCAGAGCCAAGAACCACAATGTGCTCGCAAACTCCTCTTGCCGACCCCGCGTTATCTTACGTGTAAAGTGAAGTTACTCAACTCAGAATTATGGAAGTGTTTCTCTTCTGTAGGAACTGAAATGATTATAACTAAAAGTGGAAGGTAAGACATATAGCTTGTTTTGCTCTCTATTTGACTGCCTTGTTTATACATGCACATTTTCTAGGAGAATGTTTCCAGCCATTGATATTTCAGTTGCTGGTTTATCTCCAGACTCTCTTTACAAAGTCTACCTTGACGTTTTACCGTTTGATGATCATCGTTACAAATACATCCAAGCAGATTGGCAACAAGTGGGGAAAGCCGGACATAAAACTTCTTATCGCAGTTATGTTCACCCTGATTCGCCAAATACTGGAGCCTACTGGATGGGGAAACCAATATCGTTTAAATTAGTCAAATTAACTAACTGTAAATCAACTAAATGCGATGATCAGGTAATATCATAATAATAACTACAACAATACTAATATTATGTGTCTTTGTCACATTTATAATCATTATTCTATAAATTCTAGATCATTCTCAACTCTATGCAAAAGTACATTCCTTCTATTCGGATTAGACGTGAATCTAAAAAGGACAAGCCAGTAACTCAATCATTCCAGTTTCCAGAAACTACTTTCATTGCCGTTACGGCATATCAAAACAGCAAGGTAAGAAACACTAAAACAGTATACTATTATCACCCTAACACATAAGCCTATAACTATTAACGAATATAATATTTGCTTCTATCAGATAAAACAATTGAAAATTGAACATAATCCGTATGCCCGTGCATTTCGAGACTCCATACCTTCTGAAACTACCAGTAAAGCACTGAAAAAAGGAGGCTACGTTTGTAGTCCAACAATAACAGTTTCACCTCCTCGACATCAGTCTCTTCCATCATTCAATGCACATATCAATGAAGAAAGTGATACCACTCATACAAGTGTAGAATCCGGTAATTTTTGTGCAAATACTTAAGCTCTCATCTCTCTTTAAATTATTGACATCATGCAATTATCACTTTAAGCTCAGATTGTTTCATCTTTTTTTTTCTTTCCTCAAGATTTCGTAAGTTCAGAAATGGTCTACCCAGAAGACTCGGTACCAACTATACCATCTAATCCACAACCCCTAGAAAGTCCATATGGCTGTCCACTTAATTTTCCCCCAGATGACTATAATCTTTACAACAGTGCTTTAATATATCAACTTCCACCAATAGAATCATTTTCAGAGCGTTACTTACGTCAAACATCTCAGTAAGTTACCTCAATATCATTTAGAGAGTTGTGAGCTTTTTTTTATTAAAGGATGTATTTGGAAGCTCAAGCTCAAGAGGTAATTATAAGTCCCGTTAAAATGCCAGAGTGTCTACAATTACGTGCTCTACCAAAACTTATTGATCTTGAATATGAAGATGAGTTATAATGGAAATCCTACATGAATAGAAATTTAACTTCTCAAAATTTTGTTTTATTTATTTTTCTTTGGCACATTCAACTTGTTATTTGTCAAAATTCAATGTTTTATCTATATCTTAATAACTCAGTCCTCATGTTCAGATTCTAATTTACATCCATTATGATCCATTGGTGATCCCATCATCGAAGAATATTCCCACTGGAAAAAACCACAACCATAATTATCACTTTCAGCATCTAATTCTTCACCTCCATATTGTCTTCCAATTGATTGTTATCTTCTTTGCTATCGATATCAGGAACATCTGTTATTTTTCTTCTTTTTGGCACATCTTATAGCAAAAAAACAAACTATATGTTTGCGTGTGTGACAATTAGTATATACATAGAAATCTTTCTTCAGAAGTTGTTTTATGTGTAGTTTTCTTTGGCCTAAATAACAAAACATTATTATAAAGTTACAAGGTTTAAAACAACTAAAATAAAAAAATCATAGTTCCAGTTCTCTTAATGTCGTTAATGCACTGGCAGATCCTAGCTGCAGGCCTATTAAGCTCTACTCTGTATCCATCAGTGTAATGATTTGAAATGATAGGCAACTTCAAAGAGTTGAAAATTTGCTCTTTTAATGAGCAATTAATTTAGTTAACAAACAGAACCTTAAAGAACTGCTGTTGACACGGCAAAACTGTTTATGTCATATCCATCGGGGTCTATAAATATTGACATAGTTACCACAAGTGAGAGATTGATATTGTGTGTTAGGATGTTGTTTAGTGTAATAGAATGTATTAGATTAACTATCAAGAACAATACAGTATGGCTTTGTTGTGTTAATATTTGTTCTATTAGTATATGTGTAGACCTTACATTATTTTCTCATCATTTATAAATACTGTGTACACATGATATACTTACTATAGTATTAATTGTTCTCAATTGTAGGTTCTTACTCACACCAACTGGTTGACTATAGCTAATACCATATAAGGGAGGTTGTAGGAGAGGACAGAGAACAATGAAATTCTCCTTACCATTTATCTCTGATAAAATGAGCCAGTAATAATTATACTTTATATTATAGGGTCTTGGTGTTATTGCTATAAGTAATGTCTCTACATTTAACACTAATACACCTCCAGTTTGTACTGGAGTTATTATTATTTTACTGTAGTTATGTATTGGAGTACTGGAGTTAAGTATTACTTTGATAATGATTATTACAGTGAGTTTACTTACAATTATTAATAATACACTAGAAAATTCTAACATGTTAAATTTGTCATACAATTGTGAGTATTATCTTATTAATTATAGTGTACTAGTGGATAGATTTATTTTCTACATTCAATGATGAAAGAAGTACTGTAAATATGATCAGTACAATTGAACTTGAAACCTCACTATCATTACAATATCTTAGTCTTTAATATAGAAATATACATATAAATTGAAAATCACTTGAGGTGAAAGTACAAAGTACTTTCTCCATATGATCACTGTAGTCAAATATTAATATGTATATAATATTCTATACAGAGTCTTCTTTGACAGCTTATCATTGCAATACATGTTTAACTGTACAAATAACACACAATTTATGTCACAATCATATTTTCATTATAAACCATTACAGATAACAGCAGTCACATGTACAGTAATACTAATAATAGGTATACATTATATAACACAGCAATCACAATGACACATAGTAATAAGTACAATTGTTGTACAAACATAAAACAATAACCATATGTAAATAATAATACTAAAAGACACAGAGCAAAAAACAATAATATTATTAATAATAAGTCCTAGTTGTTTTGTAGTGTCTTTTATCACTAAACTTCACTTTCACTTTGCTGTTTATGAGACTCATCTGCATAATAGCGTGCAGCTCTAGGAGTATAGGTATATTGAGGAAGTTGAGAGAGTAGAATTTTATCATTAGCTTCCAATCCTGCTTTAAAGGCATTCGCAACACGAATCTATGAGTGAGTGTGAGAGAGAATGAGTTTTAAAAATTTACACATACTTGAAGACGTGTAAGTGACTTGATCCACAAGAGACATGCTCTGTTATCATCAAACTCCCAATCAATGTCATCATCGTCATCATCTAAAGTTAGAAAGTAACAGCCACAGATCAGGAGTGAGGTGAGTTGTCTTGATAACATGCACGTGTGTTCAGTTCAGGTACTTCAATCCAGAGAACTTGGAAGATAACTTGCATGCTCAAAATACCAATGAAGATATAGTTGGTGTGGATGTTAGTGGAAACATTCCATTTATGTTTGTCAGATTGCAGAGTGTGGATGTAAACTGTTATGTTATATCCATGAACTCAATAAAACCAGATTAATAATATTATAAACAGAACAACATAGCTACATGTACTCACTCACTTGTTTGACTGCTAATAACAAATTCTGCCTTTGTATCAACAAATGTTTAATATAATAGTTATTTTGAATGTTATGTTGTTAACTATTTTTAATATATTCAATTCAAACAACACTTAATTTATCAATTGTATTACACATATTAATAACAACTGATAAAACTTGTCAAATAATTTAAGAAATAAAATATATTCTACAGAAACTATTATTCCAACTTTTAATATAATATATACTATATTACTAACTGCTATCAGTATGTCATTATAATATATAGTGATGTAAAAATAATGTAATGATGAATTCAGTATGGATCTTTAATTTCTTTCTTCATAATAGATTACTAAACACATCGTTCTTTGAATTCAGGACATCTAATGAATAATACAAACATTGTGCTGTTTCTTACTTTAAGATTTATCAATCTGACAATGTACAAAAACTTTCTTATAATACAATATATTATAACGATGTCATGTGGTCATGTGTTTGTTAAAATGTATACAATATAAATGTAAAGTGAAATGTTATTATATTGTTTACAAGGACAGTATTAAGAAAATTCTACTTTATCTGGATCTATGGCAAGATGGTGTGACGGAGATATCTCATGAATAGGTGTTGGGTATAATATAACTTTATAACATACTAAAGTGATTGGTTGTCTTTAGGTCTTGGCAGCAAAATAATTGCCACTTACAAAATGTAATATATATATTCTCAATTATTAGTCCATACAGTATGTAATGAGTATTTGGCATCACCCACTCTTTACGTCCTCTAATGGGTCTTTCAAAAGAATTTTAAAGTTGTTTACAATGTTACGCTATACCTGGCATGGGTGAGAACTTACGTCATCCTAGCTATGTGCAGCAGCAAGCTTTGAGACTCAATTCACCTTTTAATATTAAAAGGTGTCATCCCGCGGTGGAAATATCTTTAATTGAAGATAAAATACAGAGCGGCACTAATTGAGATCAAACCTCATGCGACTCTTTGAAAAAGAGATTGGGGGTCTAGTCAGATATTTAATCAGCGAATATTTACTAGTACTAAACGATTTGTTGAACAACGTTATTCTGCCAGACTTAGACGTAGAAGAAGAAAACGGAGCAAACATGGAGAAATTTGAGCAGTTTGTCAAATACATTGATGGCGAGGACGAGCAGAGCCAAGAACCACAATGTGCTCGCAAACTCCTCTTGCCGACCCCGCGTTATCTTACGTGTAAAGTGAAGTTACTCAACTCAGAATTATGGAAGTGTTTCTCTTCTGTAGGAACTGAAATGATTATAACTAAAAGTGGAAGGTAAGACATATAGCTTGTTTTGCTCTCTATTTGACTGCCTTGTTTATACATGCACATTTTCTAGGAGAATGTTTCCAGCCATTGATATTTCAGTTGCTGGTTTATCTCCAGACTCTCTTTACAAAGTCTACCTTGACGTTTTACCGTTTGATGATCATCGTTACAAATACATCCAAGCAGATTGGCAACAAGTGGGGAAAGCCGGACATAAAACTTCTTATCGCAGTTATGTTCACCCTGATTCGCCAAATACTGGAGCCTACTGGATGGAGAAACCAATATCGTTTAAATTAGTCAAATTAACTAACTGTAAATCAACTAAATGCGATGATCAGGTAATATCATAATAATAACTACAACAATACTAATATTATGTGTCTTTGTCACATTTATAATCATTATTCTATAAATTCTAGATCATTCTCAACTCTATGCAAAAGTACATTCCTTCTATTCGGATTAGACGTGAATCTAAAAAGGACAAGCCAGTAACTCAATCATTCCAGTTTCCAGAAACTACTTTCATTGCCGTTACGGCATATCAAAACAGCAAGGTAAGAAACACTAAAACAGTATACTATTATCACCCTAACACATAAGCCTATAACTATTAACGAATATAATATTTGCTTCTATCAGATGAAACAATTGAAAATTGAACATAATCCGTATGCCCGTGCATTTCGAGACTCCATACCTTCTGAAACTACCAGTAAAGCACTGAAAAAAGGAGGCTACGTTTGTAGTCCAACAATAACAGTTTCACCTCCTCGACATCAGTCTCTTCCATCATTCAATGCACATATCAATGAAGAAAGTGATGCAACTCATACCAATGTAGAATCCGGTAATTTTTGTGCAAACACTTAAGCTCTCATCTCTCTTTAAATTATTGACATCATGCAATTAACACTTTAAGCTCAGATTGTTTCATCTTTTTTTTTTCTTTCCTCAAGATTTTGTAAGTTTAGAAATGCTCTACCCAGAAGACAGGGTGCCAACTATACCATCTAATCCACAACCCCTAGAAAGTCCGTATGGCTGTTCACTTGATTTTCCCTCAGATGAGTATAGTCAATTGAAAATTAAACATAATTCGTATGCCCGTGAATTTCAAGACTCCATACCTTCTGAGAGTACCAGTAAAGCAGCAAAAAAAGGAGGCTATGTTTGTAGTCCAACAATAACAGTTTCACCTCAATAACAGTTTCACCTCCTCGACATCAGTCTCTTCCATCATTCAATGCACATATCAATGAAGAAAGTGATACCACTCATACAAGTGTAGAATCCGGTAATTTTTGTGCAAATACTTAAGCTCTCATCTCTCTTTAAATTATTGACATCATGCAATTATCACTTTAAGCTCAGATTGTTTCATCTTTTTTTTTCTTTCCTCAAGATTTCGTAAGTTCAGAAATGCTCTACCCAGAAGACTCGGTACCAACTATACCATCTAATCCACAACCCCTAGAAAGTCCATATGGCTGTCCACTTAATTTTCCCCCAGATGACTATAATCTTTACAACAGTGCTTTAATATATCAACTTCCACCAATAGAATCATTTTCAGAGCGTTACTTACGTCAAACATCTCAGTAAGTTACCTCAATATCATTTAGAGAGTTGTGAGCTTTTTTTTATTAAAGGATGTATTTGGAAGCTCAAGCTCAAGAGGTAATTATAAGTCCCGTTAAAATGCCAGAGTGTCTACAATTACGTGCTCTACCAAAACTTATTGATCTTGAATATGAAGATGAGTTATAATGGAAATCCTACATGAATAGAAATTTAACTTCTCAAAATTTTGGTTTATTTATTTTTCTTTGGCACATTCAACTTGTTATTTGTCAAAATTCAATGTTTTATCTATATCTTAATAACTCAGTCCTCATGTTCAGATTCTAATTTACATCCATTATGATCCATTGGTGATCCCATCATCGAAGAATATTCCCACTGGAAAAAACCACAACCATAATTATCACTTTCAGCATCTAATTCTTCACCTCCATATTGTCTTCCAATTGATTGTTATCTTCTTTGCTATCGATATCAGGAACATCTGTTATTTTTCTTCTTTTTGGCACATCTTATAGCAAAAAAACAAACTATATGTTTGCGTGTGTGACAATTAGTATATACATAGAAATCTTTCTTCAGAAGTTGTTTTATGTGTAGTTTTCTTTGGCCTAAATAACAAAACATTATTATAAAGTTACAAGGTTTAAAACAACTAAAATAAAAAAAATCATAGTTCCAGTTCTCTTAATGTCGTTAATGCACTGGCAGATCCTAGCTGCAGGCCTATTAAGCTCTACTCTGTATCCATCAGTGTAATGATTTGAAATGATAGGCAACTTCAAAGAGTTGAAAATTTGCTCTTTTAATGAGCAATTAATTTAGTTAACAAACAGAACCTTAAAGAACTGCTGTTGACACGGCAAAACTGTTTATGTCATATCCATCGGGGTCTATAAATATTGACATAGTTACCACAAGTGAGAGATTGATATTGTGTGTTAGGATGTTGTTTAGTGTAATAGAATGTATTAGATTAACTATCAAGAACAATACAGTATGGCTTTGTTGTGTTAATATTTGTTCTATTAGTATATGTGTAGACCTTACATTATTTTCTCATCATTTATAAATACTGTGTACACATGATATACTTACGATAGTATTAATTGTTCTCAATTGTAGGTTCTTACTCACACCAACTGGTTGACTATAGCTAATACCATATAAGGGAGGTTGTAGGAGAGGACAGAGAACAATGAAATTCTCCTTACCATTTATCTCTGATAAAATGAGCCAGTAATAATTATACTTTATATTATAGGGTCTTGGTGTTATTGCTATAAGTAATGTCTCTACATTTAACACTAATACACCTCCAGTTTGTACTGGAGTTATTATTATTTTACTGTAGTTATGTATTGGAGTACTGGAGTTAAGTATTACTTTGATAATGATTATTACAGTGAGTTTACTTACAATTATTAATAATACACTAGAAAATTCTAACATGTTAAATTTGTCATACAATTGTGAGTATTATCTTATTAATTATAGTGTACTAGTGGATAGATTTATTTTCTACATTCAATGATGAAAGAAGTACTGTAAATATGATCAGTACAATTGAACTTGAAACCTCACTATCATTACAATATCTTAGTCTTTAATATAGAAATATACATATAAATTGAAAATCACTTGAGGTGAAAGTACAAAGTACTTTCTCCATATGATCACTGTAGTCAAATATTAATATGTATATAATATTCTATACAGAGTCTTCTTTGACAGCTTATCATTGCAATACATGTTTAACTGTACAAATAACACACAATTTATGTCACAATCATATTTTCATTATAAACCATTACAGATAACAGCAGTCACATGTACAGTAATACTAATAATAGGTATACATTATATAACACAGCAATCACAATGACACATAGTAATAAGTACAATTGTTGTACAAACATAAAACAATAACCATATGTAAATAATAATACTAAAAGACACAGAGCAAAAAACAATAATATTATTAATAATAAGTCCTAGTTGTTTTGTAGTGTCTTTTATCACTAAACTTCACTTTCACTTTGCTGTTTATGAGACTCATCTGCATAATAGCGTGCAGCTCTAGGAGTATAGGTATATTGAGGAAGTTGAGAGAGTAGAATTTTATCATTAGCTTCCAATCCTGCTTTAAAGGCATTCGCAACACGAATCTATGAGTGAGTGTGAGAGAGAATGAGTTTTAAAAATTTACACATACTTGAAGACGTGTAAATGACTTGATCCACAAGAGACATGCTCTGTTATCATCAAACTCCCAATCAATGTCATCATCGTCATCATCTAAAGTTAGAAAGTAACAGCCACAGATCAGGAGTGAGGTGAGTTGTCTTGATAACATGCACGTGTGTTCAGTTCAGGTACTTCAATCCAGAGAACTTGGAAGATAACTTGCATGCTCAAAATACCAATGAAGATATAGTTGGTGTGGATGTTAGTGGAAACATTCCATTTATGTTTGTCAGATTGCAGAGTGTGGATGTAAACTGTTATGTTATATCCATGAACTCAATAAAACCAGATTAATAATATTATAAACAGAACAACATAGCTACATGTACTCACTCACTTGTTTGACTGCTAATAACAAATTCTGCCTTTGTATCAACAAATGTTTAATATAATAGTTATTTTGAATGTTATGTTGTTAACTATTTTTAATATATTCAATTCAAACAACACTTAATTTATCAATTGTATTACACATATTAATAACAACTGATAAAACTTGTCAAATAATTTAAGAAATAAAATATATTCTACAGAAACTATTATTCCAACTTTTAATATAATATATACTATATTACTAACTGCTATCAGTATGTCATTATAATATATAGTGATGTAAAAATAATGTAATGATGAATTCAGTATGGATCTTTAATTTCTTTCTTCATAATAGATTACTAAACACATCGTTCTTTGAATTCAGGACATCTAATGAATAATACAAACATTGTGCTGTTTCTTACTTTAAGATTTATCAATCTGACAATGTACAAAAACTTTCTTATAATACAATATATTATAACGACGTCATGTGGTCATGTGTTTGTTAAAATGTATACAATATAAATGTAAAGTGAAATGTTATTATATTGTTTACAAGGACAGTATTAAGAAAATTCTACTTTATCTGGATCTATGGCAAGATGGTGTGACGGAGATATCTCATGAATAGGTGTTGGGTATAATATAACTTTATAACATACTAAAGTGATTGGTTGTCTTTAGGTCTTGGCAGCAAAATAATTGCCACTTACAAAATGTAATATATATATTCTCAATTATTAGTCCATACAGTATGTAATGAGTATTTGGCATCACCCACTCTTTACGTCCTCTAATGGGTCTTTCAAAAGAATTTTAAAGTTGTTTACAATGTTACGCTATACCTGGCATGGGTGAGAACTTACGTCATCCTAGCTATGTGCAGCAGCAAGCTTTGAGACTCAATTCACCTTTTAATATTAAAACGTGTCATCCCGCGGTGGAAATATCTTTAATTGAAGATAATATACAGAGCGGCACTAATTGAGATCAAACCTCATGCGACTCTTTGAAAAAGAGATTAGGGGTCTAGTCAGATATTTAATCAGCGAATATTTACTAGTACTAAACGATTTGTTGAACAACGTTATTCTGCCAGACTTAGACGTAGAAGAAGAAAACGGAGCAAACATGGAGAAATTTGAGCAGTTTGTCAAATACATTGATGGCGAGGACGAGCAGAGCCAAGAACCACAATGTGCTCGCAAACTCCTCTTGCCGACCCCGCGTTATCTTACGTGTAAAGTGAAGTTACTCAACTCAGAATTATGGAAGTGTTTCTCTTCTGTAGGAACTGAAATGATTATAACTAAAAGTGGAAGGTAATACATATAGCTTGTTTTGCTCTGTATTTGACTGCCTTGTTTATACATGCATATTTTCTAGGAGAATGTTTCCAGCCATCGATATTTCAGTTGCTGGTTTATCTCCAAACTCTCTTTATTCTATGTACCTTGACGTTTTACCGTTTGATGATCATCGTTACAAATACATCCAAACAGATTGGCAACAAGTGGGGAAAGCCGGACATAAAACTTCTTATCGGAGTTATGTTCACCCTGATTCACCAAATACTGGAGCCTACTGGATGGAGAAACCAATATCGTTTAAATTAGTCAAATTGACTAACAGTAAATCAACTAAATGCGATGATCAGGTAATATCATCATAATAACTACAACAATACTAATATTGTGTGTCTTTGTCACATTTATAATCATTATTCTATAAATTCTAGATCATTCTCAATTCAATGCAAAAGTACATTCCTTCTATTCGGATTAGACGTGAATCTAAAAAGGACAAGCCAGTAACTCAATCATTCCAGTTTCCAGAAACTACTTTCATTGCCGTTACGGCATATCAAAACAGCAAGGTAAGAAACAGTAAAACAGTATACTATTATCACCCTAAAACATAAGCCTATAACTATTAACGAATATAATATTTGCTTCTATCAGATAAAACAATTGAAAATTGAACATAATCCGTATGCCCGTGCATTTCGAGACTCCATACCTTCTGAGAGTACCAGTAAAGCAGCGAAAAAAGGAGGCTACGTTCGTAGTCCAACAATAACAGTTTCACCTCCTCGACATCAGTCTCTTCCATCATTCGATGCACATATCAATGAAGAAAGTGATGCAACTCATACCAATGTAGAATCCGGTAATTTTTGTGCAAATACTTAAGCTCTCATCTCTCTTTAAATTATTGGCATCATGCAATTATCACTTTAAGCTCAGATTGTTTCATCTTTTTTTTCTTTCCTCAAGATTTCGTAAGTTCAGAAATGCTCTACCCAGAAGACAGGGTACCAACTATACCATCTAATCCACAACCTCTAGAAAGTCCATATGGCTGTCCACTTAATTTTCCCCCAGATGAGTATAGTCAATTGAAAATTGAACATAATCCGTATGCCCGTGAATTTCGAGACTCCATACCTTCTGAGAGTACCAGCAAAGCAGTGAAAAAAGGAGGCTACGTTCGTAGTCCAACAATAACAGTTTCACCTCCTCGACATCAGTCTCTTCCATCATTCAATGCACATATCAATGAAGAAAGTGATACCACTCATAGCAGTGTAGAATCCGGTAATTTTTGTGCAAATACTTAAGCTCTCATCTCTCTTTAAATTATTGACATCATGCAATTAACACTTTAAGCTCAGATTGTTTCATCTTTTTTTTCTTTCCTCAAGATTTCGTAAGTTCAGAAATGCTCTACCCAGAAGACAGGGTGCCAACTATACCATCTAATCCACAACCCCTAGAAAGTCCATATGGCTGTCCACTTAATTTTCCCCCAAATGACTATAATCTTTACAACAGTGCTTTAATATATCAACTTCCACCAATAGAATCATTTTCGGAGCCATATCTCCGTCAAACATCTCAGTAAGTTACCTCAATATCATTTAGAGAGTTGTGAGCTTTTTTTATTGAAGGGTGTATTTGGAAGCTCAAGCTCAAGAGGTAATTATAAGTCCCGTTAAAATGCCAGAGTGTCTACAATTACGTGCTCTACCAAAACTTATTGATCTTGAATATGAAGATGAAGATTAGAATGGAAATCCTACATGAATAGAAATTTAACTTCTCAAATTTTGTTTTATTTATTTTACTTTGGCACATTCAACTTATTATTTGTCAAAATTCAATGTGTTATCTATATATTAATAACTCAGTCCTCATATTCAGATTCTAATTTACATCCATTATGATCCATTGGTGATCCCATCACTGAAGAATATTCCCACTGGAAAAAACCACAACCGTAATTCTCACTTTCAGCATCTAATTCTTCACCTCCATATTGTCTTCCAATTGATTGTTATCTTCTTCTTTGCTATCGATATCAGGAACATCTGTTATTTTTCTTCTTTTTGGCACATCTTATAGCAAAAAAACAAACTATATGTTTGCATGTGTGACAATTAGTATATACATAGAAATCTTTCTTCAGAAGTTGTTTTATGTGTAGTTTTCTTTGGCCTAAATAACAAAACATTATTATAAAGTTGCAAGGTTTAAAACAACTAAAATAAAATAACTCATAGTTCCAGTTTTCTTAATGTCGTTAATGCACTGGCAGATCCTAGCTGCAGGCCTATTAAGCTCTACTCTGTATCCATCAGTGTAATGATTTGAAATGATAGGCAACTTCAGAGAGTTGAAAATTTGCTCTTTTAATGAGCAATTAATTTAGTTAACAAACAGAACCTTAAAGAACTGCTGTTGACACGGCAAAACTGTTTATGCCATATCCATCGTGGTCTATAAATATTGACATAGTTACCACAAGTGAGAGATTGATATTGTGTGTTAGGATGTTGTGTAGTGTAATAGAATGTATTAGATTAACTATCAAGAACAATACAGTATGGCTTTGTTGTGTTAATATTTGTTCTATTATTGTTGTTGTTATATTTGGTTTAATCACGTCTTTGGTTTGGTACTGGGAAGTCTGTATAAATAAGGATTGTGTATTGATTAGTTAGGTTAATAACTCACTTGTGATCTTGTCTTCATTCTTTGATTGTTATTACTATAGCCAATAGTATAGTAAACACTATTACTGACTTTAATGTTAATATAACAGAAAATAATTAAAAGATAAATGATACCATTATTAAAATATTAGTATCTATCAAGTGTAATATTTTCAGCTACACTTGTTTTTCAAACCCTTCTGGTCTTCCATGATCTATTGTTTTGTTCTTATTGTTTCTTTGAAACCAGTGTCTTCACAGTGTACAGGATGGTATTCTCACCTCACATACTAACCTCAGTCTCCAGTCTTCATTATTAACATAATAAGGATTACAGTTGTGTTGGAAAGATGGCTGTATATGTAATGTTAGCACTTCACAAAACTTATTTCTTACATTTGATATTATTTACTATTAACTTTACCTTTAATACCAATTCCTATAAAAATCAAGAGCTAATTTAATTTTTTTTTGTTCATTAAAAAACATAACTGTATTACAGACTTATTTTGCAGTAACAAAACAGTTATAGTAGATGTAATGGTCATTATGTATAAAGAACTTCACTCCAGTATGATTACTGTAGATACTAAAGTTAGTAACTAAAAGAGGAACATTAAAAGATAGTTAGTAATCAATGATATACTTTACCTAGTTGGATATCAGTGACTTGAGATATGACATTATCTACTTGACAAGTAGATAATGTCATATCTTAGGAGGAGGACCAGCAGGAGAGAATGTTATTTTTATTTAGTGAGTAGGAAGATTTAAGAGAAAAATGTCAATATTACATAATACCTGATATGGCATAGATTCTAACTCCAGTATAAACTGAGGTGGACTAGAAGAAATTATATTAATACAACTCTCACTATTCCCTTCAGTCAAGAATTGTCCTGATACATTATGTTATGACAGAAGGGTTTACGAGAACATTTACCCTCAACTACACACCACCCACACAGTGGATTACCCACGCTAACACACTCACTACAACTAGTAGTACTAGTACACTCCTCTATATTTAAACCAATCACCTATCAACAAACATATGTTATATAGTACTATGTATATATACTAATACTTACATCAGTAGTTCCATTAATTCCATACATATAGTTTGAACCTTCTGACCAGGTAAGACTAGTTACAACCTCAGACTAAGGTTCCATTATCCCATAAATATTGTATAACAAATTAACGCATCAACTAGAATATAATATATACCTCTGACCTCGTTAATATAGTATTTGTTACTATCAGGGGATGTCAGTCCAAGAATAGATGTTAGTCCATTACTTATTGTAGTGTTAGTAATAATATTGGTAGAAGAAAGAACACCAGTAGAACCTACTCCTGGGTAAGTACTACTGATATCACACTGTAAAGGGAAAGAACAATTAAATACATTAATCGTGTCATAATTTAGCTCACCATAGTACTAGATTATCCAAAATAAGACTTCATCTCCCACTGAATGTAACTATTACCACTATTACGTACAACACAGGACTGATAGGCACTGTCCATTCTGGAGTTAATAATTGTAAGATTATAAGATCTCTACTAGGTGAACTTTGTGCTATTAATGCCTCTCAATTTAACACTGATAGACCTTTGATAGTGGGATTAAAGAGAGTATTTCCATCACAACTGAATACCACTTCATATTGATTGTTACCACTGTCAGCAGTACTGTTACATACTTTAACAATACAAACGTCATCATTACCACTAGTTGTATTTGCTACAATATAGTAAGTATATCCAGACTGGAAGAAACCACCATAAAACTCTTGGTCAACTCTGTTCTGGAAAGTTAATGATTAGTGTTGTAATTGTTTAACAATAACTAAAACTAAAACTATTTTTGTAATGGCCAAATCATTATTGTTAACAATAACAAACTATAACTAAAATTAACCAGCCATTGATTTACAAATAATAACAAAAAGTAAAATTGGACAAAAGTAGTTGTGAATTTTAGCCATTCCATTCCAGATTTCACACAATCAGATCAGTTAACCATTCAAAGGTGTAAACAGTTAAACACAGACTAAAATAACAATATACTTACCTCCTGACCACTGGGTATATTACATGTAATAATATTGTCACTAGTTTGTATACCAGTTCAAACTATGTTACCAAATAAATATTGGTATGTTATACCACTAGTCTGAATGGAGAGAATGAAAGAGAGATGAAAGCAATTAACCTGTATATGTTTTTAAACATAGATGGACATTTTTAGTTTGTTTATTGAGTATACTTCTGACTAATAACCTATCCACTGTGTATGAAGTCTTAAAATACATTCAAATAAAATGATATGACTTCAAAATCTTCAAATCAAACTACACCTTATATATTAGGATAATAGGATACACATCTCTATATTACCAATGCTTAATTCCTAAGCTTATCTCAATATTTATATCTCTGTATTACAGATTTATTTTGTAGTAACAGAACAGTTATAGAAGATGTAATGATTATTATGTATGAAAAACTTCACTCCAGTATGATTACTGTAGATACTAAAGTTAGTAACTAAAAGAGGAACATTAAAAGATAGTTAGTAATCAATGATGTACTTTACCTAGTTGGATATTGTGTGACATGAGATATGACATTATCTACTTGACAAGTGGCACTAGTACCATTTACTTGTAATGGACTTAATATCTCAATATTTAGGGATATCTTATTAAATACACAGAAATAATCCTATCCTGATAACTTAGCAGGAGGACCAGCAGGAGAGAATGATATCTTTATCTAGTGAGTAAGACTATTTAAGAAAAATTTCAATATAACATAATACCTGGTATGGTGGATTAAAAGCAATTATATTAATCCTCTGATCCGTCTACTAACTTATAAGGTTGTCATTGGGGCTTCACTGAGAGAAAAGGGACTGTACATTAGGACTGTAGCATTGTACTTTCTCTAGTTGAAGTACAGACATCAATTAACTAAAAAATGTTCATTATCAAATTTAAAACGTTAGAGAAGTTGTAAGATTATTGGACACGCTCTATTCCTTACAAGAGGCTGGGAGACAATGCCCAGATAATAGAGACGTGTCATAATGCATTATTTTAATGTTAGTATAACTACCTATAGGAAGTCCTATGCTCTCTTTAATCTCATAGTCCCATATGACATTGAGATGGGACTATGGGATTCCTAGGGAATTGTGATGGCAAATCTGGACAACACTGAATAATGATAGTGGTCTATAATTTGATATCACTGGTTTATTTTTACTTTTAGTTGGTTGATGCCATCTCTTTATGTAGATCCTCAAGAATTTGTAAAAATAATCATGTTAGAAAATGAAGAGAATGAAGAAGAGCTTCAGACCACTTTAGAAAGCCTTGATAGAAATTTTAATATATTAATTGTAACTGTTTGATCAGCTCTTGATCATAAACTACAACATCAACAACTAGTACTAGTGGACTTTAGTGGAACCCATCATGAAATAAAATGAGAATATGATATTCACTTTTCAATCAGATCTTGTAGCAATATGGACTAAATATGAGCAGTTGTTTATGTCTATTATGGAGAAATGCATCCCCTGATCTAGCTTACCAACTCATACCAAGCATTTTTGGCTAACAAAGTCTCCTCTCAGAAAGTGGTATCTTTTTCACAAGACAGCTTGGTATTACATGATTGGTGCCCATTTAAACAATTATCACAAATGTAGAAATGAGGTTACCAACTTGATGAAAGAGGCAAAGAAAGCCTACTATTCCATCTTGCTAATACAAGAGGATTTTAGAAAGTTATAAGACACCTTTATGATTCATCTAGCTCCTATACCTACTCTGTCTTGTGGTAGTGATTTACTAACTATTAATGTAGATAAATAATTGTTTAAACCACTTTTTCAGTGAATGTAACAACAGACGACTTCCTCCTATCATCTCAACTGATTGCCCAGTTTTAATTACATTAGATACTTATGTATGTACAGTTGAAGAGGTTAGTAATTAACTATCCACATCAACATAACTAATTCTAGTGGGTCTCATTGAATTACTAATCATATGCACAAAGCAACAACTGGTTCAAATGCTCCTTTCTTAACCAAGTTTTTTAATGTCGGTATTACCTCTGCCTCCTTCGCTCATTCTCAATTCCTGATAAGAAATTGTCAAACTTTTGTCAATTGACTAGAGTATCTAGTAATTCTATTAACTGGTTATACTTTGGTCTAACAGACATAGTAGGATCAGACATTACTAATAACTAGTATTTTATTGTGAAGGCATCTGACAAATACAATAGTTGTCAATCACAATTATAGACAAGTAAAAATTGTCATAAAAGACAAACATCACAATTATGATACCGTATAATAATTGCGAGATAATTAATTATGATGTAACATCATGTGATGTGCAATCAATAAATATTGACAAATATGGAATGTAATCCAGTAGCTGGTGATTTAAAATAGTAGGTACAAATTTATTGACTCTATTAACTTATGATCTTAATTTATAATTTCATCTTCAAAGTCTAATGGACTATCTGTACACTCATCTCTTTATTTCTTACATAGTTCAAAAGGGAGTTCATTAGAGACAGCTCTGTTAGTAAGACAGACATCTGAGAACACTCATTTTTGTCTTATAGAAAGATCACCAACTGCTATTAAGCCACTTCATTCTTGAGTGTAGTCTTAATGTATCCACCCACTTCCTCAAATATGTCCCTGAGGACATTATTATAATGCTCTCCAGAACCTCTTGTTCTCTTTGTTTTCATCTAGAGCCAGTCTTAAGTTCAGGTGTTGTAGTATTTACTATCACAGTTATAGTTACATTGCTGGTTACAGTATTACTGTCATCAGGAGTAATACTGCATACTATCCTCTTTCCAGGTACATAGAGCTCAGGGTTAGAGGTACATGTCCTACTGCCAAGGATAATAGAGAGTATTTCTAAGGATTGGATCCCCAAATTACTACCATATATGGTAACTTGTGTTCTTCCTTGAAGAGGACCATTTGTGGGACTAAAGTTATTAATGACAGGATTAGGACAGTCTCCATTCAATGTGACTTTATTATTAGTACACACACTCCTCTCGCTACACATATTACTATCACACAAACTACAGTCAAATCCATCAGCATCAGCATTTTTAATAACAAAAATTACCAAACAATAAATAGTTACTACAAAGGATAGCAACAAATTAATGAATGATAGTATTAAAGTATTGAATTGATAATAATTAAACATGATTGAGTTAATAAAAATAATAACCATTCTATTGATTTTTTATATGACTTAAATAAATAAAGTATTGTACTTGATTTCAATATAATAGGGTCATAGAGTATTTCTAGAAAGGATATTAAGGAAACAAAATTCTAAGGAGGTAGATATATAAAAAGGAACAGACAACATGAAGAAGTCAATTGGTGACAAATTTGATTTTCATATTTTAATTTTTTCTAAAAAGACATGTCTCACTCCATTAATTATAAACAAGATAACAGTAATAGTGTTATTTCTACATACTTGTAATAAAATGTTGAAATCAAGTAAATACTCTTATGATAATTACTTGTCTTATATATTTCGATATAGTACTTGGTATCTTTGTTATTATGTATAGAAATGATCACTTTATTCTTGTTTATCATTCACAGACTCAAAAATCATCACTACTGTTATTATATATTTTCATAAATGGTATATATATAAAGACAGTTATGTTAATATTATTTAAAGTACTGTACTAAATAAAAACAAAGTTACTGACATATATTTATAACACTATAATATGTTGTCATGAGTAACAACTGACAAGATAAAAACAGTATATCATCCATTGACTTATATATAGTCATCATCATCATTATTATTATTATCAGTTGTAACTGTTTCTGGTAGTCTATCTGGTGGTAGAGGAGGAGGTTCATTGTTAGTATCTGGTCCAGTTGAGTAAGGTAACTCCTCATATGTATGTATATCACTGGTTGTGATATAGGCTGGGTTGAATTGAGAAGGTACAATACCAGTACTGTCCTGATAAACTATGTTAGGAGATATTTTAACTATTTCATTTCCTCCAGTATCACTATGATAAAAGAAATAAATTGATAGTAAATTTTATTTTCTCATACTTTGTTGAATTATTTCTTGTTCTCTTTGATGTATTTTGATACCACAATATCACTATAACAATAATAACTATTAATAAAATTATAACAATTATTATTATTACTGCTCCAATAATACCACCAACTACTGCACTACTAATTGGAGAACTATCTTGTGTACCATAAATAAGAGTCCAATTGATAATATCAGTAGAATTACTGGGAAATCTTAAATAACTACCAACTTGAACCTAAACATAAAGTGGAAATCAACAATAGGAAATATGAGATATATATACTTACAGTAACATTTATAACTGTATACTGATATTTAACTGGTGGTATACATGCTATGATCTGAGACATATATCACTTGATATCAATACATATTACATGATTCATACTTTATTTGATAGAGACTCAATTCTACATTCCTCAGAACCAACTTTCACATTTATTTCTGAACTAATCACAGATTGAATATTATTTCCCTATAAACAAATGTGATAAATTATATAACTACATTAAGTGGAGACACTGACTCTTATCCTAATAGTCTGTGAACTATCTCCTAAATCCACATTACGATCATTAGAATCAATTCCATTGAAAATAGGATTTGGTTTGAGAGTAAGTCTGAACTCAGACTGACTACTGTCTGGTAAAGTAACTCCATCTAGTATCAATGTATAAGTCACTGTGTTATCAATGGCACTTGTAATGTTAACTCCACTAATAGGAGGAGCTATACACTGTAGTTTAGTACTACTAACATTAACACATTTCTATAACAGAGAGAAGTCAGATCATTACATTAAACTAGTATATTGGTCATACCTCAGTGCTAGTAGGAAATCTAGAGTCAGTGATATGTATCATAGGAGACTGGATTACATCTACATTAGTACCAGTAAAGTTCAACTTGATACCTCCACTATATAACAGACAATACATCACTTAGTCTCATAATGTACTCTACTTACACTGGTATAGTTATTTGTGGACTCAGTGAACTAAATGTAGGATCTGGTTTATAAAGATATGTCACTGCAGAATTACTAAACTCTGCTTCATTTACTGACACTATTATAGTCCTGGTACAATTAACAGAAGAAACATTAGCTGAAGTACATTGGATTTGACTTGAGTGAATGTTTCTGAGAAGAGAACCAATCTTATATGATACTAGTGTGTACTATAGTAACTCACATGATATTGCACTCAATATCAGGACAGTGACTGCTCCTCTTTCTCCTCTTATTTGATGAGGACTCTCTCATGATTATGTTGGTCTCTTCTTTGTTACCAATGTCCAAGTTAGTTCCTTCTACTCTCACTAGAGTACCTCCACTAGCTGGACCAAATGTAGGACTCACTGACTGAATAAAAGGGGTCAGAAATTGGAACTGTGTACTACTGACAGCTGTCTTAAGTTGAAGTGCCGTAGTATTTACTATCACAGTTATAATTACAGTGCTGGTTACAGTATTATTGTCATCAGGAGTAATACTACATACTATCCTTTTTCCAGGTACATAGAGTTCAGGATTAGAGGTACATGTCCTACTACCGAGGGTAACAGAGAGGATTTCTGATGACTGGGTACCCAAATTACTACCATTTATTACAACACGAGTTCTTCCTTGAGGAGGACCATTTATGGGATTAAAGTTAGTGATGACAGGATTAGGACAGTCTCCACTCATTGTGACTATATTATTAGTACACACACTCCTCTCACTACACATATTATTATCACACCAACTACAGTCAAATCCAGTGTTAATATTCTTAGCTAAACATGAAGAACAACCATTAGCCAATGTAGGACAATTGTATAGGACCACTATATATAAGAGAGAATACTCACAGTTTACTTTATATAATAAACTTACCATCGATGGTGTCTCCAGTAGTAGTCTCTATATCATAGGATTTGGTATTAGAGATCTGTCTGAGAATGACAGGATGTGTCTGAGTCTGAGTATGACCTCCACTAAATGACAACTGCAATAACATAATGACAGGGACATATCTTCTAATCATACAATATACTTACCTCCTGACCACTGGGTATATTACATGTAACAATATTGTCACTAGTTTGTATACCAGTTCAAACTATGTTACCAAATAAACATTGGTATGTTATACCACTAGTCTGAATGGAGAGAGAGAGAGAGAGAAGAAGGAAACTAACCATTAAGTGTTTTTATAGACTGTATATTCCTTTTAAACATAACATGATGGACATATTTAGTTTATTGAATATACTTATGACCAATAATCTATCCACTATGTATGAAGTCTTAAAATATATAAAAATCTTAAGATCAAATCATTATATCTTATCTACTAGAATGCATCTGCCAATACTTAAGAATATTGTACTTGAGTTTCATACAATATTTTCCTTTATTGCTAGCATATCAAACTTATAATATATGTGTACATCTTGGGTTTTCTCATCATCTATAAATATTGTGGACACATGATATACTTACCATAGTATTAAAAGTTGTTAATTGTAGGTTCTTACTCACATCAACTGGTTGACTATAGCTATTACCATATAAGGGAGGTTGTAGAAAAGGACAGAGATCAGTGGAATTCTCCTCACTAGTTATCTGTGATTAAATGTATCAGTAATAATTATACTTTTATATTATAGGGTCTTACTCTTATCCAGTATTGATATCCTCCAGTACAAGTAGAGTTATCTCCAGTACATGTAAAATCTAACTGACACCATCCACATATACCATCTGTTGACACACAAGGACTACATCTGAAATGAAAAGAAAGAAAAAACAAGCAAACAAATTTGTGAGAGAGAAGGAAACAATAATATTATTAGCTCGTGTAAGGTATCTAACCAAATAATATTTAACATTTATGAGATAATTTATCTACATATTTATATTAGAAATGTATGTATAATGATTAATATACTATATTATTACACTAAGAATGTATAATGATTGATATATTATATATTCTCCAGGTGTGCGTGACTACTAATCAATTCTACATTCTTCGATTAATTCAATTACTTTTGTAAAACACAATATAAGAATAATAATTTTTACTATACTATAATTGAGTTAAGAATGCTTCCAATTCATTAGTAATATAAACATTTACTTTGTAGTAACAGAACAGTTATAGAAGATGTAATGGTCATTATGTATGAAGAACTTCACTCCAGTATGATTACTGTAGATATTAAAGTTAGTAACTAAAAGAGGAACATTAAATGATAGTTAGTAATCAATGATGTACTTTACCTAGATGGATATCAGTAACTTGAGATATGACATTATCTACTTGACAAGTGGCACTAGTACCATTTACTTGTAATGGACTTAATATCTCAATATTTAGAGATGTGTTATTAAATATACAGAAATACTCCTCTCCTGATAACTTAGGAGGAGGACCAGCAGGAGAGAATATTATCTTGATCTAGTGAGTAAGAGTATTTATAAAAAAATTTCAATATAACATAATACCTGGTATGGCATTGATTCTAACTCCAGTATAAACTGAGGTGGATCAATAGTGACAGTATTAATACAACTGTCATTGTTTCCTTGAGTCAAGAATCGTCCTGATACATCAAAGTCCTGACAAAAAGGTCTACGAGAACATCTACCCTCGACTACACACCACCCACACAATGGATTACCCAAACTAACACACTCATTACAACTAGTAGCACTAACACACTCCTCTATCTTTAAGCCAATCACCTATCAACAAACATTATGTTATATAGTACTATATATATGTATATATTCGTACTTACATCAGTAGTTCCTTTAATACCATAAACATAGTCTGAACCTTCTGACCAGGTAAGACTAGTTACTGAACTAGACATCTCAACCTCAATAATAAGACTAAGGTTCCCATTATCCCACAAATACTGTAGAACAAATTAACACATCAACTAGAGTATAGTATATATCTCTGACCTTGTTAATATAGTGTTTGTTACTATCAGAGAATGCAATATAAATGAAGTTGAGATCATCTACAGTCAGTCCAAGAATAGATGTTAGTCCATTACTTATTATAGTGTTAGTAATAATATTGTTAGAAGAGAGAACACCAGTAGAACCTACTGCCGGGTAAGTACCACTAATATCACACTATAAAAAGAAAGAAAAATTAATTCCATTCCATTAAATATGTCATAATTTAGCTCACCATAGTACCAGATAATCCTGAACAAGACTGGAACCCCCACTGAATGTTACTATCACCACTATTACCTACTACACAGGACTGATAGGCACTGTCCATTATTGAGTTAATATTAGTAAGATTATAAGAACAGATTTTACTAGATGAACCCTGTGGTGTTATTGCTATCAGTAATGTCTCTCCATTTAACACTGATACACCTTTGATAGCGGGAGCAAAAAAAGAATTTCCATCACAACCTAATACCACTTCATATTGATTGTTGAAATCAATGTTACCACTGTCAGCAGTACTGTTACATACTCTAACAATACGAAGTTCATCATTACCACTAGTCGCATCTGTTACAATATAATAAGAATATTCAAACTGGAAGAAACCACCATAAAACTCTCGGCCACCTCTGTTCTGGAAAGTTGAATGTGTTACTTGATTATTTCCATTAGTTCTTGATAGTGAGTTACCAGCAAAACCATACTGCCGAAAATAAATATGTCTATCGTAACTTCCAGTGTAGAAACTTTCTCCTCCATTGATAGGAGCAGTGAACACAACAATCTTATCATTAGCTTCAACACCAGGGAGTACATTAGAGACAACTCTGTTAGTAACACTGAGATCTGATCCATTAAGAGCTAAACAAGAGCCATCAGTATAACACACTACCAACCATTGACCATCCTGTGTAGCAGCTAACCTCAGTATTTGATTGGACAATGATATCTGTTGTACTTGTTGTAGATCAGATGAAAGTTGGTAGAGAGTACTACTAGTACTAGCAAATACTTTATCTCCACCAACAGCTAGAGAGCTAACACTCCCAGTTAGAAGAGTGAAAGAAGGAGACTGAGCCCCAACACTTGTTAACAAATGAAGTATCAGCAAAAGTGAGGGAACACTCATTTTTGTCTTGTTTACAATGCATAGAAAAGATGACTAACTGTTGTTAAACAAGGGCGGATCTAAGGGGTGCTTTTTATTCTGTAATAATATTCATGGTCAAATAATTCCAAGTCAGTCTTGTGGTAATAATTATTACTTAAATATATTCATAGCAAATTCTTACAAAGCTATACCTCTATGTTTGCTGTGATAGGTCACGTCTAGTGAATAATATTGTGAATATGGCAAAGTATTAGGTAACATTGACTTTTTTGGGAGTAGCTGCTGTTACTCCTCCTGAGAAAAGGATAGCATCTGAGAATGACCATTTTCTACTACTAGCCTTAATTCTAGCTCTTCTAATAGCTCTGTTTCAAACAAAAAAGCTTTCTGAGTTACAATGTCCTCATGACATTGGTGAAGTTATGATGTTGCTCATACTCTCACTGATCTAGAGAAGTAAATTAGAATAATTAACAATTATAATTATTGATAATATTATTCAGGTTATATTAAAATTACTTTAATTGATACTTCAATTATGTAACTTCATAACTAAAGTTTTCAAACCTGATAATGTCTTTGTGTTTCCAACACATGACAAATTCAGGAAAAAAGGGTAAATTCTCTTGAGTGGATAAAAACAAAACAGTCCTTGGTTAAATTATTCCAAATTACTTGATGGAGGTTTCTGTCTTCCTTGTGTCATCTCCACAAGAGCAAGCTATGGTAGTGGTGATCTTAGTGTGTTAGTTAGTTGCCCAATGAAGACTTTCTACAAAGCCACAGAGATATTGAGAAGACACAGAACTCTGCAATATCATAAAATTCTATGGTTGATATGGTTTCCTTTCTTGATGTCATGGAGCAACATACACCATCAGTTGCAGCAATGACCATTTCTGCTCATGACCAACCAATTCAAGCAAATTGATCAAACTTGATTTCAATTGTAAAATCTATTTTTGTGGAAGACAGAATATTGTTCTTTGAGGCCACAGAGATGATGAAAAGTATTTTCATAATCTAGCTATTAACCCTGGTAACTTCAATCTTTGCTTTACTTTCATATTGAGTTGGGTGATGAAGTGTTGTAGAAGCCATAAAGTGGAAATGGAATATGGAATATATATAATATGAGATATATATACTTACAGAAACATTTATAACTGTATACTGAAATTTAACTGGTGTTATACATGCTATGATCTGTGACATATATCACTTGATATCAATACATATTACGTGATTCGTACTTTATTTGACAGCTGTCTTAAGTTGAGGTGCAGTAGTATTCACTATCACAGTTATAGATACATTGGTGGTTACAGTATTATTGTCATTAGGAGTAATACTACATACTATCCTCTTCCCAGGTACATACAAATCTGAGTTAGAGGTACATGTCCTACTGCTGAGGGTAACAGAGAGTATTTCTGATGACTGGGTACCCAAATTATTTCCAGATATGGTAATATGTGTTCTTGTTTGGGGAGAATCACTTGTGGGAGTGAAGTTGTTAATGACAGGATTAGGACAGTCTCCACTCATTGTGACTATATTATTAGTACACACACTCCTCTCACTACACATATTACTATCACACCAACTACAGTCAAATCCAGTGTCAATGTTCTTTGCTAGACATGAAGAACAACCATTAGCCAGTGTAGGACAATTGTATAGGACCACTATATATAAGACAGAATACTCAGCAGTTTAGTATTAACTGTTCTTAATTGTAGGTTCTTACTCGCACTAACTGGTTGACTATAACTATTATTATATAAGGGAGGTTGTAGGAGAGGACAGAGATTAATGAAATCCTCCTCACCAGTTATCTGTGATTAAATGTACTAGTAGCAATTATACTTCTATATTATAGTGTTTTACTCTTATCCAGTTATTATCTATCTCCTCCAGCACAAGTAGAGTTATTTTCAGTATATTTATAATCTAACTGACACCATCCACTTTACTATCTTTTGACACACAAGGACTACATCTGAAATAAAATATCAACAAAAAGCTCAGACAAGCTATTTAATCAAGTCATGTTTATTTTACTATAAAATAATTTATCTACATACACTTCTCATGTGAATGGGAAAGTTATTATAAATATAAAAACATTATAATCACCAGATGTATGTGGCTACTAGTCAGTTAGTACATGAAATAATTATATCCATTCTTCCCATAGCTCTAATTATTGTAAACCTTAACTCATGTATGTATGAATAACAATTATTGTATGCCATACCAATTTAGGATAAATAATACATTAAATTCACACATATATGAGGAACAAAAGTATATAAGTCTGTAAAAATCAAGAGCTAATTTTGTTTTATATTGTTCATTAATGGAACATAACTGTATTACAGACTTACTTTGTAGTAACAGAACAGTTATAGAAGATGTAATGATTATTATGTATGAAGAACTTCACTCCATTATGATTACTGTAGATACTAAAGTTAGCAACTAAAAGAGGAACATTAAAAGATACTTAGTAATCAATGATGTACTTTACCTAGTTGGATATCAGTGATTTGAGATATGACATTATCTACTTGACAAGTGGCACTAGTACCATTTACTTGTAATGGACTTAATGTCTTAATATTTAGAGATGTGTTATTAAATACACAGAAATACTCCTCTCCTAATAACTTAGGAGGAGGACCAGCAGGAGAGAATCTTATCTTTATCTAGTGAGTAAGACTATTTGAGAAAGAAATTTCAATATAACATAATACCAGGTATGGCATTGATTTTAACTCCAGTTTAAACTGAGGTGGATTAAAAGCAATTATATTAATCTTCTGATCTGTCTGCTAACTTGTAAGGTTGTAATTGGGACTTCACTGTGAGAAAAGGGACTGTACTTTAGGACTGTAGTATTGTACTTTCTCTAATTGAAGTACAGACATCAATTAACTAAAAAAATGTTCATGATCAAATTGAAAAATTTAGAGAAGTTGTAAATTTATTGGACACACTCTATTCCTTACAAGAGGCTGGGAGACAATGCCCAGATAATAGAGACGTCTCATAATGCATTATTTTAATGTTAGTATAACTGCCTATAGGAAGTCCTGTGCTCTCTTTAATCTCATAGTCCCATATGACATTGAGATGGGACTATGAGATTCCTAGGGAATTCTGATGGCAAATCTGGACAACACTGAATAATGATAGTGGTCTATAATTTGATATCACTGATTTATTTTTACTTTTAGTTGGTTGATGCCATCTCTTTATGTAGATCCTCAAGAATTTGTAAAAATAGTCATGTTAGAAAATGAAGAGAATGAAGAAGAGGTTCAGACCACTTTAGAAAGCCTTGATAGAAATTTTAATATATTAATCATAACTGTTTGATCAGTTCTTAATCATAAACTACAACATCAACAACTAGTACTAGTGGACTTTAGTGGAACCCATCATGAAATAAGATGAGAATATGATATTCACTTTTCAATCAGATCTTGTAGCAATATGGATTAAATATGAGCAGTTGTTTATGTCTATTATGGAGAAATGCATCCCCTGATCTAGCTTACCAACTCATACCAAGCTTTTTTGGCTAACAAAGTCTCCTCTCAGAAAGTGGTATCTTTTTCACAAGACAGCTTGGTATCACATGATTAGTGCCCATTTAAGCAATTATCACAAATGTAGAAATGAGGTTACCAATTTGATGAAAGAGGCAAAGAAAGCCTACTATTCCATCTTGCTAATACAAGAGGATTTTGGAAAGTTATAAGGCACCTTTATGATTCATCTAGCTCCTATACCTACTCTGTCTTGTGGTAGTGATTTACTAACTATTAATGTAGATAGATAATTGTTTAAACCACTTTTTCAGTGAATATAACAACAGACGACTTCCTCCTATCATCTCAACTGATTGCCCAGTTTTAATTACATTAGATACTTATGTATGTACAGTTGAAGAGGTTAGTAATTAACTATCCACATCGACATAACTAATTCTAGTGGGTCTCATTGAATTACTAATCATATGCACAAAGCAACAACTGGTTCAAATGCTCCTTTCTTAACCAAGTTTTTAATGTCGGTATTACCTCTGTCTCTTTCGCTCACTCTCAATTCCTGATAAGAAAGTGTCAAACTTTTGGCAATTGACTAGAGTATCTAGTAATTCTATTAACAGGTTATACTTTGGTCTAATAGACATAACAGGATCAGACATTACTAATAACTAGTATTTTATTGTGAAGGCATCTGACAAATACAATAGCTGTCAATCACAATTATAGTCAAGGTAAAAATTGTCATAAAAGACAAACATCACAATTATGATACCATATAATAATTGCGAGACAATTAATTATGACGTAACATTGTGTGATGTGTAATCCATAAATATTGACCAAATATGGAATGTAATCCACTAGCTGGTGATTTAAAATAGTAGGTACAAATTTATTGACCCTATTAACTTATGATCTTAATTTATAATTTCATCTTCAAAGTCTAATGGACTATCTGTACACTCATCTCTTTATTTCTTACATAGTTCATCTATCCAACAACACATTGACATCAATTATTAATAACAAGTCACAAATTGATGATACAAGACCACAGGGAGTCACAGTTTATATAATTATAAAGTAAAGTATCATGATATTAAGACATTGATAACAGTTAATGAGTATTATTGCATATTGTCTATGTACAATTACTCTTTGTCATTTCCTATCACAGTTGTACTATCAGTGCAGTTTGTCAAACATAACTTGACATTTGATTCAATGACATAAGCTATACATATAGGGATACAATGCATACCATACTAAAGTTTATAATTAACTAGTGCTAAAGTACCTATTCATTAATGTTTATTGAGTATATAGCACTTACATATATATCATACATTAATATCAACACAAGAAGTCATCATACATGTATATTGTGAGTTAGCAATATAGACCTATTTGTTGACTAATTATGTCATTACATTGTAAAATGGTAGTTGTTAATACAACACATATACTATATATAATTACAAACATTCTCATGGCGGCAGGAATTTATACGAGTGGGGTATATTTAATAAAGTGATAATCACCTAAAGTTTTAGGTGATTATTATATATTAGTTCTCCTCCCATATTATATTAATATTATATTGTCATATTATATTATTGTCTTTCTCTATCTCTCCTTCCAGATCTCTGAGATTCTCTGTTGACATTAAGTTATGGTATTGATACTAGCTGGAGGCCATTATATTGTAATAATCACCTCATTTTAATTTAACATTTAACATATCACAATATTACAAATGGGTATCAAGTGATCCTAACTGTATGCCTGATTCATCAAACGATAACCACAAATGAATACGAAGAAAAGAATTGTAGTTATAGTTATGAATAGGTATTTACATATTAATTGTTCATACATATATAGATAATTTAATAGAAGTTCAGACTGGACTACACCACTAATGATTCTACTATTAACTTACAGTTAGTATATCATACCTTGTGTTATCAGTAAATACATTATAATTTTATGTTGATACTGACAATATTTCATAGGTATCTCCACTATTGTACCAGAGACACAATATGTCTACCTCAATCATTATATGACATTTGAATGTGCTAGCAAATTAACTGGATACACTCTCTTGGATTTTGTAATTGGGAATTGTGAGTTACCAGCTGGAATATGACTTATTAGAAGTTATATCTAAATTACCAGCACAGCAGTAAGTCACAGCTAGATTATAAAATATGTTATATTCAAAGTAATGGCATATTTAGATATTACATATAATACACACACTATATTATAGTTTAACTAGTATAGTTACTTTTATCTCTGTCTTCAATGCTTTTTTGTAAATAATTAACATTATTTGTAATAATTGCAAATTAGATTATAATATTGACTGAGTACTGGTGTTTCTATTACCTGCTAAACATTATGAAGATGAAAATGTTCGTCTGTGTAATGGAGGTCTATATCCATAATGACCAAAATATATTATCATATCACTTATATTCTTTTATTTAACCAAACAATACTTATTTCTTGTGACAACAATATCTCTTGTATGTTTGTCAGATTGCAGAGTATGGATGTAAACTGTTATGTTACATACATTATTATAAAATATGAACTACTCAATAAAACCAGATTATTAATATTATAAACAGAACAACATAGCTACATGTACTCGCTCACTTGTTTGACTGCTAATAACAAATTCTGCCTCTGTATCAACAAATGTTTAATATAATAGTCATTTTGAACGTTATGTTGTTAACTATTTTTAATATATTCAATTCAAACAACACTTAATTTCTCAATTGTATTACACATATTAATAACAATTGATAAAATATGTCATATAATTTAAGAAATAAAATATATCTACACAAACTATTATTCCAACTCTTAATATAATACGTACTATAGTACTAACTGCTATCAGTATGTTATTATAATATATAGTCATGTAATAATGATGTAATGATAAACTCACTATATGGATCTTTAATTTTTCTCTTCATAATAGATTACTAAACACATCTTTCTTTGAATTCAGGACATTTAATGAATGATAGAAACATTGTGCTGTTTCCTACTTTAAGATTCATCAATCTGACAGTGTACAAAAATTTTCTTATAATACAATATATTATAACGACATCATGTAGTTATTGTGGTTGTTAAAATGTATACAATATAAATATGTAAAGTGAAATGTTATTCTATTGTTTACAAGGACAGTATTAAGAAAATTCTACTTTATCTGGATCTATGGCAAGATGGTGTGATGGAGATATCTCATGAATAGGTGTTGGGTATAGTATAACTTTATAACATACTAAAGTGGTTGGTTGTACACAGAATGGACTGAAGTGCTTTTAAATCAATTGTGGTCTTTCAGTCCAAGAATCAAGCCAACTTGTCTTCTTTAGGTCTTGGCAGCAAAATAATTGCCACTTACAAAATGTAATATATATGTTCTCAATTAGTCCATACAGTATGTAATGAGTATTTGGCATCACCCACTCTTTACGTCCTCTAACGGGTCTTTCAAAAGAATTTTAAAGTTGTTTACAATGTTACGCTATACCTGGCATGGGTGAGAACTTACGTCATTCTAGCCATGTGCAGCAGAAAGCTTTGAGACTAAATTCACCTTTTAATATTAAAAGGTGTCATCCCGCGGTGGAGATATCTTTAATTGAAGATAATAATATACAGAGCGGCACTAATTGAGATCAAACCTCATGCGACTCTTTGAAAAAGAGATTGGGGGTCTAGTTCGATATTTAATCAGCGATAATTTACTAGTACTAAACGATTTGTTGAACAACGTTATTCTGCCAGACTTAGACGTAGAAGAAGAAAACGGAGCAAACATGGAGAAATTTGAGCAGTTTGTCAAATACATTGATGGCGAGGACGAGCAGAGCCAAGAACCACAATGTGCTCGCAAACTCCTCTTGCCGACCCCGCGTTATCTTACGTGTAAAGTGAAGTTACTCAACTCAGAATTATGGAAGTGTTTCTCTTCTGTAGGAACTGAAATGATTATAACTAAAAGTGGAAGGTAAGACATATAGCTTGTTTTGCTCTCTATTTGACTGCCTTCTTTATACATGCATATTTTCTAGGAGAATGTTTCCAGCCATCGATATTTCAGTTGCTGGTTTATCTCCAAACTCTCTTTATTCTATGTACCTTGACGTTTTACCGTTTGATGATCATCGTTACAAATACATCCAAACAGATTGGCAACAAGTGGGAAAAGCCGGACATAAAACTTCTTATCGGAGTTATGTTCACCCTGATTCACCAAATACTGGAGCCTACTGGATGGAGAAACCAATATCGTTTAAATTAGTCAAATTGACTAACAGTAAATCAACTAAATGCGATGATCAGGTAATATCATCATAATAACTACAACAATACTAATATTGTGTGTCTTTGTCACATTTATAATCATTATTCTATAAATTCTAGATCATTCTCAATTCAATGCAAAAGTACATTCCTTCTATTCGGATTAGACGTGAATCTAAAAAGGACAAGCCAGTAACTCAATCATTCCAGTTTCCAGAAACTACTTTCATTGCCGTTACGGCATATCAAAACAGCAAGGTAAGAAACAGTAAAACAGTATACTATTATCACCCTAACACATAAGCCTATAACTATTAACGAATATAATATTTGCTTCTATCAGATAAAACAATTGAAAATTGAACATAATCCGTATGCCCGTGCATTTCGAGACTCCATACCTTCTGAAACTACCAGTAAAGCAGCGAAAAAAGGAGGCTACGTTCGTAGTCCAACAATAACAGTTTCACCTCCTCGACATCAGTCTCTTCCATCATTCAATGCACATATCAATGAAGAAAGTGATGCAACTCATACCAATGTAAAATCCGGTAATTTTTGTGCAAATACTTAAGCTCTCATCTCTCTTTAAATTATTGACATCATGCAATTATCACTTTAAGCTCAGATTGTTTCATCTTTTTTTTCTTTCCTCAAGATTTCGTAAGTTCAGAAATGGTCTACCCAGAAGACTGGGTGCCAACTATACCATCTAATCCACAACCCCTAGAAAGTCCGTATGGCTGTCCACTTGATTTTCCCCAAGATGAGTATAGTCAATTGAAAATTGAACATAATCCGTATGCCCGTGAATTTCAAGACTCCATACCTTCTGAGAGTACCAGCAAAGCAGTGAAAAAAGGAGGCTACGTTCGTAGTCCAACAATAACAGTTTCACCTCCTCGACATCAGTCTCTTCCATCATTCAATGCACATATCAATGAAGAAAGTGATACCACTCATAGCAGTGTAGAATCCGGTAATTTTTGTGCAAATACTTAAGCTCTCATCTCTCTTTAAATTATTGACATCATGCAATTAACACTTTAAGCTCAGATTGTTTCATCTTTTTTTTCTTTCCTCAAGATTTCTTAAGTTCAGAAATGCTCTACCCAGAAGACAGGGTGCCAACTATACCATCTAATCCACAACCTCTAGAAAGTCCATATGGCTGTCCACTTAATTTTCCCCCAGATGACTATAATCTTTACAACAGTGCTTTGATATATCAACTTCCACCAATAGAATCATTTTCAGAGCGTTATTTACGTCAAACATCTCAGTAAGTTACCTCAATATCATTTAGAGAGTTGTGAGCTTTTTTTTATTAAAGGATGTATTTGGAAGCTCAAGCTCAAGAGGTAATTATAAGTCCCGTTAAAATGCCAGAGTGTCTACAATTACGTGCTCTACCAAAACTTATTGATCTTGAATATGAAGATGAGTTATAATGGAAATTCTACATGAATAGAAATTTAACTTCTCAAAATTTTGTTTTATTTATTTTACTTTGGCACATTCAACTTGTTATTTGTCAAAGTTCAATGTTTTATCTATATCTTAATAACTCAGTCCTCATATTCAGATTCTAATTTACATCCATTATGATCCATTGGTGATCCCATCACTGAAGAATATTCCCACTGGAAAAAACCACAACAATAATTATCACTTTCAGCATCTAATTTTTCACCTCCATATTGTCTTCCAATTGATTGTTATCTTCTTCTTTGCTATCGATATCAGGAACATCTGTTATTTTTCTTCTTTTTGGCACATCTTATAGCAAAAAAACAAACTATATGTTTGCGTGTGTGACAATTAGTATATACATAGAAATCTTTCTTCAGAAGTTGTTTTATGTGTAGTTTTCTTTGGCCTAAATAACAAAACATTATTATAAAGTTACAAGGTTTAAAACAACTAAAATAAAATAACTCATAGTTCCAGTTCTCTTAATGTCGTTAATGCACTGGCAGATCCTAGCTGCAGGCCTATTAAGCTCTACTCTGTATCCATCAGTGTAATGATTTGAAATGATAGGCAATTTCAGAGAGTTGAGAATTTGCTCTTTTAATGAGCAATTAATTTAGTTAACAAACAGAACCTTAAAGAACTGCTGTTGACACGGCAAAACTGTTTATGTCATATCCATCATGCTCTATAAATATTGACATAGTTACCACAAGTGAGAGATTGATATTGTGTGTTAGGATGTTGTGTAGTGTAATAGAATGTATTAGATTAACTATCAAGAACAATACAGTATGGCTTTGTTGTGTTAATACTTGTTCTATTATTGTTGTTGTTATATTTGGTTTAATCACGTCTTTGGTTTGGTACTGGGAAGTCTGTATAAAAGAGGATTGTGTATTGATTAGTTAGGTTAATAACTCACTTGTGATCTTGTCTTCATTCTTTGATTGTTATTACTATAGCCAATAGTATAGTAAACACTATTACTGACTTTAATGTTAATATAACAGAAAATAATTAAAAGATAATTGGTACCATTATTAAAATATTAGTATCTATCAAGTGTAATATTTTCAGCTACACTTGTTTTTCAAACCCTATTGGTCTTCCATGATCTATTGTTTTGTTCTTATTGTTTCTTTGAAACCAGTGTCTTCATAGTGTACAGGATAGTATTCTCACCTCACATACTAACCTCAGTCTCCAGTCCTCATTATTAACATAATAAGGATTACAGTTGTGTTGGAAAGATGGCTGTATATGTAATGTTAGCACTTCACAAAACTTATTTCTTACATTTGATATTATTTACTATTAACTTTACCTTTAATACCAATTCCTATAAAAATCAAGAGCTAATTTAATTTTTTTATTGTTCATTAAAAAACATAACTGTATTACAGACTTACTTTAAAGTAACAAAACAGTTATAGTAGATGTAATGGTCATTATGTATGAAGAACTTCACTCCAGTATGATTACTGTAGATACTAAAGTTAGTAACTAAAAGAGGAACATTAAAAGATAGTTAGTAATCAATGATATACTTTACCTAGTTGGATATCAGTGACTTGAGATATGACATTATCTACTTGACAAGTAGATAATGTCATATCTTAGGAGGAGGACCAGCAGGGGAGAATGTTATTTTTATCTAGTGAGTAGGAAGATTTAAGAGAAAAATGTCAATATTACATAATACCTGATATGGCATAGATTCTAACTCCAGTATAAACTGAGGTGGACTAGAAGAAATTATATTAATACAACTCTCACTATTCCCTTCAGTCAAGAATTATCCTGATACATTATGTTATGACAGAAGGGTCTACGAGAACATTTACCCTCAACTACACACCACTCACACAGTGGATTACCCACACTAACACACTCACTACAACTAGTAGTACTAGTACACTCCTCCATATTTGAACCAATCACCTATCAACAAACATATGTTATATAGTACTATGTATATATACTAATACTTACATCAGTAGTTCCTTTAATTCCATACATATAGTTTGAACCTTCTGACCAGGTAAGACTAGTTACAACCTCAGACTAAGGTTCCATTATCCCATAAATATTGTATAACAAATTAACACATCAACTAGAATATAATATATACCTCTGACCTCGTTAATATAGTATTTGTTACTATCAGGGAATGTCAGTCCAAGAATAGATGTTAGTCTATTACTTATTGTAGTGTTAGTAATAATATTGTTAGAAGAAAGAACACCAGTAGAACCTACTCATGGGTAAGTACCACTAATATCATACTGTAAAGGGAAAGAACGATTAAATACATTAATCGTGTCATAATTTAGCTCACCATAGTACTAGATTATCCAAAACAAGACTTCGTCTCCCACTGAATGTAACTATTACCACTATTATGTACAACACAGGACTGATAGGCACTGTCCATTCTGGAGTTAATAATTGTAAGATTATAAGATCTCTACTAGGTGAACTTAGTGGTATTAATGCCTCTCAATTTAACACTGATAGACCTTTGATAGTGGGATTAAAGAGAGTATTTCCATCACAACTGAATACCACTTCATATTGATTGTTACTACTGTCAGCAGTACTGTTACATACTTTAACAATACAAACGTCATCATTACCACTAGTTGTATTTGCTACAACATAGTAAGTATATCCAGACTGGAAGAAACCACCATAAAACTCTTGGTCAACTCTGTTCTGGAAAGTTAATGATTAGTGTTGTAATTGTTTAACAATAACTAAAACTAAAACTATTTTTGTAATGGCCAAATCATTATTGTTAACAATAACAAACTATAACTAAAATTAACCAGCCATTGATTTACAATTAATAACAAAAAGTAAAATTGCACAAAAGTAGTTGTGAATTTTAGCCATTTCATTCCAGATTTCACACAATCAGATCAGTTAACCATTCAAAGGTGTAAACAGTTAAACACAGACTAAAATAACAATATACTTACCTCCTGACCACTGGGTATATTACATGTAATAATATTGTCACTAGTTTGTATACCAGTTCGAACTATGTTACCAAATAAACATTGGTATGTTATACCACTAGTCTGAACAGAGAGAATGAGAGAGAGATGAATGCAATTAACCTGTATATGTTTTTAAACATAGATGGACGCTTTTAGTTTGTTTAGTGAGTATACTTATGACCAATAACCTATCCACTGTGTATGAAGTCTTATAATACATTCAAACAAAGTGATATGACTTCAAAATCTTCAAATCAAACTACATCCTATATATTAGGATAATAGGATACACCTCTCTATATTACCAAAGCTTCAATTCCTGAGCTTATCTCAATATTTATATCTCTCCCACTAACCTATCAAAGATTTATAGTATATGTGTATTTTGTGTACACATGTAAATTGCTCTCGTCATACACATAATTATGACTCATTTACCATAGTATTAAGAGTTCTTATTTGTAGAAATTATATTAATACAACTGTCAGTATTCCCTTGACTCAAGAGTTGTCCTGATACATTACTGTCATGACAGAAGGATCTATGAGAACATTTCCCCTCAACTACACACACCCACACAATGGATTCCCCAGACTAACACACTCACTACAACTAGTAGACAGTAGTAGTACTAGTACATTCCTCTATCTTTAAACCAATCACCTATCAACAAACATATGTTATATAGTACAATATATATATACTAGTACTTACATCAGTAGTTCCTTTAATACCATATATATAGTCTGAACCTTCTGACCAGGTAAGACTAGTTACTGAACTAGACATCTCAATGTCAGTAATAAGACTAACATTCCCATTATCCCACAAATACTGTATAACAAATTAACACATCAATTAGTGTATAGTATATATCTCTGACCTTGTTAATATAGTGTTTGTTACTATCAGAGAATGCCATATAAATGAAGTTGAGATCATCTACAGTCAGTCCAAGAATAGATGTTAGTCCATTACTTATTGTAGTGTTAGTAATAATATTGTTAGAAGAGTTCATTGTTAGTCTGGTGTTGCCACTCAAAGGTCCAGCAATAACTCATTAATTATTACTATGCATTACTTGGCATAAGTTGAGGGGAGGCTGAAGTTGACCCCCTTTTTCCTATCCTTACATGTAATGACAATTTATCTGAACATATTCTCATTACTATTTATACATTTGTATGTAATAGGACATAAACTGAAATCTAAAAAATTGAATATACATAATTTAAGTTTCTTAGTTATATATAGTAATAATAATTTATTGATGGTATGTGTTTGTGTGTGTTTGTATGTTGCTATTGCTGTGTATATAGAAACAAATATCCTTTCTATTGTCTTGTTCATGTTATTTATGGAACCTTCCCTAAACAACTTATAATTCCATTGTTAAAACAATTATATTTAATATGCAGCAAAATAATATACCAAACAAAACTGTTTACAAAGATAATAGTCACTGTATTAATTTATATTAAAACATGACCAAGTTAATGAAGATAATAGCCTCTGTATTAATTTATATGTTTCTTTAAATGATTTTTAAATAAATAGAGTAATGTGTTTGATTTCAATATAATAGATTCATAGAGTATTTCATAGAGAGGACACAAAGGAAACAAAGAAGTTCAAGGAGGTAGATATATAAAAAGAGCACACAACATGAAGTCAATTGATGACAGATTATCATTTCATATTTATATTTTTTGAAAAAACATGTCTCACTCCATTAATTATAAACAAGATAACAGTAATAGTGTCATTACTATATACATGTAATAAAAAGTTGAAATTAAATAAAGACTCCTATAATAATTAGTTGTCTTATATATTTTGATATAGTACTTGGTATCTTTGTTATTATGTATAGAAATGATCACTTTATTCTTGTTTATCATTCACAAATTCAGAAACCATCACTACTTTATTTTCATAAATAATGGATATAAGGACAGTTATGCTAATATTCTTTAAAGTACTGTACTACATAACAACAAAGTTACTGACATATATTTATAACACTATAACATGTTGTCATGAGTAACAACTAACAAGATAAAAACAGTGTATCATCAAATGACTTATATGTAGTCATCATCATTATTATCAGTTGTAACTGATGGAGGAGGAGGTTCAGTGTTAGTATTCAGTCCACTTGAGCTAGGTAACTCCTCATATGTATGTATATCACTGGTTGTGATATAGGCTGGGTTGAATTGAGAAGGTACAATACCAGTACTGTCCTGATAAACTATGTTAGGAGATATTTTACTTATTTCATTTCCTCCAGTATCACTATGATAAAAGAAATAAATTGATAATAAATTTTATTTTCTCATACTTTGTTGAATTATTTCTTGTTCTCTTTGATTTATTTTGATACCACAATATCACTATAACAATAATAACTATAAATAAAATTATAACAATTATTATTACTGCTCCAATAATACCACTAACTACTGCACCACTAATTGGAGAACTATCTTGTGTACCATAAATAAGAGTCCAATTGATAATATCAATAGAATTACTGGGAAATCTTAAATAACTACCAACTTGAACCTAAACATAAAGTGGAAATCAACAATAGGAAATATGAGATATATATACTTACAGTAACATTTATAACTGTATACTGATATTTAACTGGTGGTATACATGCTATGATCTGAGACATATATCACTTGATATCAATACATATTACATGATTCATACTTTATCTGATAGAGACTCAATTCTACATTCCTCAGAACCAACTTTCACATTTATTTCTAAAATAATCACAGATTGAATATTACTTCCCTATAAACAAATGTGATAAATTGTATAACTACATTAAGTGGAGACACTGACTCTTATCCTAATAGTCTGTGAACTATCTCCTAAATCCACATTATGATCATTAGAATCAATTCCATCGAAAGTAGGATTTGGTTTGAGAGTAAGTCTGAACTCAGACTGACTACTGTCTGGTGAAGTAACTCCATCTAGTATCAATGTATAATTCACTGTAGTATCAATGGCACTAGTCACATTAACTCCACTAATAGGAGGAGCTATACACTCTAGTTTAGTACTACTAACATTAACACATTGCTATAATAGAAAGAAGTCAGATCATTACATTAAACTAGTATATTGGTCATACCTCAGTTCTAGTAGGAAATCTAGAGTCAGTGATACGTATCATAGGAGACTGGATTACATCTACATTAGTACCAGTAAAGTTTAACTTGATACCTCCACTATATAACAAACAACACATCACTTAGTCTCATAATGTACTCTACTTACGCTGGTATAGTTATTTGAGGACTCAGTGAACTAAATGTGGGATCTGGTTTATAAAGATATGTCACTGCTGAATTACTAAACTCTGCTTCATTTACTGACACTATTATAGTCCTGGTACAATTAACAGAAGAAACATTAGCTGAAGTACATTGGATTTGACTTGAACTAATGTTCCTGAGAAAAGAACCAATCTTATATGATACTAGTCTGTACTATAGTAAGTCATTAACACTCACATAATATTGCACTCAATGTCAGGACAGTGACTGCTCCTCTTTCTCCTCTTATTTGATGAGGACTCTCTCATGATTACTTTGGTCTCTTTTTTGTTACCAATGTCCAAGTTAGTTCCTTCTACTCTCACTAGAGTACCTCCACTAGCTGGACCAAATGTAGGACTCACTGACTGAATAAAAGGGGTCAGGAATTGGAACTGTGTACTACTGACAGCTGTCTTAAGTTGAAGTGCAGTAGTATTTACTATCACAGTTATAGTTACAGTGCTGGTTACAGTATTATTGTCATCAGGAGTAATACAACATACTATCCTCTTTCCAGGTACATACAGATCTAAGTTAGAGGTACATGTTCTACTGCCAAGGGTAACAGAGAGGAGGTTTGAAGACTGGGTACCCAAATTACTACCATATATGGTAACTTGTGTTCTTCCTTGAGGAGGACCATTCGTAGGAGTAAAGTTAGTGATGACAGGATTAGGACAGTCTCCACTCATTGTGACTATATTATTAGTACATACACTCCTCTCACTGCACATATTACTATCACACCAACTACAGTCAAATCCAGTGTTAATATTCTGAGCTAGACATGAAGAACAACCATTAGCCAGTGTAGGACAATTGTATAGGACCACTATATATAAGACAGAATACTCAGCAGTTTACTTTATATAATAGACCTACCATTGATAGTGTCTCCAGTAATAGTCTCTGTATCATAGGATTTGGTATTAGAGATCTGTCTGAGAATGAAAGGATGTGTCAGAGTCTGAGTATGACCTCCACTAAATGACAACTACAATAATATAATGACAGGGACATATCTCCAAATAATACAATATACTTACCTCCTGACCACTGGGTATATTACATGTAATAATATTGTCACTAGTTTGTATACCAGTTCGAACTATGTTACCAAATAAACATTGGTATGTTATACCACTAGTCTGAATGGAGAGAATGAGAGTGAGAGAGAGAGAGAGATTGAGAGAGAGAGAGAGAGAGAGAGAGAGAGAGAGAGAGAGAGAGTGTGTGTGTGTGTGTGTGTGTGTGTGTGTGTGTGTGATATTAGTGGTAATTTCCCAGCAGACAGAATTAGGACAGTCTCCACTCATTGTGAATTCTCATTCTCATTCTCATTGAGAACGAGAATGAGAGAGAGTTAGATAAAAGCAATTAACCTGTAAGTTAAATTATGTATTTTTTCTAACATAACATGATGGATGTTTTTAGTTTGTTTAGTGAGTGTTCTTATGACTAATGATGTCTCCACTATGTACGAGGTCTTAAAATACATTCAAACAAAGTCATGTGACTTCAAAATCAAACTACTCTCTATATAATTTTTAAACTTATCACACATTTATATCTCTCCCACTAACCTATCAAAGATTTGTGGTATATGTGTATTTTGTGTACACATTTAGATTGCTCTTGTCATATGCATAATTATGACCCACTTACCAAAGTATTAAGAGTTCTTAATTGTAGGTTCTTACTCACACCAACTGGTTGACTATAGCTATTACCATATAAGGAAGGTTGTAGGAGAGGACAGAGATCAGTGGAATTCTCCTCACCAGTTATCTGTGATAAAATGTACCATTAGTAATTATACTTTATATTAAAGGGTCTTACTCTTATCCAGTTATCATCTCCTCCAGTACAAGCAGAGTTATCTCCAGTACATGTAAAATCTAACTGACACCATCCACATATACCATCTGTTGAGACACAAGGACTACATCTGAAAAGAAACATCAGTAAAAAGCTCAGATAAGCTATTTAATCAAGCATGTTTATTTTATCTATAAAATAATTTATCTACAAGTACTTGTTATAAATTGGAATGTTTTTATAAATATAAAAACACTATAGTCATCAGATGTATATGTATGTGGCTACTAGTTAGTTAATACATGAAATAATTATATCCATTCTTCCCATTGCTCTAATTATTGTAAACCATAACTCATGTATGTATGAGTAACAATTATTGTAAGTCATACCAATTTAGGATAAATAATACATTAAATTCACACATATATGAGGAACAAAAAGTATGTAGGTCTATATAAATCAAGAGCTAATTTTGTTTTATTGTTCATTAAAGAAACATAACTGTATTACAGACTTACTTTGTAGTAACAGAACATTTATAGAAGATGTAATGATTATTATGTATAAAGAACTTCACTGCAGTATGATTACTGTAGATACTAAAGTTAGTAACTAAAAGAGAAACATTAAAAGATACTTAGTAATCAAGGATGTACTTTACCTAGTTGGATATCAGTGACTTGAGATATGACATTATCTACTTGACAAGTGGCACTAGTACCATTTACTTGTAATGGACTTAATATCTCAATATTTAGAGATGTGTTATTAAATACACAGAAATACTCCTCTCCTGATAACTTAGGAGGAGGACCAACAGGAGAGAATGTTATCTTGATCTAGTGAATAAGGGTATTTAAAAAAGAAATCTTAATATAACATAATACCTGGTGTGGCATTGATTCTAACTCCAGTATAAACTGAGGTGGCTCAATAGTGACAGTATTAATACAGCTGTCGCTATTCCCTTGAGTCAAGAATCGTCCTGATACATGATTGTCCTGACAAAAAGGACTACGAGAACATTTACTCCCGACTACACACCACCCACACAGTGGATTACCCAGACTTACACACTCACTACAACTAGTAGTACTTGCACACTCCTCTATCTTTAAACCAATCACCTATCAACAAACATATGTCATATAGTACAATATATATATACTAGTACTTACATCAGTAGTTCCTTTAATACCATATATATAGTCTGAACCTTCTGACCAAGTAAGACTAGTTACTGAACTAGACATCTCTACCTCAGTAATAAGACTATGGTTCCCATTATCCCACAAATACTGTAGAACAAATTAACACATCAACTAGAGTATAGTATATATATCTCTGACCTTGTTAATATAGTGTTTGTTACTAACAGAGAATGCAATATAAATGAAGTTGAGATCATCTACAGTCAGTCCAAGAATAGATGTTAGTCCATTACTTATTGTAGTGTTAGTAATAATATTGTTAGAAGAGAGAACACCAGTAGCACCTACTCCTGGGTAAGTACCACTAATATCACACTATAAAAAGAAAAAACAATTAAATACATTAAATGTGTCATAATTTAGCTCACCATAGTACCAGATAATCCTGAACATAACTGGGTCCCCCACTGAATGTTACTATTATCACTATTACCTACTACACAGGACTGATAGGCACTCTCCATTATTGAGTTAATAACTGTAAGATTATAAGAACAGACTCTACTAGGTGAACCACTTGGTGTTATTGCTATCAGTAATGTCTCTCCATTTAACACTGATACACCTTTGATAGTGGGATTAAAGAAAGTGTTTCCATCACAACCTAATACCATTTCATATTGATTGTTGAAATTAATGTTACCACTGTCAGCAGTACTGTTACATACTCTAACAATACGAACTTCATTATTAGCAGCATTATCAATGGAATCTAGTACTACATAATAAGAATATCCAAACTGGTAGAAACCACTATAAAATTTTCGATTACCACCTGATTGATAAGCAATTTCATCTAATGATCTTGATATTGAACTACCAGCAAACCCATATTGACGAAAATAGATACGATTAGCATTATCGATAAAACTTCCAGTGTAGAAACTTTCTCCTCCACTAACAGAAGCAGTGAACACAACAATCTCATCACTAGCTTCAACACCAGGGAGTACATTAGAGACAGCTCTGTTAGTAACACTGACATCTGATCCATTAAGAGCCGAACAAGAGTCATTAGTATAACACACTACCAACCATTGACCATCCTGTGTAGCAGCTAACCTCAGTATCTGATTGGACAATGATATCTGTTGTACTTGTTGTAGATCAGATGAGAGTTGGTAGACAGTACTACTAGTACTAGCAAACACTTTATCTTCACCAACAGCTAGAGAGCTAACACTACCAGATAGAGTGAAAGAAGGAGACTGAGCCCCAACATTTATTAACAAATGGAGTATCAGCAAATGAGAAGGAGCACTCATTTTTGTCTTGTTCACAATGCATAGAAAAGATCACTGACTGTTATTAACCAAGGGCGGATTTAGGGGGTACTACGCAGGCACCACTTTTTCTATAACAATATTCATGAACAAATCATTCAAGTCAGTCCTGTGGTAATAATTATTACTTTAAGTATATTCATAGCAAATTCTTACAACCACACCTTACAAAGCTATACCTCGATGTTTTTATAAATATCGTAATACAATAATTGCTGTGATAAACCACGTGTAGTGAATAATATTGTGAATACAGTAAAATGTTAGGTAACATTGACTTCTTTGTGAATAGTTGCTGTTACTCCTCCTGAGAATAGGACAGCATCTGAGAATGACAATCTTCTACTCCTGCCCTTAATTCTAGCTCTTCTAATAGCTCCATTTTGAACAAAAAAGCTTTTCTGAGTTACAATGTCCTTATGACATTGGTGAAGTTTATGATATTGCTCACACCCTCACTGATCTAGAGAAGTAAATTAGAATAATTAACAATTATAATTATTGATAATATTATTCAGGTTATATTAAAATCACTTTAACTGATACTTCAATTACATACTTGATATAACTTCATAACTAAAGTTTTCAAACCTGATAATATCTTTGTGTTTCCAACACATGATAAATTGAGGGAAAAATGTACATTCTTTCTAGTGAATAAAAACAAAACAGTCCTTGGTTAAATTATTCCAAATTACTTGATGGAGGTTTCTGTCTTCCTTGTGTCATCTCCACAAGATCAAACTATGGTAGTAGTGATCTTGGTGTCTTAGTTAGTTGGCCAATGAAGACTTTCTACAAAGCCACAGAGATATTGAGAAGACACAGAACTCTGCAATATCATAAAATTCTATGGTTGATATGGTTTCCTTTCTTGATGTCATGGAGCAACATACACCATCAGTTGCAGCAATGACCATTTCTGCTCATGACCAGCCAATTCAAGCAAATTGATCAAACTTGATTTCAATTGTAAAATTTATTTTTTGTGGAAGACAGAATATTGTTCTTTGAGGCCACAGAGATGATGAAAAGTATTCTCATAATCTAGCTATTAACCCTGGTAACTTCAATCTTTGCTTAACTTTCATATTGAGTTGGGTGATGAAGTGTTGAAGAAGCCATAAAGTGGAAATGAACAATATGGAATATGAAATATATATACTTACAGTAACTGTATACTGATATTTAACTGGTGGTATACATGCTATGATCTGAGACATATATTGCTTGGTATCAATACATATTACATGATTCATACTTTATTTGACAGCTGTCTTAAGTTGTAGTAGTATTTACTTTCATAGTTATAAATACATTGCTGGTTACAGTATTATTGTCATCAGGAGTAATACTACATACTATCCTCTTCCCAGGTATATACAGATCTGAGTTAGAGGTACATGTCCTATTGCCGAGAGTAACAGAGAATATTTCTGATGACTGGGTACCCAAGTTATTTCCATATATGGTAACTTGTGTTCATGTTTGGGGAGAACCACTTGTGGGAGTGAAGTTAATAATGACAGGATTAGGACAGTCTCCACTCATCGTGACTATATTATTAGTATACACACTCCTCTCACTGCACATATTACTATCACACCAACTACAGTCAATTCTAGTGTTCATATTCTGAGCTAGACATGAAGAACAACCATTAGCCAGTGTAGGACAATTGTATTGGACCACTGTATATCAGACAGAATACTCAGCAGTTTACTTTATATATTAGACTTACCATTGATAGTGTCTCTAGTAGTAGTCTCTATATCATAGGATTTGGTATTAGAGATTAGAGATCTGTCTGAGAATGAAAGAATGTGTCTGAGTCTGAGTATGACCTCCACTAAATGACAACTGCAATAATATAATGACAGGGACATATCTCATATTAATACAATATACTTACCTCCTGACCAATGGGTATATTACATGTAATAATATTGTCACTAGTTTGTATACCAGTTCAAACTATGTTACCAAATAAACATTGGTATGTTATACCACTAGTCTGAATGGAAAGAGAGAGAGAGATGAAAGCAATTAACCTGTATGTGTTTTTAAACATAGATGGACATTTTTAGTTTGTTTAGTGAGCGTACTTATGACCAATAACCTATCCACTGTGTATGAAGTATAATACATTCAAACAAAGTGATGTGATTTAAATCTTCAAATCAAACTATACCCTTTATATTAGGATAATAGGATGCACCTCTCTATATTACCAAAGCTTAATTCCTGAGCTTATCTCAATATTTATATCTCTCCCACTAACCTATCAAAATTTGTAGTATATGTGTATTTTGTGTACACATGTAGATTGCTTTCATCATACACATAATTATGACCCACTTACCATAGTATTAAGAGTTTTAATTGTAGGTTCTTACTCACACCAACTGGTTGACTATAGCTATTACCATATAAGGGAGGTTGTAGGAGAGGACAAGGATTTACCTTACCGGTTATCTGTGATAAAATGTACCAGTAGTAATTGTACTTTTATATTATAGAATTTTTATCTTATCCAGTTATATCTCCTCCATTACAATTAGACATATCTCTAGTACATGAAAATGTAACTGACACGATCCACATATACCATCTGTTGAGACACAAGGACTACACCTGAAATATAAAAATAATCACTTGATTTGACTTATCACTAAAAGAAATATTACCAAAAGCTCAGGCAAGCTATCTAATCAAGTTATCTTTATTGTATTTATGAAATAATTCATCAACAAAGCACTTGTTATACATTGAGAATGTTATTATAATGAATGTATAAACACTATAGTCATCAGATGTATATGTATGTGGCTACTAGTTAGTTAGTACATGAAATAATTATATCCATTCTTCCCAAAGCTTTAATTATTGTAAACCATAACTCATGTATGTATGAGTAACAATTATTGTAAGTCATACCAATTTAGGATAAATAATACATTAAATTCACACATATATGAGGAACAAAAAGTATGTAGGTCTATATAAATCAAGAGCAAATTTTGTTTTTTATTGTTCATTATGAAACATAACTGTATTACAGACTTACTTTGTAGTAACAGAACAGCTATAGAAGATGTAATGGTTATTATGTATGAAGAACTTCACTCCAGTATGATTACTGTAGATACTAAAGTTAGTAACTAAAAGAGGAACATTAAAAGATAGTTAGTAATCAATGTTGTATTTTACCTAGTTGGATATCAGTGACTTGAGATATGACATTATTTACTTGACAAGTGGCACTAGTACCATTTACTTGTAATGGACTTAATATCTCAATATTTAGAGATGTGTTATTAAATACACAGAAATACTCCTCTCCTGATTACTTAAGAGGAGGACCAGCAGGAGAGAATCTTATCTTTATCTAGTGAGTAAGACTATTTAATAAAAAAATTTCAATATAACATAATGCCTGGTATGGTGGATTAAAAGCAATTATATTAATCCTCTGATCCATCTGCTAACTTATAAGGTTGTCATTGGGGCTTCACTGAGAGAAAAGGGACTGTACTTTAGAACTGTAGTATCGTACTTTCTCTAATTGAAGTACAGACATCAATTAACTGAAAAAAATGCTAATGATCAAATTAAAAAAATTTAGAGAAGTTGTAAATTTATTGGACACACTCTATTCCTTACAAGAGGTTGAAAAACAATGCCCAGTTAATAGAGACGTGTCATAATGCATTATTTTAATGTTAGTATAACTACTTATAGGAAGTCCTATGCTGTCTTTAATCTCATAGTCCCATATGACATTGAGATGGGACGATGAGATTCCTGGGGAATTGTGATGGCAAATCTGGACAACACTGAATAATGATAGTGGTCTATAATTTGATATCACTGATTTTTTTTTACTTTTAGTTGGTTGATGCCATCCCTTTATGTAGATCCTCAAGAATTTGTAAAAATAGTCATGTTAGAAAATGAAGAGAATGAAGAAGAGCTTCAGACCACTTTAGAAAGCCTTGATAGAAATTTTAATATATTAATCATAACCGTTTGATCAGCTCTTGATCATGAACTATAACATCAACAACTAATACTAGTGGACTTTAGTGGAACCCATTATGAAATAAAATGGGAATATGATATTCACTTTTCAATCAGATCTTGTAGCAATATGGACTAAATATGAGCAGTTGTTTATGTCTATTATGGAGAAATGCATCCCCTGATCTAGCTTACCAACTCATACCAAGCTTTTTTGGCTAACAAAGTCTTCTCTCAGAAAGTGGTATCTTTTTCACAAGACATCTTGGTATCACATTATTGGTGCCCATTTAAACAATTATCACAAATGTAGAAGTGAGGTTACCAACTTGATGAAAGAGGCAAAGAAAGCCTACTATTCCACCTTACTAATACAAGAGGATTTTAGAAAGTTATAAGACACCTTTATGATTCATCTAGCTCCTATACCTACTCTGTCTTGTGGTAGTGATTTACTAACTATTAATGTAGATAGATAATTGTTTAAACCACTTTTTCAGTGAATGTAACAACAGACGACTTCCTCCTATCATCTCAACTGATTGCCCAGTTTTAATTACATTAGATACTTATGTATGTACAGTTGAAGAGGTTAGTAATTAACTATCCACATTGACATAACTAATTCTAGTGGGTCTCATTGAATTACTAATCATATGCACAAAGCAACAACTGGTTCAAATGCTCCTTTCTTAACCAAGTTTTTTAATGTCGGTATTACCTCTGCCTCTTTCGCTCATTCTCAATTCCTGATAAGAAAGTGTCAAACTTTTGTCAATTGACTAGAGTATCTAGTAATTCTATTAACTGGTTATACTTTGGTCTAACAGACATTACTAATAACTAGTATTTTATTGTGAAGGCATCTGACAAATACAATAGTTGTCAATCACAATTATAGTCTTTACAAGGTAAAAATTGTCATAAAAGCCAAACATCAAAATTATGATACCATATAATAATTGCGAGACAATTAATTATGATATAACATCATGTGATGTGTAAACCATGAATATTGACCAAATATGGAATGTAATCCAGTAGCTGGTGATTTAAAATAGTAGGTACAAATTTATTGACTCTATTAACTTATGATCTTAATTTATAATTTCATCTTCAAAGTCTAATGGACTATCTGTGCACTCATCTCTTTATTTCTTACATAGTTCATCTATCCAACAACACATTGACATCAGTTATTAATAACAAGTCACAAATTGATGATACAAGACCACAGGGAGTCACAGTTTATATAATTATAAAGTAAAGTATCATGATATTAAGACATTGATAACAGTTAGTGAGTGTTATTGCATATTGTCTATGTACAATTACTCTTTGTCATTTCCTATCATAGTTGTACTATCAGTGCAGTTTGTCAAACATAACTTGACATTTGATTCAATGACATAAGCTATACATATAGGCATACAATGCATACCATACTAAAGTATATAATTAGCTAGTGCTAAAGTACCTATTCATTAATGTTTATTGAGTATATAGCACTTACATATATATCATACATTAATATCAACACAAGAAGTCATTATACTTGTATATTGTGAGTTAGCAATATAGACCTATTTTGTTGGCTAATTATGTCATTACATTGTAAAATGGTAGTTGTTAATACAACACATATACTATATATAATTACAAACATTCTCATGCCGGCAGGGATTTATATGGGTGGGGTATAATTAATAAAGTGATAATCACCTAAAGTTTTAGGTGATTATCTTATTAGTTCTCCTCCCATATTATATTAATATTATATTGTCATATTATATTATTGTCTTTCTCTATCTCTCCTTCCAGATCTCTGAGATTCTCTGTTGACATTAAGTTATGGTATTGATACTAGCTGGAGGCCATTATATTGTAATAATCACTTCATTTAAATTTAACATTTAACATATCACAGTATTACAAATGGGTATCAAGTGATCCTAACTGTATGCCTGATTCATCAAATGATAACCACAAATGAATACGAAGAAAAGAATTGTAGTTATAGGTATGAATAGGTATTTACATATTAATTGTACATACATGTATAGATAATTTAATAGAAGCTCAGACTGGACTACACTACTACTGATTCTACTATTAACTTACAGTTAGTATATTATACCTTGTGTTATCAGTAAATACATTATAATTTTATGTTGATACTGACAATATTTTATAGGTATCTCCACTATTGTACCAGAGACACAATATGTCTACCTCAATCATTATGTGACATTTGAATGTGTAAATTAACTGAATACACTCTCTTGGATTTTGTAATTGGGAATTGTGAGTTACCAGCTGGAATATGACTTATTAGAAGTTATATCTAAATTACCAGCACAGCAGTAAGTCACAGCTGGATTATAAAATATGTTATATTCAAAGTAATGGCATATTTAGATATTACATATAATACACACACTATATTATAGTTTAACTAGTATAGTTACTTTTGTCTCTGTCAACAAACTTCAATGCTTTTTTGTAAATAATTAACATTATTTGTAATAATTACAAATTAGATTATAATATTGACTGAGTACTGGTGTTTCTATTACCTGCTAAACATTATGAAGATGAAAATGATCATCTGTGTAATGGAGGTCTATATCCATAATGACCAAAATATATTATCATATCACTTATATTCTTTTATTTAACCAAACAATACTTATTTCTTGTAACAACAATATCTCTTGTATGTTTGTCAGATTACAGAGTATGGATGTAAACTGTTATGTTGCATACATTATTATAAAATATGAACTACTCAATAAAACCAGATTATTAATATTCTGCCTCTGTATCAACAAATGTTTAATATAATAGTCATTTTGAATGTTATGTTGTTAACTATTTTTAATATATTCAATTCAAACAACACTTAATTTATCAATTGTATTACACATATTAATAACAATTGATAAAATATGTCATATAATTTAAGAAATAAAATATATCCTACACAAACTATTATTCTAACTCTTAATATAATACGTACTATAGTACTAACTGCTATCAGTATGTCATTATAATATATAGTCATGTAAAATGATGTAATGATAAACTCACTATTGGATCTTTAATTTTTGCTGTACAACCGCCGAAATGATATTTCGGTGGTTGTACAGCAAGCTTTGAGACTGAATTCATCACCTTCTGATATTGAAAAGTGTGCAAAGCGGCACTAACTGATCAAAGCTCGTCCGACTCTTTGAAAAAAGAGATTGGGGGTCTATAGTTCAATATTTAATCAGCGAATATTTACTAGTACTAGTAATGATGAATTCAGTATGGATCTTTAATTTCTTTCTTTATAATAGATTACTAAACACATTGTTCTTTGAATTCAGGACATCTAATGAATAATACAAACATTGTGCTGTTTCTTATTTTAAGATTTATCAATCTGACAATGTACAAAAACTTTCTTATAATACAATATATTATAACGACATCATGTAGTTATTGTGGTTGTTAAAATGTATACAATATAAATGTAAAGTGAAATGTTATTATATTGTTTACAAGGACAGTATTAAGAAAATTCTACTTTATCTGGATCTATGGCAAGACGGTGTGATGGAGATATCTCATGAATAGGTGTTGGGTATAATATAACTTTATAACATACTAAAGTGGTTGGTTGTACACAGAATGGACTGAAGTGCTTTTAAATCAATTATGGTCTCTCAGTCCAAGAATCAAGTCAACTTGTCTTCTTTAGGTCTTGGCAGCAAAATAATTGCCACTTACAAAATGTAATATATATGTTCTCAATTAGTCCATACAGTATGTAATGAGTATTTGGCATCACCCACTCTTTACGTCCTCTAACGGGTCTTTCAAAAGAATTTTAAAGTTGTTTACAATGTTACGCTATACCTGGCATGGGTGAGAACTTACGTCATCCTAGCCATGTGCAGCAGCAAGCTTTGAGACTAAATTCACCTTTTAATATTAAAAGGTGTCATCCCGCGGTGGAGATATCTTTAATTGAAGATAATAATATACAGAGCGGCGCTAACTGATCAAACCTCATGCGACTCTTTGAAAAAGAGATTGGGGGTCTAGTTCGATATTTAATCAGCGAATATTTACTAGTACTAAACGATTTGTTGAATAACGTTATTCTGCCAGACTTAGACCTAGAAGAAGAAAACGGAGCAAACATGGAGAAATTTGAGCAGTTTGTCAAATACATTGATGGCGAGGACGAGCAGAGCCAAGAACCACAATGTGCTCGCAAACTCCTCTTGCCGACCCCGCGTTATCTTACGTGTAAAGTGAAGTTACTCAACTCAGAATTATGGAAGTGTTTCTCTTCTGTAGGAACTGAAATGATTATAACTAAAAGTGGAAGGTAAGACATATAGCTTGTTTTGCTCTCTATTTGACTGCCTTCTTTATACATGCATATTTTCTAGGAGAATGTTTCCAGCCATCGATATTTCAGTTGCTGGTTTATCTCCAAACTCTCTTTATTCTATGTACCTTGACGTTTTACCGTTTGATGATCATCGTTACAAATACATCCAAACAGATTGGCAACAAGTGGGGAAAGCCGGACATAAAACTTCTTATCGGAGTTATGTTCACCCTGATTCACCAAATACTGGAGCCTACTGGATGGAGAAACCAATATCGTTTAAATTAGTCAAATTAACTAACTGTAAATCAACTAAATGCGATGATCAGGTAATATCATCATAATAACTACAACAATACTAATATTATGTGTCTTTGTCACATTTATAATCATTATTCTATAAATTCTAGATCATTCTCAATTCAATGCAAAAGTACATTCCTTCTATTCGGATTAGACGTGAATCTAAAAAGGACAAGCCAGTAACTCAATCATTCCAGTTTCCAGAAACTACTTTCATTGCCGTTACGGCATATCAAAACAGCAAGGTAAGAAACACTAAAACAGTATACTATTACCACCCTAACACATAAGCCTATAACTATTAACGAATATAATATTTGCTTCTATCAGATAAAACAATTGAAAATTGAACATAATCCATATGCCCGTGCATTTCGAGACTCCATACCTTCTGAAACTACCAGTAAAGCAGCGAAAAAAGGAGGCTACGTTCGTAGTCCAACAATAACAGTTTCACCTCCTCAACATCAGTCTCTTCCATCATTCGATGCACATATCAATGAAGAAAGTGATGCAACTCATACCAATGTAGAATCCGGTAATTTTTGTGCAAATACTTAACCTCTCATCTCTCTTTAAATTATTGACATCATGCAATTATCACTTTAAGCTCAGATTGTTTCATCTTTTTTTTCTTTCCTCAAGATTTCGTAAGTTCAGAAATGCTCTACCCAGAAGACTGGGTGCCAACTATACCATCTAATCCACAACCCCTAGAATGTCCGTATGGCTGTCCACTTGATTTCCCCCCAGATGAGTATAGTCAATTGAAAATTGAACATAATCCGTATGCCCGTGAATTTCAAGACTCCATACCTTCTGAGAGTACCAGTAAAGCAGTAAAAAAAGGAGGCTACGTTCGTAGTCCAACAATAACAGTTTCACCTCCTCGACATCAGTCTATTCCATCATTCAATGCACATATCAATGAAGAAAGTGATACCACTCATAGCAGTGTAGAATCCGGTAATTTTTGTGCAAATACTTAAGCTCTCATCTCTCTTTAAATTATTGACATCATGCAATTATCACTTTAAGCTCAGATTGTTTCATCTTTTTTTTCTTTCCTCAAGATTTCACAAGTTCAGAAATGCTCTACCCAGAAGACTGGGTGCCAACTATACCATCTAATCCACAACCCCTAGAAAGTCCATATGGCTGTCCACTTAATTTTCCCCCAGATGACTATAATCTTTACAACAGTGCTTTAATATATCAACTTCCACCAATAGAATCATTCTCAGAGCGTTACTTACGTCAAACATCTCAGTAAGTTACCTCAATATCATTTAGAGAGTTGTGAGCTTTTTTTCTATTAAAGGATGTATTTGGAAGCTCAAGCTCAAGAGGTAATTATAAGTCCCGTTAAAATGCCAGAGTGTCTACAATTACGTGCTCTACCAAAACTTATTGATCTTGAATATGAAGATGAGTTATAATGGAAATCCTACATGAATAGAAATTTAACTTCTCAAAATTTTGTTTTATTTATTTTTCTTTGGCACATTCAACTTGTTATTTGTCAAAATTCAATGTTTTATCTATATATTAATAACTCTGTCCTCATGTTCAGATTCTAATTTACATCCATTATGATCAATTGAAGAATATTCCCACTGGAAAAAACCACAACCATAATTATCACTTTCAGCATCTAATTCTTCACCTCCATATTGTCTTCCAATTGATTGTTATCTTCTTTGCTATCGATATCAGGAACATCTGTTATTTTTCTTCTTTTTGGCACATCTTATAGCAAAAAAACAAACTATATGTTTGCGTGTGTGACAATTAGTATATACATAGAAATCTTTCTTCAGAAGTTGTTTTATGTGTAGTTTTCTTTGGCCTAAATAACAAAACATTATTATAAAGTTACAAGGTTTAAAACAACTAAAATAAAATAACTCATAGTTCCAGTTCTCTTAATGTCGTTAATGCACTGGCAGATCCTGGCCTATTAAGCTCTACTCTGTATCCATCAGTGTAATGATTTGAAATGATAGGCAACTTCAGAGAGTTGAAAATTTGCTCTTTTAATGAGCAATTAATTTAGTTAACAAACAGAACCTTAAAGAACTGCTGTTGACACAGCAAAACTGTTTATGTCATATCCATCGTGGTCTATAAATATTGACATAGTTACCACATGTGAGAGATTGATATTGTGTGTTAGGATGTTGTGTAGTGTAATAGAATGTATTAGATTAACTATCAAGAACAATACAGTATGGCTTTGTTGTGTTAATACTTGTTCTATTATTGTTGTTGTTATATTTGGTTTAATCACATCTTTGGTTTGGTACTGGGAAGTCTGTATAAAAGAGGATTGTGTATTGATTAGTTAGGTTAATAACTCACTTGTGATCTTGTCTTCATTCTTTGATTGTTATTACTATAGCCAATAGTATAGTAAACACTATTACTGACTTTAATGTTAATATAACAAAGAAAATAATTAAAAGATAATTGGTACCATTATTAAAATATTAGTATCTATCAAGTGTAATATTTTCAGCTACACTTGTTTTTCAAACCCTATTGGTCTTCCATGATCTATTGTTTTGTTCTTATTGTTTCTTTGAAACCAGTGTCTTCATAGTGTACAGGATAGTATTCTCACCTCACATACTAACCTCAGTCTCCAGTCTTCATTATTAACATAATAAGGATTACAGTTGTGTTGGAAAGATGGCTGTATATGTAATGTTAGCACTTCACAAAACTTATTTCTTACATTTGATATTATTTACTATTAACTTTACCTTTAATACCAATTCCTATAAAAATCAAGAGCTAATTTAATTTTTTTATTGTTCATTAAAAAACATAACTGTATTACAGACTTACTTTGCAGTAACAAAACAGTTATAGTAGATGTAATGGTCATTATGTATAAAGAACTTCACTTCAGTATGATTACTATAGATATTAAAGTTAGTAACTAAAAGAGGAACATTAAAAAATAGTTAGTAATCAATGATATACTTTACTTAGTTGGATATCAGTGACTTGAGATATGACATTATCTACTTGACAAGTAGATAATGTCATATCTTAGGAGGAGGACCAGCAGGAAAGAATGTTATTTTTATTTAGTGAGTAGGAAGATTTAAGAGAAAAATGTCAATATTACATAATACCTGATATGGCATAGATTCTAACTCCAGTATAAACTGAGGTGGACTAGAAGAAATTATATTAATACAACTCTCACTATTCCCTTCAGTCAAGAATTGTCCTGATACATTATGTTATGACAGAAGGATTTATGAGAACATTTACCCTCAACTACACACCACCCACACAGTGGATTACCCACACTAACACACTCACTACAACTAGTAGTACTAGTACACTCCTCTATATTTGAACCAATCACCTATCAACAAACATTATGTTATATAGTACTATGTATATATACTAATACTTACATCAGTAGTTCTATTAATTCCATACATATAGTTTGAACCTTCTGACCAGGTAAGACTAGTTACAACCTCAGACTAAGGTTCCATTATCCCATAAATATTGTATAACAAATTAACGTATCAACTAGAATATAATATATACCTCTGACCTCGTTAATATAGTATTTGTTACTATCAGGGAATGTCAGTCCAAGAATAGATGTTAGTCCATTACTTATTGTAGTGTTAGTAATAATATTGTTAGAAGAAAGAACACGAGTTGAACCTACTCCTGGGTAAGTACCACTAATATCACACTATAAAAGGAAAGAACAATTAAATACATTAATCGTGTCATAATTTAGCTCACCATAGTACTAGATTATCCAAAACAAGACTTCGTCTCCCACTGAATGTAACTATTACAACTATTATGTACAACACAGGACTGATAGGCACTGTCCATTCTGGAGTTAATAATTGTAAGATTATAAGATCTTTCCTAGGTGAACTTTGTGGTATTAATGCCTCTCAATTTAACACTGATAGACCTTTGATAGTGGGATTAAAGAGAGTATTTCCATCACAACTGAATACCACTTCATATTGATTGTTACCACTGTCAGCAGTACTGTTACATACTTTAACAATACAAACGTCATCATTACCACTAGTTGTATTTGCTACAATATAGTAAGTACATCCAGACTGGAAGAAACCACCATAAAACTCTTGGTCAACTCTGTTCTGGAAAGTTAATTATTAGTGTTGTAATTGTTTAACAATAACTAAAACTAAAACTATTTTTGTAATTGCCAAATCATTATTGTTAACAACAACAAACTATAACTAAAATTAACCAGCCATTTATTTACAATTAATAAGAAAGAGTAAAATTGTACAAAAGTAGTTGTGAATTTTAGCCATTTCATTCCAGATTTCACACAATCAGATCAGTTAACCATTCAAAGGTGTAAACAGTTAAACACAGACTAAAATAACAATATACTTACCTCCTGACCACTGGGTATATTACATGTAATAATATTGTCACTAGTTTGTATACCAGTTCGAACTATGTTACCAAATAAATATTGGTATGTTATACCACTAGTCTGAACGGAGAGAGAGATGATAGCAATTAACTTGTATATGTTTTTAAACATAGATGGACATTTTTAGTTTTTTTAGTGAGCATACTTATGACCAATAACCTATCCACTGTGTATGAAGTCTTATAATACATTCAAACAAAGTGATATGACTTCAAAATCTTCAAATCAAGTTACACCTTATATATTAGGATAATAGGATACACCTCTCTATATTACCAATGCTTAATTCCTAAGCTTATCTCAATATTTATATCTCTGTATTACAGACTTATTTTGTAGTAACAGAACAGTTATAGAAGATGTAATGATTATTATGTATTAAGAACTTCACTCCAGTATGATTACTGTAGATACTAAAGTTAGTAACTAAAAGAGGAACATTAAAAGATACTTAGTAATCAATGATGTACTTTACCTAGTTGGATATCAGTGACTTGAGATATGACATTATCTACTTGACAGTGGCACTAGTACCATTTACTTGTAATGGACTTAATATCTCAATATTTAGAGATATGTTATTAAATATACAGAAATACTCCTCTCCTGATAACTTAGGAGGAGGACCAGCAGGAGAGAAGGTTATCTTTATCTAGTGAGTAAGACTATTTAAGAAAAATTTCAATATAACATAATACCTGGTATGGTGGATTAAAAGCAATAATATTAATCCTCTGATCCGTCTGCTAACTTATAAGGTTGTCATTGGGGCTTCACTGAGAGAAAAGGGACTGTACATTAGGACTGTAGTATTGTACTTTCTCTAGTTGAAGTACAGACATCAAGTAACTAAAAAATGTTCATGATCAAATTGAAAAATTTGGAGAAGTTGTAAGATTATTGGACACGCTCTATTCCTTACAAGAGGCTGGGAGACAATGCCCAGATAATAGAGACATGTCATAATGCGTTATTTTAATGTTAGTATAACTGCCTATAGGAAGTCCTATGCTGTCTTTAATCTCATAGTCCCATATGACATTGAGATGGGACTATGGGGTTCCTAGGGAATTGTGATGGCAAATCAGGACAACACTGAATAATGATAGTGGTCTATAATTTGATATCACTGATTTATTTTTACTTTTAGTTGGTTGATGCCATCTCTTTATGTAGATCCTCAAGAATTTGTAAAAATAGTCATGTTAGAAAATGAAGAGAATGAAGAAGAGCTTCAGACCACTTTAGAAAGCCTTGATAAAAATTTTAATATATTAATTGTAACTGTTTGATCAGCTCTTGATCATAAACTACAACATCAACAACTAGTACTAGTGGACTTTAGTGGAACCCATCATGAAATAAAATGAGAATATGATATTCACTTTTCAATCAGATCTTGTAGCAATATGGACTAAATATGAGCAGTTGTTTATGTCTATTATGGAGAAATGCATCCCCTGATCTAGCTTACCAACTCATACCAAGCTTTTTTGGCTAACAAAGTCTCCTCTCAGAAAGTGGTATCTTTTTCACAAGACAACTTGGTATCACATGATTAGTGCCCATTAAACAATTATCACAAATGTAAAAATGAGGTTACCAACTTGATGAAAGAGGCAAAGAAAGCCTACTATTCCACCTTACTAATACAAGAGGATTTTGGAAAGTTATAAGGCACCTTTATGATTCATCTAGCTCCTATACCTACTCTGTCTTGTGGTAGTGATTTACTAACTATTAATGTAGATAAATAATTGTTTAAACCACTTTTTCAGTGAATGTAACAACAGACGACTTCCTCCTATCATCTCAACTGATTGCCCAGTTTTAATTACATTAGATACTTATGTATGTACAGTTGAAGAGATTAGTAATTAACTATTCACATCGACATAACTAATTCTAGTGGGTCTCATTGAATTACTAATCATATGCACAAAGCAACAACTGGTTCAAATGCTTCTTTCTTAACCAAGTTTTTTAATGTCGGTATTACCTCTGCCTCTTTCGTTCATTCTCAATTCCTGATAAGAAAGTGTCAAACTTTTGTCAATTGACTAGAGTATCATTTCCTATCATAGTTGTACTATCAGTGCAGTTTGTCAAACATAACTTGACATTTGATTCAATGACATAAGCTATACATATAGGCATACAATGCATACCATACTAAAGTATATAATTAGCTAGTGCTAAAGTACTTATTCATTAATGTGTATTGAGTATATAGCACTTACATATATATCATACATTAATATCAACACAAGAAGTCATCATACTTGTATATTGTGAGTTAGCAATATAGACCTATTTGTTGACTAATTATGTCATTACATTGTAAAATGGTAGTTGTTAATACAACACATATACTATATATAATTACAAACATTCTCATGCCGGCAGGAATTTATATGGGTGGGGTATAGTTAATAAAGTGATAATCACCTAAAGTTTTAGGTGATTATCATATTAGTTCTCCTCCTATATTATATTTATATTATATTGTCATATTATATTGTTGTCTTTCTCTATCTCTCCTTCCAGATCTCTGAGATTCTCTGTTGACATTAAGTTATGGTATTGATACTAGTTGGAGGCCATTATATTGTAATAATCACTTCATTTAAATTTAACATTTAACATATCACAGTATTACAAATGGGTATCAAGTGATCCTAACTGTATGCCTGATTCATCAAACGATAACCACAAATGAATATGAAGAAAAGAATTGTAGTTATAGGTATGAATAGGTATTTACATATTAATTGTACATACATGTACAAATAATTTAATAGAAGTTCAGACTGGACTACACCACTAATGATTCTACTATTAACTTACAGTTAGTATATTATACCTTGTGTTATCAGTAAATACATTATAATTTTATATGAATACTGACAATATTTCATAGGTATCTCCACTATTGTACCAGAGACACAATATGTCTACCTCAATCATTATGTGACATTTAAATGTGCTAGCAAATTAACTGGATACACTCTCTTGGATTTTGTAATTGGGAATTGTGAGTTACCAGCTGGAATATGACTTATTAGAAGTTATATCTAAATTACCAGCACAGCAGTAAGTCACAGCTAGATTATAAAATATGTTATATTCAAAGTAATGGCATATTTAGATATTACATATAATACACACACTATATTATAGTTTAACTAGTATAGTTACTTTTGTCTCTGTCTTCAATGCTTTTTTGTAAATAATTAACATTATTTGTAATAATTACAAATTAGATTATAATATTGACTGAGTACTGGTGTTTCTATTACCTGCTAAACATTATGAAGATGAAAATGATCGTCTGTGTAATGGAGGTCTATATCCATAATGACCAAAATATATTATCATATCACTTATATTCTTTTATTTAACCAAACAATACTTATTTCTTGTGACAACAATATCTCTTGTATGTTTGTCAGATTGCAGAGTATGGATGTAAACTGTTATGTTACATACCTTATTATAAAATATGAACTACTCAATAAAACCAGATTATTAATATTATAAACAGAACAACATAGCTACATGTACTCGCTCACTTGTTTGACTGCTAATAACAAATTCTGCCTCTGTATCAACAAATGTTTAATATAATAGTCATTTTGAATGTTATGTTGTTAACTATTTTTAATATATTCAATTCAAACAACACTTAATTTATCAATTGTATTACACATATTAATAACAATTGATAAAATATGTCATATAATTTAAGAAATAAAATATATCCTACACAAACTATTATTCCAACTCTTAATATAATACGTACTATAGTACTAACTGCTATCAGTATGTCATTATAATATATAGTCATGTAATAATGATGTAATGATAAACTCACTATATGGATCTTTAATTTTTCTCTTCATAATAGATTACTAAACACATCTTTCTTTGAATTCAGGACATTTAATGAATGATAGAAACATTGTGCTGTTTCTTACTTTAAGATTCATCAATCTGACAGTGTACAAAAATTTTCTTATAATACAATATATTATAACGACATCATGTAGTTGTTGTGGTTGTTAAAATGTATATAATATAAATCTAAAGTGAAGTGTTATTATATTGTTTACAAGGACAGTATTAAACATAAGAAAAGTCTACTTTATCTGGATCTGTGGCAAGATGATATGATAGAGATATCTCATGAATAGGTGTTGGGTATAATATAAGTTTACAATATATTAAAGTGGTTGGTTGTACACAGAATGGACTGAAGTGCTTTTGAATCAATTGTGGTCTTTCAGTCCAAGAATCAAGTCGACTTGTCTTCTTTAGGTCTTGGCAGCAAAATAATTGCCACTTACAAAAATGTAATATATATTTTTACTCAAACTCAATGTGTTGATTGTTGAAGCAATGCCTGGTTAGTCCATAAGCCTCAACCAATTACCCAACCATATGATATTTCGGCGATTGTACAGCAAGCTTTGAGACTGAATTCATCACCTTCTGATATTGAAAAGTGTGCAGAGCGGCACTAACTGATCAAAGCTCATCTGACTCTTTGAAAAAAAAATTGGGGGTCTATAGTTCGATATTTAATCAGCGAATATTTACTAGTACTAGTAATGATGAATTCAGTATGGATCTTTAATTTCTTTCTTTATAATAGATTACTAAACACATAGTTCTTTGAATTCAGGACATCTAATGAATAATACAAACATTGTGCTGTTTTTTATTTTAAGATTTATCAATCTGACAATGTACAAAAACTTTCTTATAATACAATATATTATAACGACATCATGTAGTTATTGTGGTTGTTAAAATGTATACAATATAAATGTAAAGTGAAATGTTATTATATTGTTTACAAGGACAGTATTAAGAAAATTCTACTTTATCTGGATCTATGGCAAGATGGTGTGATGGAGATATCTCATGAATAGGTGTTGGGTATAATATAACTTTATAACATACTAAAGTGGTTGGTTGTACACAGAATGGACTGAAGTGCTTTTAAATCAATTGTGGTCTTTCAGTCCAAGAATCAAGTCAACTTGTCTTCTTTAGGTCTTGGCAGCAAAATAATTGCCACTTACAAAATGTAATATATATGTTCTCAATTAGTCCATGCAGTATGTAATGAGTATTTGGCATTACCCACTCTTTACGTCCTCTAACGGGTCTTTCAAAAGAATTTTAAAGTTGTTTACAATGTTACGCTATACCTGGCATGGGTGAGAACTTACGTCATCCTAGCCATGTGCAGCAGCAAGCTTTGAGACTAAATTCACCTTTTAATATTAAAAGGTGTCATCCCGCGGTGGAGATATCTTTAATTGAAGATAATAATATACAGAGCGGCGCTAACTGATCAAACCTCATGCGACTCTTTGAAAAAGAGATTGGGGGTCTAGTTCGATATTTAATCAGCGAATATTTACTAGTACTAAACGATTTGTTGAATAACGTTATTCTGCCAGACTTAGACGTAGAAGAAGAAAACGGAGCAAACATGGAGAAATTTGAGCAGTTTGTCAAATACATTGATGGCGAGGACGAGCAGAGCCAAGAACCACAATGTGCTCGCAAACTCCTCTTGCCGACCCCGCGTTATCTTACGTGTAAAGTGAAGTTACTCAACTCAGAATTATGGAAGTGCTTCTCTTCTGTAGGAACTGAAATGATTATAACTAAAAGTGGAAGGTAAGACATATAGCTTGTTTTGCTCTCTATTTGACTGCCTTATTTATACATGCATATTTTCTAGGAGAATGTTTCCAGCCATCGATATTTCAGTGGCTGGTTTATCTCCAAACTCTCTTTATTCTATGTACCTTGACGTTTTACCGGTTGATGATCATCGTTACAAATACATCCAAGCAGATTGGCAACAAGTGGGGAAAGCCGGACATAAAACTTCTTATCGCAGTTATGTTCACCCTGATTCGCCAAATACTGGAGCCTATTGGATGGAGAAACCAACATCGTTTAAATTAGTCAAATTAACTAACTGTAAATCAACTAAATGCGATGATCAGGTAATATCATCATAATAACTACAACAATACTAATATTGCGTGTCTTTGTCACATTTATAATCATTATTCTATAAATTCTAGATCATTCTCAATTCAATGCAAAAGTACATTCCTTCTATTCGGATTAGACGTGAATCTAAAAAGGACAAGCCAGTAACTCAATCATTCCAGTTTCCAGAAACTACTTTCATTGCCGTTACGGCATATCAAAACAGCAAGGTAAGAAACAGTAAAACAGTATACTATTATCACCCTAACACATAAGCCTATAACTATTAACGAATATAATATTTGCTTCTATCAGATAAAACAATTGAAAATTGAACATAATCCGTATGCCCGTGCATTTCGAGACTCCATACCTTCTGAAACTACCAGTAAAGCACTGAAAAAAGGAGGCTAAGTTTGTAGTCCAACAATAACAGTTTCACCTCCTCGACATCAATCTCTTCCATCATTCGATGCACATATCAATGAAGAAAGTGATGCAACTCATACCAATGTAGAATCCGGTAATTTTTGTGCAAATACTTAACCTCTCATCTCTCTTTAAATTATTGACATCATGCAATTATCACTTTAAGCTCAGATTGTTTCGTCTTTTTTTTTCTTTCCTCAAGATTTCACAAGTTCAGAAATGCTCTACCCAGAAGACAGGGTGCCAACTATACCATCTAATCCACAACCCCTAGAAAGTCCGTATGGCTGTCCACTTGATTTTCCCCCAGATAACTATAGTCAATTGAAAATTGAACATAATCCGTATGCCCGTGAATTTCAAGACTCCATACCTTCTGACAGTACCAGTAAAGCAGTGAAAAAAGGAGGCTACCATCTAATCCACAACCCCTAGAAAGTCCATATGGCTGTCCACTTAATTTTCCCCCAGATGACTATAATCTTTACAACAGTGCTTTGATACATCAACTTCCACCAATAGAATCATTTTCGGAGCCATATCTCCGTCAAACATCTCAGTAAGTTACCTCAATATCATTTAGAGAGTTGTGAGCTTTTTTTATTAAAGGATGTATTTGGAAGCTCAAGCTCAAGAGGTAATTATAAGTCCCGTTAAAATGCCAGAGTGTCTACAATTACGTGCTCTACCAAAACTTATTGATCTTGAATATGAAGATGAGTTATAATGGAAATCCTACATGAATAGAAATTTAACTTCTCAAAATTTTGGTTCATTTATTTTTCTTTGACACATTCAACTTGTTATTTGTCAAAATTCAATGTTTTATCTATATATTAATAACTCTGTCCTCATGTTCAGATTCTAATTTACATCCATTATGATCCATTGGTGATCCCATCATCGAAGAATATTCCCACTGGAAAAAAACACAACCATAATTCTCACTTTCAGCATCTAATTCTTCACCTCCATATTGTCTTCCAATTGATTGTTATCTTCTTCTTTGCTATCGATATCAGGAACATCTGTTATTTTTCTTTTTTTTGGCACATCTTATAGCAAAAAAACAAACTATATGTTTGCGTGTGTGACAATTAGTATATACATAGAAATCTTTCTTCAGAAGTTGTTTTATGTGTAGTTTTCTTTGGCCTAAATAACAAAACATTATTATAAAGTTACAAGGTTTAAAACAACTAAAATAAAATAACTCATAGTTCCAGTTCTCTTAATGTCGTTAATGCACTGGCAGATCCTAGCTGCAGGCCTATTAAGCTCTACTCTGTATCCATCAGTGTAATGATTTGAAATGATAGGCAACTTCAGAGAGTTGAGAATTTGCTCTTTTATTGAGCAATTAATTTAGTTAACAAACAGAACCTTAAAGAACTGCTGTTGACACGGCAAAACTGTTTATGTCATATCCATCATGCTCTATAAATATTGACATAGTTACCACAAGTGAGAGATTGATATTGTGTGTTAGGATGTTGTGTAGTGTAATAGAATGTATTAGATTAACTATCAAAAACAATACAGTATGGCTTTGTTGTGTTAATACTTGTTCTATTATTGTTGTTGTTATATTTGGTTTAATCACGTCTTTGGTTTGGTACTGGGAAGTCTGTATAAAAGAGGATTGTGTATTGATTAGTTAGGTTAATAACTCACTTGTGATCTTGTCTTCATCCTTTGATTGTTATTACTATAGCCAATAGTATAGTAAACACTATTACTGACTTTAATGTTAATATAACAGAAAATAATTAAAAGATAATTGGTACCATTATTAAAATATTAGTATCTATCAAGTGTAATATTTTCAGCTACACTTGTTTTTCAAACCCTATTGGTCTTCCATGATCTATTGTTTTGTTCTTATTGTTTCTTTGAAACCAGTGTCTTCATAGTGTACAGGATAGTATTCTCACCTCACATACTAACCTCAGTCTCCAGTCTTCGTTATTAACATAATAAGGATTACAGTTGTGTTGGAAAGATGGCTGCATATGTAATGTTAGCACTTCACAAAACTTATTTCTTACATTTGATATTATTTACTATTAACTTTACCTTTAATACCAATTCCTATAAAAATCAAGAGCTAATTTAATTTTTTTATTGTTCATTAAAAAACATAACTGTATTACAGACTTACTTTGCAGTAACAAAACAGTTATAGTAGATGTAATGGTCATTATGTATGAAGAACTTCACTCCAGTATGATTACTGTAGATACTAAAGTTAGTAACTAAAAGAGAAACATTAAAAAATAGTTAGTAATCAATGATATACTTTACCTAGTTGGATATCAATGACTTGAGATATGACATTATCTACTTGACAAGTAGATAATGTCATATCTTAGGAGGAGGACCAGCAGGAGAGAATGTTATTTTTATCTAGTGAGTAGGAAGATTTAAGAGAAAAATGTCAATATAACATAATACCTGATATGGCATAGATTCTAACTCCAGTATAAACTGAGGTGGACTAGAAGAAATTATATTAATACAACTGTCACTATTCCCTTCAGTCAAGAATTGTCCTGATACATTATGTTATGACAGAAGGGTTTACGAGAACATTTACCCTCAACTACACACCACTCACACAGTGGATTACCCACACTAACACACTCACTACAACTAGTAGTACTAGTACGCTCCTCTATATTTGAACCAATCACCTATCAACAAACATATGTTATATAGTACTATGTATATATACTAATATTTACATCAGTAGTTCCTTTAATTCCATACATATAGTTTGAACCTTCTGACAAGGTAAGACTAGTTACAACCTCAGACTAAGGTTCCATTATCCCATAAATATTGTATAACAAATTAACACATCAACTAGAATATAATATATACCTCTGACCTCGTTAATATAGTATTTGTTACTATCAGAGAATGTCAGTCCAAGAATAGATGTTAGTCCATTACTTATTGTAGTGTTAGTAATAATATTGTTAGAAGAAAGAACACGAGTTGAACCTACTCCTGGGTAAGTACCACTAATATCACACTGTAAAGGGAAAGAACAATTAAATACATTAATCATGTCATAATTTAGCTCACCATAGTACTAGATTATCCAAAACAAGACTTCGTCTCCCATTGAATGTAACTATTACCACTATTACGTACAACACAGGACTGATAGGCACTGTCCATTCTGGAGTTAATAATTGTAAGATTATAAGATCTTTACTAGGTGAACTTTGTGGTATTAATGCCTCTCAATTTAACACTGATAGACCTTTGATAGTGGGATTAAAGAGAGTATTTCCATCACAACTGAATACCACTTCATATTGATTGTTACCACTGTCAGCAGTACTGTTACATACTTTAACAATACAAACGTCATCATTACCACTAGTTGTATTTGCTACAATATAGTAAGTATATCCAGACTGGAAGAAACCACCATAAAACTCTTGGTCAACTCTGTTCTGGAAAGTTAATGATTAGTGTTGTAATTGTTTAACAATAACTAAAACTAAAACTATTTTTGTAATGGCCAAATCATTATTGTTAACAACAACAAACTATAACTAAAATTAACCAGCCATTGATTTACAATTAATAACAAAAAGTAAAATTGCACAAAAGTAGTTGTGAATTTTAGCCATTTCATTCCAGATTTTACACAATCAGATCAGTTAACCATTCAAAGGTGTAAACAGTTAAACACAGACTAAAATAACAATATACTTACCTCCTGACCACTGGGTATATTACATGTAATAATATTGTCACTAGTTTGTATACCAGTTCAAACTATGTTACCAAATAAATATTGGTATGTTATACCACTAGTCTGAATGGAGAGAATGAGAGAGAGATGGAAGCAATTAACTCATATATGTTTTTAAACATAGATGGACATTTTTAGTTTGTTTAGTGAGTATACTTATGACTAATAACCTATCCACTGTGTATGAAGTCTTATAATACATTCAAACAAAGTGATATGACTTCAAAATCTTCAAATCAAGCTACACCTTATATATTAGGATAATAGGATACACCTCTCTATATTACCAATGCTTAATTCCTAAGCTTATCTCAATATTTATGTCTCTGTATTACAGACTTATTTTGTAGTAACAGAACAGTTATAGAAGATGTAATGGTCAGTATGTATGAAGAACTTCACTCCAGTATGATTACTGTAGATAGTAAAGTTAGTAACTAAAAGAGGAACATTAAAAGATACTTAGTAATCAATGATGTACTTTACCTAGTTGGATATCAGTGACTTGAGATATGACATTATCTACTTGACAAGTGGCACTAGTACCATTTACTTGTAATGGACTTAATATCTCAATATTTAGAGATGTGTTATTAAATACACAGAAATAATCCTCTCCATATAACTTAGCAGGAGGACCAGCAGGAGAGAATGATATCTTTATCTAGTGAGTAAGACTATTTAAGAAAAAATTTCAATATAACATAATACCTGGTATGGTGGATTAAAAGCAATTATATTAATCCTTTGATCTGTCTGCTAACTTATAAGGTTGTAATTGGGGCTTCACTGAAAGAAAAGGGACTGTACTTTAGGACTGTAGTACTGTACTTTCTCTAGTTGAAGTACAGACATCAATTAACTAAAAAATGCTCATTATCAAATTTAAAACGTTAGAGAAGTTGTAAGATTATTGAACACTCTCTATTCCTTACAAGAGGCTGGGAGACAATGCCCAGATAATAGAGACGTGTCATAATGTGTTATTTTAATGTTAGTATAACTAACCTATAGGAAGTCCTATGCTCTCTTTAATCTCATAGTCCCATATGACATTGAGATGGGACTATGGGATTCCTAGGGAATTCTGATGGCAAATCGGGACAACACTGAATAATGACAGTGGTCTATAATTTGATATCACTGATTTATTTTTACTTTTAGTTGGTTGATGCCATCTCTTTATGTAGATCCTCAAGAATTTGTAAAAATAGTCATGTTAGAAATGAAGAGAATGAAGAAGAGCTTCAGACCACTTTAGAAAGCCTTGATAGAAATTTTAATATATTAATCATAACTGTTTGATCAGCTCTTGATCATAAACTACAACATCAACAACTAGTACTAGTGGACTTTAGTGGAACCCATCATGAAATAAGATGAGAATAAGAAATTCACTTTTCAATCAGATCTTGTAGCAATATGGACTATATATATATGAGCAGTTGTTTATGTCTATTATGGAGAAATGCATCCCCTGATCTAGCTTACCAACTCATACAAAGCTTTTTTGGCTAACAAAGTCTCCTCTCAGAAAGTGGTATCTTTTTCACAAGACAGCTTGGTATCACATGATTGGTGCCCATTTAAACAATTATCACAAATGTAGAAATGAGGTTACCAACTTGATGAAAGAGGCAAAGAAAACTTACTATTTCACCTTGCTAATACAAGAGGATTTTAGAAAGTTATAAGACACCTTTATGATTCATCTAGCTCCTATACCTACTCTGTCTTGTGGTAGTGATTTACTAACTATTAATGTAGATAGATAATTGTTTAAACCACTTTTTCAGTGAATGTAACAACAGACGACTTCCTCCTATCATCTCAACTGATTGCCCAGTTTTAATTACATTAGATACTTATGTATGTACAGTTGAAGAGGTTAGTAATTAACTATTCACATCGACATAACTAATTCTAGTGGGTCTTATTGAATTACTAATCATATGCACAAAGCAACAGCTGGTTCAAATGCTCCTTTCTTAACCAAGTTTTTTAATGTCGGTATTACCTCTGCCTCTTTCACTCATTCTCAATCCTTGATAAGAAAGTGTCAAACTTTTGCCAATTGACTAGAGTATCTAGTAATTCTATTAACTGGTTATACTTTGGTCTAACAGACATAACAGGATCAGACATTACTAATAACTAGTATTTTATTGTGAAGGCATCTGACAAATACAATAGTTGTCAATCACAATTATAGTCAAGGTAAAAATTGTCATAAAAAGCCAAACATCACAATTATGATACCATATAATAATTGCGAGACAATTAATTATGATGTAACATCATGTGATGTGTAATCCATAAATATTGACCAAATATGGAATGTAATCCAGTAGCTGGTGATTTAAAATAGTAGGTACAAATTTATTGACTCTATTAACTTATGATCTTAATTTATAATTTCATCTTCAAAGTCTAATGGACTATCTGTGCACTCATCTCTTTATTTCTTACATAGTTCATCTATCCAACAACACATTGACATCAGTTATTAATAACAAGTCACAAATGGATGATACAAGACCACAGGGAGTCACAGTTTATATAATTATAAAGTAAAGTATCATGATATTAAGACATTGACAACAGTTAGTGAGTGTAATTGCATATTGTCTATGTACAATTACTCTTTGTCGTTTCCTATCACAGTTGTACTATCAGTGCAGTTTGTCAAACATAGCTTGACATTTGATTCAATGACATAAGCTATACATATAGGCATACAATGCATACCATACTAAAATTATAATTAGCTAGTGCTAAAGTACTTATTCATTAATGTTTATTGAGTATATAGCACTTTGTCATACATGTATATTGTGAGTTAGCAATATAGACCTATTTTGTTGACTAATTATGTCATTACATTGTAAAATGGTAGTTGTTAATACAACACATATACTATATATAATTACAAACATTCTCATGCCGGCAGGAATTTATATGGGTGGGGTATAGTTAATAAACTGATAATCACCTAAAGTTTTAGGTGATTATTATATTAGTTCTCCTCCCATATTATATTAATATTATATTGTCATATTATATTATTGTCTTTCTCTATCTCTCCTTCCAGATCTCTGAGATTCTCTGTTGACATTAAGTTATGGTATTGATACTAGCTGGAGGCCATTATATTGTAATAATCACTTCATTTAAATTTAACATTTAACATATCACAGTATTACAAATGGGTATCAAGTGATCCTAACTGTATGCCTGATTCATCAAACAATAACCACAAATGAATACGAAGAAAAGAATTGTAGTTATAGGTATGAATAGGTATTTACATATTAATACATGTATAGATAATTTAATAGAAGCTCAGACTGGACTACACCACTACTGATTCTACTATTAACTTACAGTTAGTATATTATACCTTGTGTTATCAGTAAATACATTATAATTTTATATGAATACTGACAATATTTCATAGGTATCTCCACTATTGTACCAGAGACACAATATGTCTACCTCAATCATTATGTGACATTTGAATGTGCTAGCAAATTAACTGGATACACTCTCTTGGATTTTGTAATTGGGAATTGTGAGTTACCAGCTGGAATATGACTTATTAGAAGTTATATCTAAATTACCAGCACAGCAGTAAGTCACAGCTAGATTATAAAATATGTTATATTCAAAGTAATGGCATATTTAGATATTACATATAATACACACACTATATTATAGTTTAACTAGTATAGTTACTTTTATCTCTGTCTTCAATGCTTTTTTGTAAATAATTAACATTATTTGTAATAATTGCAAATTAGATTATAATATTGACTGAGTACTGGTGTTTCTATTACCTGCTAAACATTATGAAGATGAAAATGATCGTCTGTGTAATGGAGGTCTATATCCATAATGACCAAAATATATTATCATATCACTTATATTCTTTTATTTAACCAAACAATACTTATTTCTTGTGACAACAATATCTCTTGTATGTTTGTCAGATTGCAGAGTATGGATGTAAACTGTTATGTTACATACATTATTATAAAATATGAACTACTCAATAAAACCAGATTATTAATATTATAAACAGAACAACATAGCTACATGTACTCGCTCACTTGTTTGACTGCTAATAACAAATTCTGCCTCTGTATCAACAAATGTTTAATATAATAGTCATTTTGAACATTATGTTGTTAACTATTTTTAATATATTCAATTCAAACAACACTTAATTTCTCAATTGTATTACACATATTAATAACAATTGATAAAATATGTCATATAATTTAAGAAATAAAATATATTCTACACAAACTATTATTCCAACTCTTAATATAATACGTACTATAGTACTAACTGCTATCAGTATGTCATTATAATATATAGTGATGTAATAATGATGTAATGATAAACTCACTATATGGATCTTTAATTTTTCTCTTCATAATAGATTACTAAACACATCTTTCTTTGAATTCAGGACATTTAATGAATGATAGAAACATTGTGCTGTTTCTTATTTTAAGATTCATCAATCTGACAGTGTACAAAAATTTTCTTATAATACAATATATTATAACGACATCATGTAGTTATTGTGGTTGTTAAAATGTATACAATATAAATATGTAAAGTGAAATGTTATTCTATTGTTTACAAGGACAGTATTAAGAAAATTCTACTTTATCTGGATCTATGGCAAGATGGTGTGATGGAGATATCTCATGAATAGGTGTTGGGTATAGTATAACTTTATAACATACTAAAGTGGTTGGTTGTACACAGAATGGACTGAAGTGCTTTTAAATCAATTGTGGTCTTTCAGTCCAAGAATCAAGCCAACTTGTCTTCTTTAGGTCTTGGCAGCAAAATAATTGCCACTTACAAAATGTAATATATATGTTCTCAATTAGTCCATACAGTATGTAATGAGTATTTGGCATCACCCACTCTTTACGTCCTCTAACGGGTCTTTCAAAAGAATTTTAAAGTTGTTTACAATGTTACGCTATACCTGGCATGGGTGAGAACTTACGTCATTCTAGCCATGTGCAGCAGAAAGCTTTGAGACTAAATTCACCTTTTAATATTAAAAGGTGTCATCCCGCGGTGGAGATATCTTTAATTGAAGATAATAATATACAGAGCGGCACTAATTGAGATCAAACCTCATGCGACTCTTTGAAAAAGAGATTGGGGGTCTAGTTCGATATTTAATCAGCGAATATTTACTAGTACTAAACGATTTGTTGAACAACGTTATTCTGCCAGACTTAGACGTAGAAGAAGAAAACGGAGCAAAGATGGAGAAATTTGAGCAGTTTGTCAAATACATTGATGGCGAGGACGAGCAGAGCCAAGAACCACAATGTGCTCGCAAACTCCTCTTGCCGACCCCGCGTTATCTTACGTGTAAAGTGAAGTTACTCAACTCAGAATTATGGAAGTGTTTCTCTTCTGTAGGAACTGAAATGATTATAACTAAAAGTGGAAGGTAAGACATATAGCTTGTTTTGCTCTCTATTTGACTGCCTTCTTTATACATGCATATTTTCTAGGAGAATGTTTCCAGCCATCGATATTTCAGTTGCTGGTTTATCTCCAAACTCTCTTTATTCTATGTACCTTGACGTTTTACCGGTTGATGATCATCGTTACAAATACATCCAAACAGATTGGCAACAAGTGGGAAAAGCCAGACATAAAACTTCTTATCGGAGTTATGTTCACCCTGATTCACCAAATACTGGAGCCTACTGGATGGAGAAACCAATATCGTTTAAATTAGTCAAATTGACTAACAGTAAATCAACTAAATGCGATGATCAGGTAATATCATCATAATAACTACAACAATACTAATATTGTGTGTCTTTGTCACATTTATAATCATTATTCTATAAATTCTAGATCATTCTCAATTCAATGCAAAAGTACATTCCTTCTATTCGGATTACACGTGAATCTAAAAAGGACAAGCCAGTAACTCAATCATTCCAGTTTCCAGAAACTACTTTCATTGCCGTTACGGCATATCAAAACAGCAAGGTAAGAAACAGTAAAACAGTATACTATTATCACCCTAACACATAAGCCTATAACTATTAACGAATATAATATTTGCTTCTATCAGATAAAACAATTGAAAATTGAACATAATCCATATGCCCGTGCATTTCGAGACTCCATACCTTCTGAAACTACCAGTAAAGCAGCGAAAAAAGGAGGCTACGTTCGTAGTCCAACAATAACAGTTTCACCTCCTCGACATCAGTCTCTTCCATCATTCAATGCACATATCAATGAAGAAAGTGATGCAACTCATACCAATGTAAAATCCGGTAATTTTTGTGCAAATACTTAAGCTCTCATCTCTCTTTAAATTATTGACATCATGCAATTATCACTTTAAGCTTAGATTGTTTCATCTTTTTTTTCTTTCCTCAAGATTTCGTAAGTTCAGAAATGCTCTACCCAGAAGACTGGGTGCCAACTATACCCTCTAATCCACAACCCCTAGAAAGTCCGTATGGCTGTCCACTTGATTTTCCCCAAGATGAGTATAGTCAATTGAAAATTGAACATAATCCGTATGCCCGTGAATTTCAAGACTCCATACCTTCTGAGAGTACCAGCAAAGCAGTGAAAAAAGGAGGCTACGTTCGTAGTCCAACAATAACAGTTTCACCTCCTCAACATCAGTCTCTTCCATCATTCAATGCACATATCAATGAAGAAAGTGATACCACTCATAGCAGTGTAGAATCCGGTAATTTTTGTGCAAATACTTAAGCTCTCATCTCTCTTTAAATTATTGACATCATGCAATTATCACTTTAAGCTCAGATTGTTTCATCTTTTTTTTCTTTCCTCAAGATTTCGTAAGTTCAGAAATGCTCTACCCAGAAGACAGGGTGCCAACTATACCATCTAATCCACAACCTCTAGAAAGTCCATATGGCTGTCCACTTAATTTTCCCCCAGATGACTATAATCTTTACAACAGTGCTTTGATATATCAACTTCCACCAATAGAATCATTCTCAGAGTGTTATTTACGTCAAACATCTCAGTAAGTTACCTCAATATCATTTAGAGAGTTGTGAGCTTTTTTTTATTAAAGGATGTATTTGGAAGCTCAAGCTCAAGAGGTAATTATAAGTCCCGTTAAAATGCCAGAGTGTCTACAATTACGTGCTCTACCAAAACTTATTGATCTTGAATATGAAGATGAGTTATAATGGAAATCCTACATGAATAGAAATTTAACTTCTCAAAATTTTGGTTTATTTATTTTACTTTGGCACATTCAACTTGTTATTTGTCAAAATTCAATGTTTTATCTATATATTAATAACTCAGTCCTCATATTCAGATTCTAATTTACATCCATTATGATCCATTGGTGATCCCATCACTGAAGAATATTCCCACTGGAAAAAACCACAACCATAATTATCACTTTCAGCATCTAATTCTTCACCTCCATATTGTCTTCCAATTGATTGTTATCTTCTTCTTTGCTATCGATATCAGGAACATCTGTTATTTTTCTTCTTTTTGGCACATCCTATAGCAAAAAAACAAACTATATGTTTGCGTGTGTGACAATTAGTATATACATAGAAATCTTTCTTCAGAAGTTGTTTTATGTGTAGTTTTCTTTGGCCTAAATAACAAAACATTATTATAAAGTTACAAGGTTTAAAACAACTAAAATAAAATAACTCATAGTTCCAGTTCTCTTAATGTCGTTAATGCACTGGCAGATCCTAGCTGCAGGCCTATTAAGCTCTACTCTGTATCCATCAGTGTAATGATTTGAAAGGATAGGCAACTTCAGAGAGTTGAGAATTTGCTCTTTTAATGAGCAATTAATTTAGTTAACAAACTGAACCTTAAAGAACTGCTGTTGACACGGCAAAACTGTTTATGTCATATCCATCGTGGTCTATAAATATTGACATAGTTACCACATGTGAGAGATTGATATTGTGTGTTAGGATGTTGTGTAGTGTAATAGAATGTATTAGATTAACTATCAAGAACAATACAGTATGGCTTTGTTGTGTTAATACTTGTTCTATTATTGTTGTTGTTATATTTGGTTTAATCACGTCTTTGGTTTGGTACTGGGAAGTCTGTATAAAAGAGGATTGTGTATTGATTAGTTAGGTTAATAACTCACTTGTGATCTTGTCTTCATTCTTTGATTGTTATTACTATAGCCAATAGTATAGTAAACACCATTACTGACTTTAATGTTAATATAACAGAAAATAATTAAAAGATAATTGGTACCATTATTAAAATATTAGTATCTATCAAGTGTAATATTTTCAGCTACACTTGTTTTTCAAACCCTATTGGTCTTCCATGATCTATTGTTTTGTTCTTATTGTTTCTTTGAAACCAGTGTCTTCATAGTGTACAGGATAGTATTCTCACCTCACATACTAACCTCAGTCTCCAATCTTCATTATTAACATAATAAGGATTACAGTTGTGTTGGAAAGATGGCTGTATATGTAATGTTAGCACTTCACAAAACTTATTTCTTACATTTGATATTATTTACTATTAACTTTACCTTTAATACCAATTCCTATAAAAATCAAGAGCTAATTTAATTTTTTTATTGTTCATTAAAAAACATAACTGTATTACAGACTTACTTTAAAGTAACAAAACAGTTATAGTAGATGTAATGGTCATTATGTATGAAGAACTTCACTCCAGTATGATTACTGTAGATACTAAAGTTAGTAACTAAAAGAGGAACATTAAAAAATAGTTAGTAATCAATGATGTACTTTACCTAGTTGGATATCAGTGACTTGAGATATGACATTATCTACTTGACAAGTAGATAATGTCATATTTTAGGAGGAGGACCAGCAGGAGAGAATGTTATTTTTATCTAGTGAGTAGGAAGATTTAAGAGAAAAATGTCAATATAACATAATACCTGATATGGCATAGATTCTAACTCCAGTATAAACTGAGGTGGACTAGAAGAAATTATATTAATACAACTCTCACTATTCCCTTCAGTCAAGAATTGTCCTGATACATTATGTTATGACAGAAGGGTTTACGAGAACATTTACCCTCAACTACACACCACTCACACAATGGATTACCCACACTAACACACTCACTACAACTAGTAGTACTAGTACACTCCTCTATATTTGAACCAATCACCTATCAACAAACATTATGTTATATAGTACTGTGTATATATACTAATACTTACATCAGTAGTTCCATTAATTCCATACATATAGTTTGAACCTTCTGACCAAGTAAGACTAGTTACAACCTCAGTAATAAGATTAAGGTTCCATTATCCCATAAATATTGTATAACAAATTAACACATCAACTAGAATATAATATATACCTCTGACCTCGTTAATATAGTATTTGTTACTATCAGGGAATGTCAGTCCAAGAATAGATGTTAGTCCATTACTTATTGTAGTGTTAGTAATAATATTGTTAGAAGAAAAAACACCAGTAGAACCTACTCCTGGGTAAGTACCACTAATATCACACTGTAAAGGGAAAGAACAATTAAATACATTAATCGTGTCATAATTTAGCTCACCATAGTACTAGATTATTCAAAACAAGACTTCGTCTCCCACTGAATGTAACTATTACCACTATTATGTACAACACAGGACTGATAGGCACTGTCCATTCTGGAGTTAATAATTGTAAGATTATAAGATCTCTACTAGGTGAACTTTGTGGTATTAATGCCTCTCAATTTAACACTGATATACCTTTGATAGTGGGATTAAAGAGAGTATTTCCATCACAACTGAATACCACTTCATATTGATTGTTACCACTGTCAGCACTACTGTTACATACTTTAACAATACAAATGTCATCATTACCACTAGTTGTATTTGCTACAACATAGTAAGTATATCCAGACTGGAAGAAACCACCATAAAACTCTTGGTCAACTCTGTTCTGGAAAGTTAATTATTAGTGTTGTAATTGTTTAACAATAACTAAAACTAAAACTATTTTTGTAATGGCCAAATCATTATTGTTAACAATAACAAACTATAACTAAAATTAACCAGCCATTGATTTACAATTAATAACAAAAAGTAAAATTGTACAAAAGTAGTTGTGAATTTTAGCCATTTCATTCCAGATTTCACACAATCAGATCAGTTAACCATTCAAAGGTGTAAACAGTTAAACACAGACTAAAATAACAATATACTTACCTCCTGACCACTGGGTATATTACATGTAATAATATTGTCACTAGTTTGTATACCAGTTCAAACTATGTTACCAAATAAATATTGGTATGTTATACCACTAGTCTGAATGGAGAGAATGAGAGAGAAATGAAAGCAATTAACTCATATATGTTTTTAAACATAGATGGACATTTTTAGTTTTTTTTTCTGTGAGCATACTTATGACCAATAACTTATCCACTGTGTATGAAGTCTTATAATACATTCAAACAAAATGATATGACTTCAAAATCTTCAAATCAAACTACACCCTATATATTAGGATAATAGGATACACCTCTCTATATTACCAAAGCTTCAATTCCTGAGCTTATCTCAATATTTATATCTCTCTCACTAACCTATCAAGGATTTGTAGTATATGTGTATTTTGTGTACACATGTAGATTGCTCTCATCATACAAATAATTATGACCCATTTACCATAGTATTAAGAGTTTTAATTGTAGGTTCTTACTCACACCAACTGGTTGACTATAGCTATTACCATATAAGGGAGGTTGTAGGAGAGGACAGAAATCAGTAGAATTCTCCTCACTAGTTATCTGTGATAAAATGTATCAGTAATAATTATACTTTTATATTATAGGGTCTCACTCTTATCCAGTTATATCTCCTCCATTACAAGTAGAGTTATCTCTAGTACACAAGGACTACACCTAAAAAAAAAATTAGCAAAAAGCTCAGGCAAGCTATCTAATTAAGTTATCTTTATTGTATTTATGAAATAATTTATCAACAAAGCACTTGAGAATGTTACTATAATGAATGTTTAAACACTATAGTCATCAGATGTATATGTATGCGGTTAATACATGAAATAATTATATCCATTCTTCCTATTGCTCTAATTATTGTAAACCATAACTCATGTATGTATGAGTAAACTATACCATCTAATCCACAACCCCTAGAAAGTCTTCCATGATCTATTGTTTTGTTCTCATTGTTTCTTTGAAACCAGTGTCCAGTGTCCAGAGTCACCTCACATACTAACCTCAGTCTCCAGTCTTCATTATTAACATAATAAGGATTACAGTTGTGTTGGAAGATGGCTGTATATGTAATGTTAGCACTTCACAAAACTTATTTCTTACATTTGATATTATTTACTATTAACTTCACCTTTAACACCAACTCCTTGTAACACCCATGACATTAAAAGGATTGTAATGATAAGTAAATTGATTTGCTTTGTAGCCAGCTTTTGAAGCTGCTTTTATAGGCTCAGGGTTTGCTTTGTAGGCTCAGGTCTATAAAAATCAAGAGCTAATTTTATTTTTTTATTCTTCATTAAAGAAGCATAACTGTATTACAGACTTACTTTGTAGTAACAGAACAGCTATAGAAGATGTAATGGTCATTATGTATGAAGAACTTCACTCCAGTATGATTACTGTAGATACTAAAGTTAGTAACTAAAAGAGGAACATTAAAAGATACTTAGTAATCAATGATGTACTTTACCTAGTTGGATATCAGTGACTTGAGATATGACAATATCTACTTGACAAGTGGCAGTAGCACCATTTATTTGTAATGGACTTAATATCTCAATATTTAGAGATATGTTATTAAATACACAAAAATAGTCCTCTCCTGATAACTTAGGAGAAAGACCAGCTGGAGAGAATATTATCTTTATCTAGTGAGTAAGGGTATTTAAGAAAGAAATCTCAATATAACATAATAACTGGTATGGCATTAATTCTAACTCAAGTATAAACTGAGGTGGATCAATAGTGATAGTACTAATATAACCATCAATGTTCCTTTGAGTCAAAATCGTCAAAGTCTAACTCCAGTATAAATTGAGGTGGATTAGAAGCAATTATATTAATACAACTGTCACTATTCCCTTCAGTCAATAATTGTCCTGATACGTCAATGTCATGACAGAAGTGTCTACGAGAACATTTACCCTCAATTACACACCACCCACAAAGCAGATTACCCACACTAACATATTCACTACAACTAGTAGTACTAGTACACTCCTCTGTCTTTAAACCAATCACCTATCAACAAACATTATGTTATATAGTACAATATATATATATATTAGTACTTACATCAGTAGTTCCTTTAATACCATATGTATAGTCTGAACCTTCTGACCAGGCAAGACTAGTTACTGAACTAGACATTTCAACCTCAGTAATAAGACTAAGGTTTCCATTATCCCACAAATACTGTAGAACATATTATCACATCAACTAGAGTATAGTATATATCTCTGACTTTGTTAACATAGTGTCTGATTGGACAATGATGTCTGTTGTACTTTTGTAGATCAGATGAGAGTTGGTAGACATTACTATTAAAACTAGCAAACACTTTATCTCCAACAACAGCTAGAGAGCAAACACTACCAGATAGAGTTAAAGAAGGAGACTAAGCCCCATCATTTATTAACAAATTGAGTACCAGCAAAAGAAAGAGAACACACATTTTTTGTCTTATAGAAAGATCACCAACTGTTGTTAAGCCATTTCTTTCTTGAGTGTAGTCTTAATGAAATCCACCCCTTCCTCAAATATGTCCCTGAGGACATTATTATAATACTCACTGGATCCTTTAAACTTCTTCTCTTTATTTTCATCTAGACCCAGTAATAGACAATGTAAGACTATCACTATCAGCATTTATAATAACAAATAATTACCAAATAATAAATAGTTTATAAAATAATATCAACAAATTAACAATTGATAGTATTAAAGTATTGAATTTATAATAATTAAAAAATGATTGAGCTAATAAAGATAATAGCCACTGTGTTAATCTTTTTATATGACTTAAATAAATAGAGTAATGTGTTTGATTTCAATATAATAGAGTCATAGAGTATATATAAAAAGGAACAGACAACACAAAGAAGTCTATTGGTGACAAATTTGAATTTCATATTTTAATTTTTTCTAAAAAGACATGTCTCACTCCATTAATTATAAACAAGATAACAGTATTAGTGTCATTACTATAATTATACATATAATAAAAAATTGAAATCAAGTAAAGACTCTTATGATAATTACTTCTCTTATATATTTTGATATAGTACTTGGTATCTTTGTTATTATGTATAGAAATGATTACTTTATTCTTGTTTATTATTCACAGACTCAAAAATTGTCACTACTGTTATTATATATTTTCATAAATGGTGTATATAAAGACAGTTATGTTAATATTCTTTAAAGCACTGTACTACATAACAACAAAGTTACAGACATATCTATTAATACTATAATATGTTGTCATGAGTAACAACTAACAAGATAAAAAACGGTATATCATCCAATGACATATATATAGTCATCATCATCAGTAACAGTTGTAACTGTCTCTGGTAGTCCATCTGACTAAATCTTAATTCCTGAGCTTATCTCAATATTTATATCTCTCCCACTAACCTATCAAAGACTTGTAGTATATGTATATTTTGTGTACACATGTAGATTGCTCTCGTCATACACATAATTATGACTCATTTACCATAATATTAAGAGTTCTTATTTGTAGAAATTATATTAATACAACTGTCAGTATTCCCTTGACTCAAGAGTCGTCCTGATACACTACTGTCATGATAGAAGGATCTATGAGAACGTTTACCCTCAACTACACACACCCACACAATGGATTACCCAGACTAACACACTCACTACAACTAGTAGTACTAGTACACTCGTCTTTTTTTAAACCAATCACTATCAACAAACATTATGTTGTATAGTACAATATATATATACTAGTACTTACATCAGTAGTTCCTTTAATACTATATATATAGTCTGAACCTTCTGACCAGGTAAGACTAGTTACTGAACTAGACATCTCTACCTCAGTAATAAGACTAAAGTTTCCATTATGCCACAAATACTGTACAACAAATTAACACATCAACTAGAGTATAGTATATATCTCTGACCTTGTTAATATAGTGTTTGTTACCATCATGGAATGTAATATAAATGAAGTAGAGATCATCCAGAGTCAGTCCAAGAATAGATGTTAGTCCATTACTTATTGTAGTGTTAGTAATTATATTGTTAGAAGAGTTCATTGTTAGTCTGGTGTTGCCACTCAAAGGTCCAGCAATAACTCATTAATTATTACTATGCGTTACTTGGCATAAGTTGAGGGGAGGCTGAAGTTGAGTTCCTTTTTCCTATCCTTACATGTAATGATAATTTATCTGAACATATTCTCATTACTATTTATACATTTGTATGTAATAGGACATAAACTGAAATCTAAAGCTGTAAAATTGAATATATATAATTTGAGTTGCTTAGTTATATATAGTAATAATAATTTATTGATGGTGTGTGTTTCTGTGTACATATGTTACTATTACTGTGTATATAGAAAAAATTCCTTCCTATTGTCTTGTTCATGTTATTTATGGAACCTTCCCTAAACAACTTATAATTCCATTGTTAAAACAATTATATTTAATATGCAATGGAATAATATACAAAACAACAAAACTGTTTGTAGTTATTAAAACTTTTAATATCAATCATTCAGTTGCTTAACATTAAGATTTTAATAAAATTATATTATCTGTTGGTAGGTGAGGATGATGATGTTCAGTGCCAGCATTCAATCTTGAGTAAGGTAACTCCTCATATGTATGTATATCATTGGTTGTGATATAGACTGGGTTAGATTGAGTAGGTACAACACCAGTACTGTCCTGATACACTATGTTAGGAGATATTGTGATTATTTCATTTCCTCCAATCACACTATGATAAAAGCAATAAATTGATAGTAAATTTTACTTTAACTTACTTTGCTGCATTATGCCTTGTTCTCCTTAATTTATTTTGATACCACAATATCACTATAACAATAATAACTATTAATAAAATTATAACAATTATTATTACTGCTCCAATAATACCACCAATTACTGCACCACTAATTGGAGAACTATCTTGTGTACCATAAATAAGAGTCCAATTGATAATATCAGTAGAATTACTGGGAAATCTTAAATAACTACTAACTTGAACCTAAACATAAAGTGGAAATCAACAATAGGAAATATTAGATATATATACTTACAGTAACATTTATAACTGTATACTGATATTTAACTGGTGGTATACATGCTATGATCTGAGACATATATCACTTGATATCAATACATATACATGATTCATACTTTATTTGTTAAAGACTTGATTCTACATACCTCAGAATCGACTTTCACATTTATTTCTGAACTAATCACAGATTGAATATTACTTCCCTATAAACAAATGTGATAAATTGTATAACTACATTAAGTGGAGACACTGACTCTTATCCTAATAGTCTGTGAACTATCTCCTAAATCCACATTACGATCATTAGAATCAATTCCATTGAAAGTAGGATTTGATTTGAGAGTAAGTTTGAATTTACATTGACTACTGTCTGGTGAAGTAACTCCATCTAGTATCAATGTATAAGTCACTGTAGTATCAATGGCACTTGTGACATTAACTCCACTAATAGGAGGAGCTATACATTGTAGTTTAGTACTACTAGCATTAACACATTGCTATAACAGAGAGAAGTCAGCTCATTACATTAAACTAGTATATTGGTCATACCTCAGTTCTAGTAGGAAATCTAGAGTCAGTGATACATATCATAGGAGACTGGATTACATCTACATTAGTACCAGTAAAGTTTAACTTGATACCTCCACTATATAACAAACAATACATCACTTAGTTTCATAATGTACTCTACTTACACTGGTATAGTTATTTGAGGACTCAGTGAACTAAATGTGGGATCTGGTTTATAAAGGTATGTCACTGCTGAATTACTAAACTCTGTTTCATTTACTGACACTATTATAGTCTTGGTACAATTAACAGAAGTAACATTAGCTGAAGTACATTGGATTTGACTTGAATTAATGTTCCTGAGAAGAGAACCGATCTCATATGATACTAGTGTGTACTATAGTAAGTCATTAACACTCACATAATATTGGACTCAATATCAGGACAGTGACTGCTTCTCTTTCTCCTTTTATTTGATGAGGACTCTCTCATAATTACTTTGGTCTCTTCGTTGTCACCAATGTCCAAGTTAGTTCCTCCTCCACTAGCTGGACCAAATGTAGGACTCACTGACTTAATAATAGGGATCAGGAATTGGAACTGTTTACTACTGACAGCTGTCTGAAGTTGAGATGCAGTAGTATTCACTATCACAGTTATAATTACATTGCTGGTTACAGTATTATTGTCATCAGGAGTAATACAACAAACTATCCTCTTTCCAGGTATATACAGATCTGAGTTAGAGGTACATGTCCTACTGCCGAGGGTAACAGAGAGTATTTCTGATGACTGGGTACCCAAATTACTACCATATATGGTAACTTGTGTTCTTCCTTGAGGAGGACCATTTGTGGGATTAAAGTTGTTAATGACAGGATTAGGACAGTCTCCACTCATTGTGACTATATTATTAATACACACACTCCTCTCACTACACATATTACTATCACACCAACTACAGTCAAATCCAGTGTCAATGTTCTGAGATAGACATGAAGAACAACCATTAGCCAGTGTAGGACAATTGTATAAGACCACTATATATAAGACAGAATACTCAGCAGTTTACTTTATATATTAGACTTACCATTGATAGTGTCTCTAGTAGTAGTTTCTATGTCATAGAATTTGGTATTAGAGATCTGTCTGAGAATGACAGGATGTGTCTGAGTCTGAGTATGACCTCGACTAAATGACAACTGTAATAACATAATAACAATAATATATCTCCTAATAATACAATATACTTACCTCCTGACCACTGGGTATATTACATGTAATAATATTCTCATTAGTTTGTATACCAGTTCGAACTATGTTACCAAATAAACATTGGTATGTTAGACCACTAGTCTGAGCGGAGGGCGAGAGAGAGAGAGAGAGAGAGAGAGAGAGAGAGAGAGAGAGAGAGAGAGAGAGAGAGAGAAGAGATAAGATCAGTTAACAAGAAAACTCTCACAATGATTCATTAAACATTTGTGGCATTTGTGGTACATAACCTTAATTATCTAAATTGTAGTTATTGCATTTTGTTACAATGTACTAAAATATTAATTATAAATCATAAAGATGTTTTTAAAATAAGTTATTTGATCCAACTACCATTTAATTTTTATCATCAGATTTTATGATTTATTTCAATAACACACATAATACATAATTAAAATAACATCTCTATTTTGAATACTTTACCATAGCATTAAGAGTTCTTAATTGTAGGTTCTTACTCACACCAACTGGTTAAACTGTAACTATTACCATATAAGGGAGGTTGTAGGAGAGGACAAGGATTTACCTTACCAGTTATCTGTGATAAAATGTACCAGTAGTAATTATACACTTTAATATTATAGGGTTTTACTCTAATCCAATTATAATCTCCTCTTGTACAAGTAGAATTATCTCCAGTACATGTAAAATCTAACTGACACCATCCACATATACCATCTGTTGAGACACAAGGACTACATCTGAAACATAAAATATAATCACTTGATTTGACCTATCACTTGTCACTGCAATAAACATTGATGTACTCTTAAATGTCAATAGGAAACAAGAGAACATATAATAAGGAATGATATAGTGCAGAGTGGTTATATAATGGTCAGTGTTTATAAACATTTGTCATCAACAAATAATATAATAAACCTTTTCATTAATTGTGTTAGTACATTAAATGTTAATATGTCACTTTTATTGTCAAACTAAACTAATTGTAATATACATACTTTGTAGGAACAGAACAGTTATAGAAGATGTAATGATTATTATGTATGAAGAACTTCACTCCAGTATGATTACTATAGATACTAAAGTTAGTAACTAAAAGAGGAACATTGAAAGATAGTTAGTAATCAATGATGTACTTTACCTAGTTGGATATCAGTGATTTGAGATATGACATTATCTACTTGACAAGTGGCACTAGTACCATTTACTTGTAATGGACTTAATATCTCAATATGTAGAGGTATGTTATTAAATACACAGAAATAGTCTTAGGAGGAAGACCACCAGGAGAGAATGTTATCTTGATCTAGTGAGTAAAAGTATTTAAGAAGAATTCTCAATATAACATACCTGGTATGGCATTAATTCTAACTCCAGTATAAACTGAGTTGGATACAACTGTCAATATTCCCTTGAGTCAAGAATCACCATGATACATCAATGTCATGACAGAAGGGTCTACGAGAACTTTTACCCTTGACTACACACACCCACACAGTGGATTATCCAGACTAACACACTCCTCAATCTTTAAACCAATCACTATCAACAAACATTATGTTGTATAGTACAATATATATATACTAGTACTTACATCAGTAGTTCCTTTAATACCATATATATAGTCTGAACCTTCTGACCAGGTAAGACTAGTACATATCTCTGACCTTGTTAATATAGTGTTTGTTACTATCAGAGAATGCAATGTAAATGAAGTTGAGATCATCTACAGTCACTCCAAGAATAGATGTTAGTCCATTACATATTGTAGTATTAGTAATAACATTGTTAGAAGAGAGAACATCAGTAAAACCTACTGCTGGGTCAGTATCATTAATATCACACTATAAAAAGAAAGAACAATTAAGTACACTGAATGTGCCATAATTTAGCTCATCATTGTATCATATAATCCTGAACAAGACTGGGTCTCCCACTGAATGTAACTATTACTACTATTACCTACTACACAGGACTGATAGGCACTGTCCATTATTGAGTTAATAACTGTAAGATTATAAGAACAGACACTACTAGGTGAACCTTGTGGTGTTATTGCTATCAGTAATGTCTCTACATTTAACATTGATACACATTTGATAGTGGGATTAAAGAGAGTATTTCCATCACAACCTAATATCACTTCATATTGATTGTCGAAATCATTACTCCTGTCAGCAGTACTGTTACATACTCTAACAATATAAACTTCATCATTACTACTAGATGCATCTAGTACTATATAGTAAGTATATCTAGACTGGTAGAAACCAACATAAAACTCTCGGTAACCTCTGTTATGGAAAGTTGATGATGTTACTTGAATGTCTCCATTAGTTCTTGACAGTGAGTTACTAGCAAATCCATACGAGCGAAAATAAATACATTTATCAAACTTCCAGAGTAGAAATGTTCTCCTCCATTGACAGGAACAGTGGACACAACAATCTCATCACTAGTTCCAACAAAAGGAAGTACATTAGAGACAGCTCTGTTAGTAAGACAGACATCTGAGAACACTCATTTTTGTCTTATAGAAAGATCACCAACTGCTATTAAGCCACTTCATTCTTGAGTGTAGTCTTAATGTAATCCACCCGCTTCCTCAAATATGTTCCCAAGGACATTATTATAATACTCTTCAGAACCTCTTGTTCTCTTTATTTTCATCTAGAGCCAGTCTTAAGTTCAGGTGCAGTAGTATTCACTATCACAGTTATAGTTACATTGCTGGTTACAGTATTACTGTCATCAGGAGTAATACTACATACTATCCTCTTTCCAGGTACATAGAGTTCAGGGTTAAAGGTACATGTCCTACTGCCAAAGATAATAGAGAGTATTTCTAAGGACTGGATCCTCAAATTACTACCATATATGGTAACTTGTGTTCTTCCTTGAGGAGGACCATTTGTGGGACTAAAGTTGTTAATGACAGGATTAGGACAGTCTCCATTCAATGTGACTTTATTATTAGTACACACACTCCTCTTGCTACACATATTACTATCACACCAACTACAGTCAAATCCATCAGCATCAGCATTTTTAATAACAAAAATTACCAAACAATAAATAGTTACTACAAAGGATAGCAACAAATTAATGAATGATAGTATTAAAGTATTGAATTGATAATAATTAAAAATGATTGAGTTAATAAAAATAATAACCATTCTATTAATTTTTTATATGACTTAAATAAATAAAGTATTGTACTTGATTTCAATATAATAGGGTCATAGAGTATTTCTAGAAAGTATATTAAGGAAACAAAATTCTAAGGAGGTAGATATATAAAAAGGAACAGACAACATGAAGAAGTCAATTGGTGACAAATTTGAATTTCATATTTTAATTTTTTCTAAAAAGACATGTCTCAGTCCATTAATTATAAACAAGATAACAGTAATAGTGTCATTACTATATACATGTAATAAAATGTTGAAATCAAGTAAAGACTCTTATGATAATTACTTGTCTTATATATTTTGATATAGTACTTGGTATCTTTGTTATTATGTATAGAAATGATCACTTTATTCTTGTTTATCATTCACAGACTCAAAAATCATCACTACTGTTATTATATATTTTCATAAATGGTGTATATAAGGACAGTTATGTTAATATTATTTAAAGTACTGTATTAAATAACAACAAAGTTACTGACATATATTTATAACACTATAATATGTTGTCATGAGTAACAACTAACAAGATAAAAAACAGTATATCATCCAATGACTTATATATAGTCATCATCATCATCATTATCAGTTGTAACTGTCTCTGGTAGTCTATGTGGTGGTAGAGGAGGAGGTTCATTGTTAGTATCCAGTCCAGTTGAGTAAGGTAACTCCTCATATGTATGTATATCACTGGTTGTGATATAGGCTGGGTTGAATTGAGAAGAGACAACACGAGTACTGTCCTGATAAACTATGTTAGGAGATATTTTAATTATTTCATTTCCTCCAATATCACTATGATAAAAGAAATAATTGATAGAAAATTTTACTTTAACTTACTTTGTTGTAATATTTCTTGTTCTCTTTGATTTATTTTGATACCACAATATCACTATAACAATAATAACTATTAATAAAATTATAACAATTATTATTACTGCTCCAATAATACCACCAACTACTGCACCACTAATTGGAGAACTATCTTGTGTACCATAAATAAGAGTCCAATTGATAATATCAGTAGAATTACTGGGATATCTTAAATAACTACCAACTTGAACCTAAATATAAAGTGGAAATCAACAAAAGGAAATATGAGATATATATACTTACGGTAACATTTATAACTGTATACTGATATTTAACTGGTGGTATACATGCTATGATCTGAGACATATATCACTTGATATCAATACATATTACATGATTCATACTTCATTTGATAGAGACTCAATTCTACATTCCTCAGAACCGACTTTCACATTTATTTCTGAACTAATCACAGATTGAATATTATTTCCCTATAAACAAATGTGATAAATTGTATAACTACATTAAGTGGAGACACTGACTCTTATCCTAATAGTCTGTGAACTATCTCCTAAATCCACATTATGATCATTAGAATCAATTCCATTGAAAATAGGATTTGGTTTGAGAGTAAGTTTGAACTCAGACTGACTACTGTCTGGTGAAGTAACTCCATCTAGCATCAATGTATAAGTCACTGTAGTATCAATGGCACTTGTGATATTAACTCCACTAATAGGAGGAGCTATACACTGTAGTTTAGTACTACTAACATTAACACATTGCTATAACAGAGAGAACTCAGGTCATCACATTAAACTAGTATATTGGTCATACCTCAGTTCTAGTAGGAAATCTAGAGTCAGTGATACATATCATAGGAGACTGGATTATATCTACATTGGTACCAGTAAAGTTTAACTTGATACCTCCACTATATAACAGACAATACATCACTTAGTCTCATAATGTACTCTACTTACGCTGGTATAGTTATTTGAGGACTCAGTGAACTAAATGTGGGATCTGGTTTATAAAGATATGTCACTGCTGAATTACTAAACTCTGCTTCATTTACTGACACTATTATAGTCCTGGTACAATTAACAGAAGTAACATTAGCTGAAGTACATTGGATTTGACTTGAGTTAATGTTCCTGAAAAAAGAACCAATCTAATATGATACTAGTGTGTACTATAGTAACTCACATAATATTGCACTCAATATCAGGACAGTGACTGCTCCTCTTTCTCCTCTTATTTGATGAGGACTCTCTCATGATTACTTTGGTCTCTTCTTTGTTACCAATGTCCAAGTTAGTTCCTTCTATTCTCACTAGAGTACCTCCACTAGCTGGACCAAATATAGGACTCACTGACTTAATAATAGGGGTCAGGAATTGGAACTGGGTACTACTAACAGCTGTCTTAAGTTGAAGTGCAGTAGTATTCACTATCACAGTTATAGTTACAGTGCTGGTTACAGTATTATTGTCATCAGGAGTAATACAACATACTATCCTTTTCCCAGGTATATGCAGATCTGAGTTAGAGGTACATGTCCTACTTCCAAGGATAACAGAGAGGATTTCTGAGGACTGGGTACCCAAATTACTACCATATATGGTAACTTGTGTTCTTCCTTGAGGAGGACCATTTGTGGGAGTAAAGTTATTAATGACAGGATTAGGACAGTCTCCACTCATTGTGACTATATTATTAGTACACACACTCCTCTCACTACACATATTACTATCACACCAACTACAGTCAAATCCAGTGTCAATATTCTGGGCTAAACATGAAGAACAACCATTAGCCAGTGTAGGACAATTGTATAGGACCACTATATATAAGACAGAGTACTCAGCAGTTTGTTATATATATTAGACTTACCATTGATAGTTTCTCTAGTAGTAGTCTCTATATCATAGGATTTGGTATTAAAGATCTGTCTGAGAATGAAAGGATGTGTCTGAGTCTGATTATGAATTCCACTAAATGACAGCTGCAATAATACAATGACAGATATATATATAGATATCTCCTAATAATACAATATACTTGCCTCCTGACCACTAGGTATATTACATGTAATAATATTGTTACTAGCTTGTATACCAGTTCGAATCATGTTACCAAATAAACATTGGTATGTTATACCACTAGTCTGAATGGAAAATGAGAGTGAGAGAGAGAGAGAGAGAGAGAGAGAGAGAGAGAGAGAGAGAGAGAGAGAGTGTTAGATAAAAGCAATCAACGTGTGTTTATAAAACTCTATATTCTTTCTAACATAACATCATGAACATTTTTAGTTTGTTAGTGAGTGTACTTATGACCAATAACCTATCCACTGTGTATGAAGTCATATAATACATTCAAACAAAATGACCTCAAAATCTTAAAATCAAACCACTGTCTATATAATCCCCAATCTTATCTCAACATTTATATCTCTCTCACTAACCTATCAAAGATAGTATATGTGTATTTTGTGTACAAATTAAGATTCCTTCTCATTATGCATATAATTATGACTACTTACCATACATACTTATACATATTATAATTAAACTAACATCTCTATTTTGAATACTTACCATAGTATTAAAAGTTCTTAATTGTAGGTTCTTACTCACACCAACTGGTTGACTATAGCTATTACCATATAAGGAAGGTTGTAGGAGAGGACAGAGATCAGTGGAATTCTCCTCACCAGTTATCTGTGATAAAATCAGCCAGTAGTAATTATACTTTTATATTATAGGGTCTAACTCTTATCCAGTTATTGTCTCCTCCTGTACAAGTAGAGTTATCTCCAGTACATGTAAAATCTAACTGACACCATCCACATATACCATCTGTTGAGACACAAGGACTACATCTGAAATATAAAAATAATCACTTGATTTAACTTATCACTTGTCACTGCAATAAACATTGATGTACTCATTAATGTTAATAGGAAAAAAGGAAACATAAATGATACACCAATCAATGAATAATGTAATAAACTTTTTCATTATTTGTGTTACTACATTAAATGTTAAGCAATAATATAATAATGTACTTAAAATATATCACTTTTAATGTCAAAATTACTTTTTATTGTCAAACTAAACATTTGAAATAAAATAATAGCAAGAAGCTCAGATAAGCTATTTAATTAAGTCATGTTTATTTTATCTATTAAATAATTTATCTACAAAGCACTTGTCATGTGAATGGGAAAGTTATTTTAAATATAAAAACACTATAGTCACCAGGTGTGCGTGGCTACTAGTCAGTTAGTACATGAAATAATTATATCCAATCTTCCCATTGCTCTAATTATTGTAAACCATAACTCATGTATGTATGAGTAACAATTATTGTAAGTCATACCAATTTAGGATAAATAATACATTAAATTCACACATGTATGAGGAACAAAAAAATGTAGGTCTATAACAATCAAGAGCTAATTTTGTTTTTTATTGTTCATTAATGGAACAAACTGTATTAGAGACTTACTTTGTAGTAACAGAACAGTTATAGAAGATGTAATGATTATTATGTATGAAGAACTTCACTCCAGTATGATTACTGTAGATACTAAAGTTAGTAACTAAAAGAGGAACGTTAATAGATACTTAGTAATCAATGATGTACTTTACCTAGTTGGATATCAGTGATTTGAGATATGACATTATCTACTTGACATGTGGCACTAGTACCATTTATTTGTAATGGACTCAATATCTCAATATTTAGAGATATGTTATTAAATACACAGAAATACTCCTCTCCTGATAACTTTGGAGGTGGACCAGCAGGAGAGAATGTTATCTTGATCTAGTGAGTAAGGGTATTTAAAAAAGAAATCTTAATATAACATAATACTTGGTATGGCATTGATTCTAACTCCAGTATAAACTGAGGTGGATCAATAGTGACAGTATTAATACAGCTGTCGCTATTCCCTTGAGTCAAGAATCGTCCTAATACATGATTGTCCTGACAAAAAGGACTACGAGAACATTTACCCTCGACTACACACCACCCACACAGTGGATTACCCACACTAACACACTCACTACAACTAGTAGTACTAGTACATTCCTCTATCTTTAAACCAATCACCTATCAACAAACGTATGTTATATAGTACAATATATATATATATTAGTACTTACATCAGTAGTTCCTTTAATACCATATATATAGTCTGAACCTTCTGACCAGGTAAGACTAGTTACTGAACTAGACATCTCAACCTCAGTAATAAGACTAAGGTTTCCATTATCCCACAAATACTGTAGAACAAATTAACACATCAACTAGAGTATAGTATATATATTTCTGACCTTGTTAATATAGTGTTTGTTACTATCAGAGAATGCAATATAAATGAAGTAGAGATCATCTACGGTCAGTCCAAGAATAGATGTTAGTCCATTACTTATTGTAGTGTTAGTAATAATATTGGTAGAAGAGAGAACACTAGTAGCACCTACTGCTGGGAAATTACCACTAATATCACACTATAAAAGAAAGAAAAAATTAAATACATTAAATGTGTCATAATTTAACTCACCATAGTACCAGATAATCCTGAACAAGACTGGGTCCCCCACTGAATGTTACTATTACCACTATTACCTACTACACAGGACTGATAGGCACTGTCCATTATTGAGTTAATATTAGTAAGATTATAAGAACAGACTCTACTAGGTGAACCCTGTGGTGTTATTGCTATCAGTAATGTCTCTCCATTTAACACTGATACACCTTTGATAGTGGGAGCAAAGAAACTATTTCCATCACAACCTAATACCACTTCATATTGATTGTTGAAATCAATGTTACCACTGTCAGCAGTACTGTTACATACTCTAACAATACGAAGTTCATCATTATGGGTATTACCAATGGAATCTAGTACTACATAGTAAGAATATCCAAACTGGTAGAAACCACTAGAAAATTTTCGATTACCACCTGATTGATAAGCAATTTCATCTAATGATCTTGATATTGAACTACCAGCAAACCCATATTGACGAAAATAGATACGATTAACATTATCAACAAAACTTCCAGTGTAGAAACTTTCTCCTCCAATAACAGGAGCAGTGAACACAGTAATTTTATCATTAGCTCCAACACCAGGAAGTACATTAGATACAGCTCTGTTAGTAACACTGACATCTGAACCATTAAGGGCTGAACAAGAGTAATTAGTATAACACACTACCAACCATTGACCATCCTGTGTAGCAGCTAACCTCAGTATCTGATTGGACAATGATATCTGTTGTTGTTGTTGTTGTTGTAGATCAGATGAGAGTTGGTAGACAATACTACTAGTACTAGCAAACACTTTATCTCCACCAACTGCTAGAGAGCTAACACTACCAGATAGAGTGAAAGAAGGAGACTGAGCCCCAACATTTATTAACAAATGGAGTATCAGCAAATGAGATGGAACACTCATTTTTGTCTTGTTTACAATGCAAAGAATAGATGACTGACTGGTGTTAAACCAAGGGGGATCAAGGGGGGGTGCTTTTTTAATTCTGTAATAATATTCATGGTCAAATAACAGTCCTGTGTTAATAATTAAACTTTAAGTATTCATAGCAAATTATTACAACCACACTTTACAAAGCTATACCTCGATGTTTTTATAAATATCATAATACAATAATTGTTGTGATAGGTCACGTGTAGTGAATAATATTGTGAATATGGCAAAGTATTAGGTAACATTGACTTTTTTGGAAATAGTTGCTGTTACTCCTCCTGAGAATAGGACAGCATCTGAGAATGACCATCTTCTACTACTAGCCTTAATTCTAGCTCTTTTAATAGCTCCTTTATGAACAAAAAAGCTTTTCTGAGTTACAATGTCCTTATGACATTGGTAAAGTTTATGATATTGTTCACACTCTCACTGATCTAGAGAAGTAAATCAGAATAATTAACAATTGTAATTATCGATAATATTATTCAGGTTATATTAAAATTACTTTAACTGATACTTCAACTATATAGTTGGTATAACTTCATAACTAAAGTTTTCAAACCTGATAATGTCTTTGTGTTTCCAACACATGACAAATTCTCTCGAGTGGATAAAGGCAAACGAATTACTTGATGGAGGTTTCTGTCTTCCTTGTGTCATCTCCGCAAGAGCAAGCTGTGGTAGTATTGATCTTGGTGTTTTAGTTAGTTGGCCAATGAAGACTTTATACAAAGCCACAGAGATATTGAGAAAACACAGAACTCTGCAATATCAAAAAAATTCTATCGCTGATATGGTTTCCTTTCTTGATGACATAGAGCAACATACACCATCAGTTGCAGCAATGGTCATTTCTGCTCATGACCAACCAATTCAAGCAAATTGATCAAACTTGATTTCAATTGTAAAATCTATTTTTTTGTGGAAGACAGAATATTGTTCTTTGAGGCCATAGAGACAATGAAAATTATAACTTAGCTATTAACCCTGGTAACTTTCAATCTTTGCTTGACTTTCATATTAAATTGGGTGATGAAGTGTTGAAGAAACACTTCCAGAATGTCCTTGTTTTTGTTAAAATTTTAGAGGAAGGTTCAGAGGGCTCGTTTTTTCAATATTGGGAGATGAAGTATACATACTATGATCTGAGACATATATCACTGGGAAATCTTAAATAACTACCAACTTGAACCTAAAAATAAATAAACAATAAGAAATATGAGATATATATACTTACAGTAACATTTATAACTGTATACTGATATTTAACTGGTGGTATACATGCTATGATCTGAGACATATACCATTTGATATCAATACATATTAAATGATTAACAGAGAGAATATCTGAGGACTGGGTACCCAAATTACTACCATATATGGTAACTTGTGTTCTTCCTTGAGGAGGACCATTTGTGGGAGTAAGTTATTAATGACAGGATTAGGACAGTCTCCACTCATTGTGACTATATTATTAGTACACACACTCCTCTCACTACACATATCACTATCACACCAACTACAGTCAAATTTAATATTAATGTTCTGAGCTATATAGACATGAAGAACAACCATTAGCCAGTGTAGGACAATTGTATAGGACCACTTTATATCAGACAGAGTACTCAGCAGTTTGTTATATATATTAGACTTACCATTGATAGTTTCTCTAGTAGTAGTCTCTATATCATAGGATTTGGTATTAAAGATCTGTCTGAGAATGAAAGGATGGGTCTGACTCTGAGTATGACCTCCACTAAATGACAACTGCAATAATATAATGACAGGGACATATCACTTAATAATACAATATACTTACCTCCTGACCACTGGGTATATTACATGTAATATTATTGTCACTAGTTTGTATGCCACTTCAAACTCTGTTACCAAATAAACATTGGTATGTTATACCACTAGTCTGAATGGAGAGAGAGAGAGAGAGGAGAAAGTAATTAACTTGTATGTGTTTTTTATACACTGTATATTCTTTTGTCATAAAATACATCAAAATCTTAAAATCAAGCCACTGACTCTTCTCTACTAGAATGTATCTGTCAAATCTTAACAATATTGTATTTGAGTTTAACACAGTATTTTCCTTCTCACTAAATATCAGACTTACGGTATATATGTGTATATCTAAGGTTATTTTCTCATCATTTGTAAATACTGTGCACACATGTTGTACTTACCATAGTATAGATTGTTCTCAATTGTAGGTTCTTACTCACACCAACTGGTTGACTATAACTATTACTATATAAGGGAGGTTGTAGGAGAGGACAGAGATTAATGAAATTCTTCTTACCACTTATCTGTGATAAAATGAGCCAGTAATAATTATATTTTTATATTATAGGGTATTGGTGTTATTGCTATCAGTAATGTCTCTCCATTTAACATTGATACACCTTTGATACTGGAAACAAAGAAACTATTTCCATCATAACCTAATACCACTTCATATTGATTGTTGAAATAAATGTTACCACTGTCAGCAGTACTGTTACATACTCTAACAATATGAAGTTCATCATTACCAGTAGTTGCATCTGTTACAATATAGTAAGCATATCCAGACTGATATAAAGCACCATAAAATTCTTGATTACCACCTAATAGATAATCAATTTCATCTAATGATCTTAATATTAAAGCACTAGCAAACCCATATTGATGAAAATAGATACAATTAACATTATCAAAAAACTCTCAGTGTAGATGCTTTCTTCATCACTAACAGCAGCAGTGCACACACCTTTTTGTCACTAGCTTCAACACCAGGGAATAGATTAGAAACAGCTCTGTTAGTAATACTGAGATCTGATCCATTAAGAGTTGAACAAGAGTCATTAGTATAACACACTACCAACCATTGACCATCTGTGTAGCAGCTAACCTTAGTATCTGATTGGACAATGAATGATATCTGTTGTACTTGCTATAGATGAGAGTTGGTAGACAGTACTACTAGTACTAGCCAACACTTTATCTCCACCAACTGCTAGAGAGCTAACACTACCAGATAGAAAGAAAGAAGGAGACCGTGCCACAATTCCTAACAAATGAACTATTAACAAAGAGATATGACACCAGTCTTAGTCATTGTACTTCATGAAAATAGGGAACCCAAAGAGGTCAGCTGTTATAAAGGAAAGTCTGGCCTGTTTTATTTACCACTAGAATATTTTACATGTAGTAATGTTTATTTTGACTAGGAAAATAGACATTAGTGCATTACATTTGTAACATTAATGTTACACTATAAAAGCTTATTCACTGCACTATCATATTGTTCACCTCACTATAGTACTAAATAATCCTAAACAAACCTGAATCTGTCACTGAATTTTATAATTATTACTATTACCTACTACACAGGACTGATAGGTACTGTTCGTTCTGGTGTTAATAATTATAAGAACAGCCTATACTAAGTAAACCCAGTGGTGAATGTTGTTTCTATCAGTAATGTCTCTCCATTTAACACTGATACACCTTTGATAGTGGGAGCAAAGAAAGTATTTCCATCACAACCTAATACCACTTCATATTGATTGTTGAAATCAATATTACAAAATTCATCATTACCAGTATTTGTAACTGTTATGATATACTAAGTATATTTAGACTGGTAGAAGTTACTACAATACCTATTGCTATTAAAAGTTGAAAATGTCATTAGCCCATAACTCTTAATAAATGGAATATTAAAGTAACTAACTGTTATTAAGAAGAGTGCAATAATAGGAAATTTTCATTTGTTTTTCTATGAATTACTGAATAAGTTCTTATTATTTGTCATCAAATTCATAACCACACTCTATAATAGTTAGACCACTAGAAGGACAATTGTTTGTTACTATCAACAGGAGGAGATTATACTAATAATTTTAACATTTGAGATGCACTGTCAGTACAAGATATTTGACAGGGATTGTTGACAGAATCCTTCCAAAAGTTGTCTGGTATGTTCTTCTCTGATATTAAAGATCCTGGGCACTTTATTGTAAATTATGTCCTATTGTGTAATTGATATGCTCCTCCAATATGTCCCCAAGGACATCATTATGTAAGTAATAGTATACCTTATACATATACTGTATAGCTCAGTTTGTACTGGAGTTATTATTATTTTACGTATTGGAGTACTGAAGTTAAGTATTATTTTGATATTGATTATTTATAATGAGTTTACTTACAATAATTAATAATACACTAGAAAATTCTAACATGTTAAATTTGTCATACAATTGTGAGTATAATCCTGTTAATTATAGTGTACTAGCGGACATATTTATTTTTTAAACTCAATGATGAAAGAAGTACTGTAAATATGATAAGTACAATTGAACATTGAAACCTCACTATCATTTACAATATCTTGGTCTTTAATATAGAAATATACATATAAATTGAGAATCACTTGATCAATGAGGTCAAAGTATAAAGTATTTTCTCCATATGATCACTGTAGTTAAATATTAAAATTAGAGTATTGGATTATTTCGATAATGATTATTCACAGTGAGTTTACTTACGATTATTAATAATACACTAGAAATTTCTAACATGTTAAATTTGATTGTGAGTATAATCCTATTAATTATAGTATATTATCAGATACATTTATTTTAGAAGAATATGCACATGTAAATTGAAATCACTTGAGGTCAAAGTACAAAGTACTTTCTCCATATGATTACTGTAGTCAAATATTAATATGTATAATTGTATTCTCTAGCTAGTATGAGGCGTGTATGTTTCAATATTAAATGCAAACAGGTAACATTATATTGGCTTCTCAATGCACATGTACAAAATATATTGCTATGGACTCAGTGCATGTCCTGTCTTCCTCTATAGAATTCTAATGATGTATTTAATTTGCATAGATGTAGTGTTGTGAGACATTAAATGAATTACTATAAATCTGTAGTACTACCTCCACATGGTGTCATCTGTGATTTAAACGGTCCTTGTAGAAATTTGAGAGGCTAAATGTACATCAAGAAGGAAATTGTGTGTCTACTGAGGATTCCTCTCTTTATACAGTCTTCTCTAACAACCTATCATTGCAATACATGTCTACCTGTACAAATGACACACAATTTATGTCACAATCATATTCTCATTATAAACCATTACAGACAACAGCAGTCACATGTACAGTAATACTAATAATAGGTATACATTATATAACACAGCAATTACAATGACACATAGTAATAAGTACACTTGTTGTACAAACATAAAACAATAACCATATGCAAATAGTAATACTAAAAGACACAGAGCAAAAAACAATAATATTATTAATAATAAGTCCTAATTGTTTTGTAGTGTTTTTATCACTAAACTTCACTTTCACTTTGGTCTTTACGAGACTCATCTGCATGATAGCGTGCAGCTCTAGGAGTATAGGTATATTGAGGAAGTTGAGAGAGTAGAATTTTATCATTAGTTTCCAATCCTGCTTTGAAGGCATTCACAACATGAATCTATGATTGAGTGAGTGAGAGAGAATAATTTTTTAAATTCACACATACTTGTGCTTGAAGATGGGTAAGTGACTTGATCCACAAGAGACGTGCTCTGTTATCATCAAACTCCCAATCAATATCATCGTTGTCATCATCTAAAGTTAGAAAGTAACATAAGAGCACTGAAATAAATTGTCAAATAAAATTGTCATAAAAGACAAACATCATAATTATGATACTACATAATAATTGTGAGACAATTAATTATCATGTAACATCATGTGATGTGTAATCCATAAATATTGACCAAATATGGAGGAGTGTCTTTGTATCATCAATTTGTGACTTGTTATTAATAACAGATGTCAATGTGTTGTTGGATAGATGAACTATGTAAGAAATAAAGAGATGAGTGCACAGATAGTCCATTAGACTTTGAAAATGAAGTTATAAATTAAGATCATAAGTTAATAGGGTCAGTAAAATTTATACCAATTAATTTAAATCACCAGCTACTGGACTAAGAGTATAGTAACAAATCTCAAAACAGGCTGAACTAGAATTAAATTTATATTCCAATAATTGTCAGTGAGTAATTACTACTTATGGAAGCTCATCAAGCAGTGTATGATGGTTTATTTATCCTACCATGGTTTGTCAGCATCCTATGATGTACCACAGGGAGTCACAGTTTATATAATTATAAAGTAAAGTATCATGATATTAAGACATTGATAACAGTTAGTGAGTATTATTGCATATTGTCTATGTACAATTACTCTTTGTCATTTCCTATCATAGATATACTATCAGTGCAGTTTGTCAAACATAGCTTGACATTTGATTCAATGACATAAGCTATACATATAGGCATACAATGCATAACATACTAAAGTTTATAATTAGCTAGTGCTAAAGTACCTATTCATTAATGTGTATTGAGTATATAGCACTTACATATATATCATACATTAATATCAACAGGAGAAGTCATCATCCATGTATATTGCGAGTTAGCAATATAGACCTATTTTGTTGACTAATTATGTCATTATATTGTAAAATGGTAGTTGTTAATACAACACATATACTATATATAATTACAAACATTCTCATGCCGGCAGGAATTTATATGGGTGGGGTATAGTTAATAAAGTGATAATCACCTAAAGTTTTAGGTGATTATTATATTAGTTCTCCTCCTATATTATATTAATATTATATTGTCATATTATATTATTGTCTTTCTCTATCTCTCCTTCCAGATCTCTGAGATTCTCTGTTGACATTAAGTTATGATATTGATACTAGCTGGAGGCCATTATATTGTAATAATCACTTCATTTTAATTTAACATTTAACATATCACAGTATTACAAATGGATATCAAGTGATCAATACTGTATGCCTGATTCATCAAACGATAACCACAAATGAATATGAAGAAAAGAATTGTAGTTATAGGTATGAATAGGTATTTACATATTAATTGTACATACATGTACAAATAATTTAATAGAAGTTCAGACTGGACTACACCACTACTGATTCTACTATTAACTTACAGTTAGTACATTATACCTTGTGTTATCAGTAAATACATTATAATTTTATGTTGATACTGACAATATTTCATAGGTATCTCCACTATTGTACCAGAGACACAATATGTCTACCTCAATCATTATGTGACATTTGAATGTGCTAGCAAATTAACTGAATACACTCTCTTGGATTTTGTAATTGGGAATTGTGAGTTACCAGCTGGAATATGACTTATTAGAAGTTATATCTAAATTACCAGCACAGCAGTAAGTCACAGGTGGATTATAAAATATGTTACATTCAAAGTAATGGGATATTTAGATATTACATATAATACACACACTATATTATAGTTTAACTAGTATAGTTACTTTTGTCTCTGTCAACAAACTTCAATGCTTTTTTGTAAATAATTAACATTATTTGTAATAATTGCAAATTAGATTATAATATTGACTGAGTACTGGTGTTTCTATTACTTGCTAAACATTATGAAGATGAAAATGATCGTCTGTGTAATGGAGGTCTATATCCATAATTACTAAAATATATTATCATATCACTTATATTCTTTTATTTAACCAAACAATACTTATTTCTTGTAACAACAATATCTCTTGTATGTTTGTTAGATTGCAGAGTATGGATGTAAACTGTTATGTTACATACATTATTATAAAATATGAACTACTCAATAAAACCAGATTATTAATATTATAAACAGAAAAACATAGCTACATGTACTCGCTCACTTGTTTGACTGCTAATAACAAATTCTGCCTCTGTATCAACAAATATTTAATATAATAATCATTTTGAATGTTATGTTGTTAACTATTTTTAATATATTCAATTCAAACAACACTTAATTTATCAATTGTATTACACATATTAATAACAATTCATAAAATATGTCATATAATTTAATAAATAAAATATATTCTACACAAACTATTATTCCAACTCTTAATATAATACAAACTATAGTACTAACTGCTATCAGTATGTCATTATAATATATAGTGATGTGATAATGATGTAATGATAAACTCACTATATGGATCTTTAATTTTTCTCTTTATAATAGATTACTAAACGCATCTTTCTTTGAATTCAGGACATCTAATGAATGATAAAAACATTGTGCTGTTTCTTACTTTAAGATTCATCAATCTGACAGTGTACAAAAATTTTCTTATAATACAATATATTATTAACGACATCATGTAGTTATTGTGGTTGTTAAAATGTATACAATATAAATGTAAAGTGAAGTGTTATTATATTGTTTACAAGGACGGTATTAAACATAAGAAAGTCTACTTTATCTGGATCTGTGGCAAGATGATATGATGAAGATATCTCATGAATAGGTGTTGGGTATAATATAACTTTACAACATATTAAAGTGGTTGGTTGTACACAGAATGGACTGAAGTGCTTTTGAATCAATTGTGGTCTTTCAGTCCTAGAATCAAGTCGACTTGTCTTCTTTAGGTCTTGGCAGCAAAATAATTGCCACTTAAAAAAATGTAATATATATTTTTACTCAAACTCAATGTGTTGATTGTTGAAGTAATGCCTGGTTAGTCCATAAGCCTCAACCAATTACCCAACCATATGATATTTCGGCGATTGTACAGCAAGCTTTGAGACTGAATTCATCACCTTCTGATATTGAAAAATGGGCAGAGCGGCACTAACTGATCAAAGCTCATCCGACTCTTTGTAAAAAGAGATTGGGGTCTATAGTTCAATATTTAATCAACGAATATTTACTAGTACTAGTAATGATGAATTCAGTATGGATCTTTAGTTTCTTTCTTTATAATAGATTACTAAACACATCCTTCTTTGAATTCAGGACATCTAATGAATAATACAAACATTGTGCTGTTTCTTATTTTAAGATTTATCAATCTGACAATGTACAAAAACTTTCTTATAATACAATATATTATAACGATGTCATGTAGTCATGTGGTTGTTAAAATGTATACAATATAAATATAAAGTGAAGTGTTTTTATATTGTTTACAAGGACAGTATTAAGAAAATTCTACTTTATCTGGATCTATGGCAAGATGGTGTGATGGAGATATCTCATGAATAGGTGTTGGGTATAATATAACTTTATAACATACTAAAGTGGTTGGTTGTACACAGAATGGACTGAAGTGCTTTTAAATCAATTGTGGTCTTTCAGTCCAAGAATCAAGTCAACTTGTCTTCTTTAGGTCTTGGCAGCAAAATAATTGCCACTTACAAAATGTAATATATATGTTCTCAATTAGTCCATACAGTATGTAATGAGTAATTGGCATCACCCACTCTTTACGTCCTCTAACAGGTCTTTCAAAAGAATTTTAAAGTTGTTTACAATGTTACGCTATACCTGGCACGGGTGAGAACTTACGTCATCCTAGCTATGTGCAGCAGCAAGCTTTGAGACTAAATTCACCTTTTAATATTAAAAGGTGTCATCCCGCGGTGGAGATATTTTTAATTGAAGATAATAAATACAGAACTGCGCTAACTGATCAAACCTCATGCGACTCTTTGAAAAAGAGATTGGGGGTCTAGTTCGATATTTAATCAGCGAATATATACTAGTATTGTTGAACAACGTTATTCTGCCAGACTTAGACGTAGAAGAAGAAAACGGAGCAAACATGGAGAAATTTGAGCAGTTTGTCAAATACGTTGATGGCGAGGACGAGCAGAGCCAAGAACCACAATGTGCTCGCAAACTCCTCTTGCCGACCCCGCGTTATCTTACGTGTAAAGTGAAGTTACTCAACTCAGAATTATGGAAGTACTTCTCTTCTGTAGGAACTGAAATGATTATAACTAAAAGTGGAAGGTAAGATATATAGCTTGTTTTGCTTTCTATTTGACTGCCTTCTTTATACATGCATATTTTCTAGGAGAATGTTTCCAGCCATCGATATTTCAGTTGCTGGTTTATCTCCAGACTCTCTTTACAAAGTCTACCTTGACGTTTTACCGTTTGATGATCATCGTTACAAATACATCCAAACAGATTGGCAACAAATGGGGAAAGCCGGACATAAAACTTCTTATCGCAGTTATGTTCATCCTGATTCGCCAAATACTGGAGCCTATTGGATGGAGAAACCAATATCGTTTAAATTAGTCAAATTAACTAACAGTAAATCAACTAAATGCGATGATCAGGTAATATCATCATAATAACTACAACAATACTAATATTATGTGTCTTTGTCACATTTATAATCATTATTCTATAAATTATAGATCATTCTCAATTCAATGCAAAAGTACATTCCTTCTATTCGGATTACACGTGAATCTAAAAAGGACAAGCCAGTAACTCAATCATTCCAGTTTCCAGAAACTACTTTCATTGCCGTTACGGCATATCAAAACAGCAAGGTAAGAAACAGTAAAACAGTATACTATTATCACCCTAACACATAAGCCTATAACTATTAACGAATATAATATTTGCTTCTATCAGATAAAACAATTGAAAATTGAACATAATCCGTATGCCCGTGCATTTCGAGACTCCATACCTTCTGAAACTACCAGTAAAGCACTGAAAAAAGGAGGCTACGTTCGTAGTCCAACAACAACAGTTTCACCTCCTCGACATCAGTCTCTTCCATCATTCGATGCACATATCAATGAAGAAAGTGATGCAACTCATACCAATGTAGAATCCGGTAATTTTTGTGCAAATACTTAAGCTCTATCTCTCTTTAAATTATTGACATCATGCAATTATCACTTTAAGCTCAGATTGTTTCATCTTTTTTTTTCTTTCCTCAAGATTTCACAAGTTCAGAAATGCTCTACCCAGAAGACAGGGTGCCAACTATACCATCTAATCCACAACCTCTAGAAAGTCCATATGGCTGTCCACTTGATTTTCCTCTAGATGAGTATAGTCAATTGAAAATTGAACATAATCCGTATGCCCGTGAATTTCGAGACTCCATACCTTCTGAGAGTACCAGTAAAGCAGCGAAAAAAGGAGGCTATGTTTGTAGTCCAACAATAACAGTTTCACCTCCTCGACATCAGTCTCTTCCATCATTCGATGCACATATCAATGAAGAAAGTGATACCACTCATAGAAGTGTAGAATCCGGTAATTTTTGTGCAAATACTTAAGCTCTCATCTCTCTTTAAATTATTGACATCATGCAATTATCACTTTAAGCTCAGATTGTTTCATCATTTTTTTCTTTCCTCAAGATTTCGTAAGTTCAGAAATGCTCTACCCAGAAGACAGGGTACCAACTATACCATCTAATCCACAACCCCTAGAAAGTTCATATGGCTGTCCACTTGATTTTCCTCTAGATGACTATAATCTTTACAACAGTGCTTTAATATATCAACTTCCACCAATAGAATCATTTTCGGAGCCATATCTCCGTCAAACATCTCAGTAAGTTACCTCAATATCATTTAGAGAGTTGTGAGCTTTTTTTATTGAAGGATGTATTTGAAAGCTCAAGTTCGAGAGGTAATTATAAGTCCCGTTAAAATGCCAGAGTGTCTACAATTACGTGCTCTACCAAAACTTATTGATCTTGAATATAAAGATGAAGATTATAATGGAAATCCTACATGAATAGAAATTTAACTTCTCAAAATTTTGTTTTATTTATTTTACTTTGGCACATTCAACTTGTTATTTTTCAAAATTCAATGTTTTATCTATATATTAATAACTCAGTCCTCATATTCAGATTCTAATTTAGATCCATTATGATCCATTGGTGGCCCCATCATTGAAGAATATTCCCACTGGAAAAAAAACGCAACCATAGTTCTCACTTTCAGCATCTAATTCTTCACCTCCCTATTGTCTTCCAATTGATTGTTATCTTCTTCTTTGCTATCGATATCAGGAACATCTGTTATTTTTCTTCTTTTTGGCACATCCTATAGCAAAAAAACAAACTATATGTTTGCATGCTATTAAGCTCTACTCTGTATCCATCAGTGTAATGATTTGAAATGATAGGCAACTTCAGAGAGTTGAGAATTTGCTCTTTTAATGAGCAATTAATTTAGTTAACAAACAGAACCTTAAAGAACTGCTGTTGACACGGCAAAACTGTTTATGTCATATCCATCATGCTCTATAAATATTGACATAGTTACCACAAGTGAGAGATTGATATTGTGTGTTAGGATGTTGTGTAGTGTAATGGAATGTATTAGATTAACTATCAAGAACAATACAGTATGGCTTTGTTGTGTTAATATTTGTTCTATTATTGTTGTTGTTATATTTAGTTTAATCACGTCTTTGGTTTGGTACTGGGAAGTCTGTATAAAAGAGGATTGTGTATTGATTAGTTAGGTTAATAACTCGCTTGTGATCTTGTCTTCATTCTTTGATTGTTATTACTATAGCCAATAGTATAGTAAACACTATTACTGACGTTAATGTTAATATAACAAAGAAAATAATTAAAAAATAATTGGTACCATTATTGTTTTTTCTAATACTTGTTGGTATGGTGGAGCTTGATAGTTAAAATTGCTTGAATTTTGATATTATATTTGTTGTTATAAGGAATCTTCTTATCAAGAACATCTGCCCTAGTACTGTCTTAGTTTTAAGACCATTTTCTTTTATTTTTATTGTGGTGTGGATGAAGTAGTTGATGTGAGAGAATGAAAGTACTACTGTTACATTTGTATTACATCTTCTTGTACAGATACTTTTTTTACAAGAACACGTTTTAAACTATTACTATAGCTAGACCTCTCACAGTTAATATATTACATGTAGAGATATTAACAGGTGGTTTTCTATCAGTTAAGATAGCTTGTCACCTGTAGTCTCCTAATATTGTAGCAGAGAATTCTTTAAAATATTAGTATCTATCAAGTGTAATATTTCACCTACACTTGTTTTTCAAACCCTATTGGTCTTCCATGATCTATTGTTTTGTTCTTATTGTTTCTTTGAAACCAGTGTCTTCATAGTGTACAGGATGGTATTCTCACCTCAAATACTAACCTCAGTCTCCAGTCTTATTAACATAATAACGATTAGAATTATGTTGAAAAGATGGCTGCATATGTAACGTTAGCACTTCACAAAACTTATTTTTTAATTTTGATATTATTTACTATTAACTTCACCTTTAACACCAACTCCTTGTAACAGTCATGACATTAAAAGGATTGTAATGATAAGTAAATTGATTTGGTTTGTAGCTAGCTTTTGAGGCTGCTTTTATAGGCTCAGGATTTGCTTTGTAGGCTCAGGTCTATAAAAATTAAGAGCTAATTTTATTTTTTTATTGTTTATTATAAAAACATAACTGTATTACAGACTTACTTTGTAGTAACAGAACAGCTATAGAAAATGTAATGATTATTATGTATCTTCGTTAATATAGTATTTGTAACTATCAGAGAATGTCAGTCCAAGAATAGATGTTAGTCCATTACTTATTGTAGTGTTAGTAATAATATATTGTTAGAAGAAAGAACACCAGTAGAACCTACTCCTGGGTAAGTACACTAATATCACACTGTAAAAAGAAAGAAGAACTAAATACATTAAACGTGTCATAATTTAGCTCACTATGATTACTGTAGATAGTAAAGTTAGTAACTAAAAGAGGAACATTAAAAGATACTTAGTAATCAATGATGTACTTTACCTAGTTGGATATCAGTGACTTGAGATATGACATTATCTACTTGACAAGTAGATAGTGTCATATCTTAGGAGGAGGACCAGCAGGAGAGAATGTTATTTTTATCTAGTGAGTAGGAAGATTTAAGAGAAAAATGTCAATATAACATAATACCTGATATGGCATAGATTCTAACTCCAGTATAAACTGAGGTGGACTAGAAGAAATTATATTAATACAACTGTCACTATTCCCTTCAGTCAAGAATTATCCTGATACGTCATGTTATGACAGAAGGGTCTACGAGAACATTTACCCTCAACTACACACCACCCACACAGTGGATTACCCACACTAACACACTCACTACAACTAGTGGTACTAGTACACTCCTCTATCTTTAAACCAATCACCTATCAACAAATGTATGTTATATATACTATGTATATATACTAGTACTTAAATCAGTAGTTCCTTTAATTCCATACATATAGTCTGAACCTTCTGACCAGGTAAAACTAGTTACAACCTCAGTAATAAGACTAAGGTTCCATTATCCCATAAATATTGTATAACAAATTAACACATCAACTAGAATATAATATATACCTCTGACCTCGTTAATATAGTATTTGTTACTATCAGAGAATGTCAGTCCAAGAATAGATGTTAGTCCATTACTTATTGTAGTGTTAGTAATAATATTGTTAGAAGAAAGAACACCAGTAGAACCTACTCCTGGGTAAGTACCACTAATATCACACTGTAAAGGGAAAGAACAATTAAATACATTAATCGTGTCATAATTTAGCTCACCATAGTACTAGATTATTCAAAACAAGACTTCGTCTCCCACTGAATGTAACTATTACCACTATTATGTACAACACAGGACTGATAGGCACTGTCCATTCTGGAGTTAATAATTGTAAGATTATAAGATCTCTACTAGGTGAACTTTGTGGTATTAATGCCTCTCAATTTAACACTGATATACCTTTGATAGTGGGATTAAAGAGAGTATTTCCATCACAACTGAATACCACTTCATATTGATTGTTACCACTGTCAGCAGTACTGTTACATACTTTAACAATACAAACGTCATCATTACCACTAGTTGTATTTGCTACAACATAGTAAGTATATCCAGACTGGAAGAAACCACCATAAAACTCTTGGTCAACTCTGTTCTGGAAAGTTAATGATTAGTGTTGTAATTATTTAACAATAACTAAAACTAAAACTATTTTTGTAATGGCCAAATCATTATTGTTAACAATAACAAACTATAACTAAAATTAACCAGCCATTGATTTACAATTAATAACAAAAAGTAAAATTGCACAAAAGTAGTTGTGAATTTTAGCCATTTCATTCCAGATTTCACACAATCAGATCAGTTAACCATTCAAAGGTGTAAACAGTTAAACACAGACTAAAATAACAATCAACTTGAATTAACACATGATCAAGCTAAATGGTCAAAAGAAAGCATATAGTAAATTTATTATTTTCTTCTTTGTTTTATTGATTATAATAACAATAACTAAAAACCTATTACTATAACTAAAACTAAAATTCTTGGAGTTTTTGTGAACAATTAATAACTAAAACAATAATTATTACAAACGCTTTACAATAACAATAACAATAACTAAAATACAAATTCATTACTTTTACAACACTATTAATGATGTTACTTGATTGTCTCCATTAGTTCTGACAGTGAGTTACCAGCAAATCCATATTGGCGAAAATAAATACGTCTGTCAAAACTTCCAACAAAAGGGAGTACATTAGAGACAGCTCTGTTAGTAACACTGACATCTGATCCATTAAGAGTTGAACAAGTGTCATTAGTATAACACACTACCAACCATTGACCATCCTGTGTAGCAGCAAACCTCCTGTAGTAGTCTCTATATCATAGGATTTGGTATTAGAAATCTGTCTGAGAATGAAAGAAAGTGTCTGAGTCTGGGTACAACCTCCACTAAATGACAACTGCAATAATATAATGACAGGGACATGTCTTCTAATAATACAATATACTTACCTCCTGACCACTGGGTATATTACATGTAATAATATTGTCACTAGTTTGTATACCAGTTCGAACTATGTTACCACATAAACATTGGTATGTTAGACCACTAGTCTGAATGGAGAGAATGAGAGAGAGAGAGAGAGAGATGAAAGCAATTAACCTGTATGTGTTTTAAACAAGATGAACATTTTTAGTTTGTTTAGTGAGCGTACTTATGACTAATAAACTATCCACTGTGTATGAAGTCTTATAATACATTCAAACAAAGTGATGTGACTTCAAAATCTTCAAATCAAACTACACCCTATATATTAGGATAATAGGATACATCTCTCTATATTACCAAAGCTTAATTCCTGAGCTTATCTCAATATTTATATCTCTCCCACTATATGTATATTTTGTGTACACATTTAGATTGCTCTCGTCATACACATAATTATGACCCATTTACCATAGTATTAAGAGTTCTTAATTGTAGGTTCTTACTCACACCAACTGGTTGACTATAGCTATTACCATATAAGGGAGGTTGTAGGAGAGGACAGAGATCAGTAAACTTCTCCTCACTAGTTATATGTGATAAAATGTACCAGTAATAATTATACTTTTATATTATAGGGTCTTACTCTTATCCAGTTATATCTCTTCCATTACAAGTAGAGTTATCTCTAGTACACAAGGATTACACCTGAAAAAATATTAGTAAAAAGCTCAGGCAAGCTATCTAATCAAGTTATCTTTATTGTATTTATAAAATAATTCATCAACAAAGCACTTGTTATACATTAAGAATGTTACTATAATGAATGTATAAACACTATAGTCATCAGATGTATATGTATGTGGCTACTAGTTAGTTAATACATGAAATAATTATATCCATTCTTCCCATCGCTCTAATTATTGTAAACCATAGCTCATGTATGTATGAGTAACAATTATTGTAAGTCATACCAATTTAGGATAAATAATACATTAAATTCACACATATACGAGGAACAAAAAGTATGTATATTTATAAAAATCAAGAGCTAATTTTGTTTTTTATTGTTCATTAAAGATACAGAACTGTATGACAGACTTACTTTGTAGTAATAGAACAGTTATAGAAGTTGTAATGATTATTATGTATGAAGAACTTCACTCCAGTATGATTACTGTAGATACTAAAGTTAGTAACTAAAAGAGGAACATTAAAAGATAGTTAATAATCAATGATGTACTTTACCTAGTTGGATATCAGTGATTTGAGATATGACATTATCTACTTGACAAGTGGCACTAGTACCATTTACTTGTAATGGACTTAATATCTCAATATTTAGAGATGTATTATTAAATATACAGAAATAGTCCTCTCCTGATTACTTAAGAGAAGGACCAGCAAGAGAGAATCTTATCTTTATCTAGTGAGTAAGACTATTTAAGAAAGAAATTTCAATATAACATAATTATGACACTACTAACCATTGACCATCCTGTGTAGCAGCTAACCTCAGTATCTGATTGGACAATGATATCTGTTGTACTTGTTGTAGATAAGATGAGAGTTGGTAGACAGTACTACTAGTATTTGATGAGGACTCTCTCATGACCCATATATATTAGACTTACCATTGATAGTGAAATGTGTCATAATTTAGCTCACTCTGATTACTGTAGATAGTAAAGTTAGTAACTAAAAGAGGAACATTAAAAGATAGTTAATAATCAATGATGTATTTTACCTAGTTGGATATCAGTGACTTGAGATATGACATTATCTACTTGACAAGTAGATAATGTCATATCTTAGGAGGAGGACCAGCAGGATAGTATGTTATTTTTATCTAGTGAGTAGGAAGATTTAAGAGAAAAATGTCAATATAACATAATACCTGATATGGCATAGATTCTAACTCCAGTATAAACTGAGGTGGACTAGAAGAAATTATGTTAATACAACTCTCACTATTCCCTTCAGTCAAGAATTATCCTGAGATGTTTTGTTATGACAGAAGGGTCTACGAGAACATTTACCCTCAACTACACACCAAACACACAGTGGATTACCCACACTAACACACTCACTACAACTAGTAGTACTAGTACACTCCTCTATATTTAAACCAATCACCTATCAACAAACATATGTTATATAGTACTATGTATATATACTAATACTTACATCAGTGGTTCCTTTAATACCATATATGTAACTAACTGTTTGATCAGCTCTTGATCATAAACTACAACATCAACAACTAGTACTAGTGGACTTTAGTGGAACCCATCATGAAATAAGATGAGAATATCATATTCACTTTTCAATCAGATCTTGTAGCAATATGGACTAAATATGAGCAGTTGTTTATGTCTATTATGGAGAAATGCATCCCCTGATCTAGCTTACCAACTCATACTAAGCTTTTTTGGCTAACAAAGTCTCCTCTCAGAAAGTGGTATCTTTTTCACAAGACAACTTGGTATTACATGATTGGTACCCATTTAAACAACTATCACAAATGTAGAAATGAGGTTACCAACTTGATGAAAGAGGCAAGAAAGCCTACTATTCCACCTTGCTACTACAAGAGGTTTTTGGAAAGTTATAAGACACCTTTATGATTCATCTAGCTCTTATATCTACTCTGTCTTGTGGTAGTGATTTACTAACTATTAATGTAGATAGATAATTGTTTAAACCACTTTTCCAGTAAATGTAACAACAGACGACTTCCTCCTATCATCTCAACTGATTGCCCAGTTTTAATTACATTAGATACTTATGTATGTACAGTTGAAGAGGTTAGTAATCAACTATCCAGATCGACATAACTAATTGTAGTGGGTCTCATTGAATTACTAATCAAACGCACAAAGCAACAGCTGGTTCAAATGCTCCTTTCTTTTGATCAAGTTTTTTAATGTCGGTATTACCTCTACCTCTTTTGCTCATTCTCAATTCCCGATAAGAAAGTGTCAAACTTTTGCCAATTGACTAGAGTATCTAGTAATTCTATTAACTGGTTATACTTTGGTCTAACAGACATAGTAGGATCAGACATTACTAATAACTAGTGTTTTATTGTGAAGGCATCTGACAAATACAATAGTTGTCAATCACAATTATAGTCTTTACAAGGTAAAAATTGTCATAAAAGGCAAACATCACAATTATGATACCATATAATAATTGTGAGACAATTAATTATCATGTAACATCATGTGATGTGCAATCAATAAATATTGACCAAATATGGAATGTAATCCAGTAGCTGGTGATTTAAAATAGTAGGTACAAATTTATTGACCCTATTAACTTATGATCTTAATTTATAATTTCATCTTCAAAGTCTAATGGACTATCTGTTCACTCATCTCTTTATTTCTTACATAGTTCATCTATCCAACAGCACATTGACATCAGTTATTAATAACAAGTCACAAATGGATGATACAAGACCACAGGGAGTCACAGTTTATATGATTATAAAGTAAAGTATCATGATATTAAGACATTGATAACAGTTAGTGAGTGTAATTGCATATTGTCTATGTATAATTACTCTTTGTCATTTCCTATCATAGTTGTACTATCAGTTTGTCAAACATAACTTGACATTTGATTCAATGACATAAGCTATACATATAGGCATACAATGCATACCATACTAAAATTATAATTAGCTAGTGTTAAAGTACTTATTCATTAATGTGTATTGAGTATATAGCGACCTATTTTGTTTGCTAATTATGTCATTACATTATAAAATGGTAGTTGTTAATACAACACATATACTATATATAATTACAAACATTCACATGCCGGCAGGAATTTATATGGGTGGGGTATAGTTAATAAAGTGATAATCACCTAAAGTTTTAGGTGATTATTATATTAGTTTTCCTCCTATATTATATTAATATTATATTGTCATATTATATTATTGTCTTTCTCTATCTCTCCTTCCAGATCTCTGAGATTCTCTGTTGACATTAAGTTATGGTATTGATACTAGCTGGAGGCCATTATATTGTAATAATCACTTCATTTAAATTTATCATTTAACATATCACAGTATTACAAATGGATATCAAGTGATCAATACTGTATGCCTGATTCATCAAACAATAACCACAAATGAATACGAAGAAAAGAATTGTAGTTATAGGTATGAATAGGTATTTACATATTAATTGTACATACATATATAGATAATTTAATAGAAGCTCAGACTGGACCACAACACTACTGATTCTACTATTAACTTACAGTTAGTATATTATACCTTGTGTTATCAGTAAATACATTATAATTTTATGTTGATACTGACAATATTTCATAGGTATCTCCACTATTGTACCAGAGACACATTATGTCTACCTCAATCATTATGTGACATTTGAATGTGCTAGCAAATTAACTGGATACACTCTCTTGGATTTTGTAATTGGGAATTGTGAGTTACTAGCTGGAATATGACTTATTAGAAGTTATATCTAAATTACCAGCACAGCAGTAAGTCACAGCTGGATTATAAAATATGTTATATTCAAAGTAATGGCATATTTAGATATTACATATAATACACACACTATATTATAGTTTAACTAGTATAGTTACTTTTGTCTCTGTCAACAAACTTCAATGCTTTTTTGTAAATAATTAACATTATTTGTAATAATTGCAAATTAGATTATAATATTGACTGAGTACTGGTGTTTCTATTACCTGCTAAACATTATGAAGATGAAAATGATCGTCTGTGTAATGGAGGTCTATATCCATAATGACCAAAATATATTATCATATCACTTATATTCTTTTATTTAACCAAACAATACTTATTTCTTGTAACAACAATATCTCTTGTATGTTTGTCAGATTGCAGAGTATGGATGTAAACTGTTATGTTACATACATTATTATAAAATATGAACTACTCAATAAAACCAGATTATTAATATTCTGCCTCTGTATCAACAAATGTTTAATATAATAGTCATTTTGAATGTTATGTTGTTAACTATTTTTAATATATTCAATTCAAACAACACTTAATTTATCAATTGTATTACACATATTAATAACAATTGATAAAATATGTCATATAATTTAAGAAATAAAATATATCCTACACAAACTATTATTCCAACTCTTAATATAATACGTACTATAGTACTAACTGCTATCAGTATGTCATTATAATATATAGTCATGTAATAATGATGTAATGATAAACTCACTATATGGATCTTTAATTTTTCTCTTCATAATAGATTACTAAACACATCTTTCTTTGAATTCAGGACATTTAATGAATGATAGAAACATTGTGCTGTTTCTTACTTTAAGATTCATCAATCTGACAGTGTACAAAAATTTTCTTATAATACAATATATTATAACAACATCATGTAGTTATTGTATTTGTTAAAATGTATACAATATAAATGTAAAGTGAAGTGTTATTATATTGTTTACAAGGACAGTATTAAACATAAGAAAAGTCTACTTTATCTGGATCTGTGGCAAGATGATATGATGAAGATATCTCATGATAAGGTGTTGGGTATAATATAACTTTAAAACATATTAAAGTGGTTGGTTGTACACAGAATGGACTGAAGTGCTTTTGAATCAATTGTGGTCTTTCAGTCCAAGAATCAAGTCGACTTGTCTTCTTTAGGTCTTGGCAGCAAAATAATGGTCACTTACAAAATTTAATATATATTTTTGCTCAAACTCAATATGTTGATTGTTGAAGCAATGCCTAGTTAGTCCATAAGCCTCAACCAATTACCCAACCATATGATATTTCGGCGGTTGTACAGCAAGCTTTGAGACTGAATTCATCACCTTCTGATATTGAAAAGTGTGCAGAGCGGCACTAACTGATCAAAGCTCATCCAACTCTTTGAAAAAAGAGATTGGGGGTCTATAGTTCGATATTTAATCAGCGAATATTTACTAGTACTAGTAATGATGAATTCAGTATGGATCTTTAATTTCTTTCTTTATAATAGATTACTAAACACATTGTTCTTTGAATCCAGGACATCTAATGAATAATACAAACATTGTGCTGTTTCTTATTTTAAGATTTATCAATCTGACAATGTACAAAAACTTTCTTATAATACAATATATTATAACGACATCATGTAGTTATTGTGGTTGTTAAAATGTATACAATATAAATATGTAAAGTGAAATGTTATTATATTGTTTACAAGGACAGTATTAAGAAAATTCTACTTTATCTGGATATATGGCAAGATAGTGTGATGGAGATATCTCATGAATAGGTGTTGGGTATAATATAACTTTATAACATACTAAAGTGGTTGGTTGTACACAGAATGGACTGAAGTGCTTTTAAATCAATTGTGGTCTCTCAGTCCAAGAATCAAGTCAACTTGTCTTCTTTAGGTCTTGGCAGCAAAATAATTGCCACTTACAAAATGTAATATATATGTTCTCAATTAGTCCATACAGAATGTTTCTAGCCATCGATATTTCAGTTGCTGGTTTATCTCCAAACTCTCTTTATTCTATGTACCTTGACGTTTTACCGGTTGATGATCATCGTTACAAATACATCCAAACAGATTGGCAACAAGTGGGGAAAGCCGGACATAAAACTTCTTATCGCAGTTATGTTCACCCTGATTCACCAAATACCGGAGCCTACTGGATGGAGAAACCAATATCGTTTAAATTAGTCAAATTAACTAACTGTAAATCAACTAAATGCGATGATCAGGTAATATCATCATAATAACTACAACAATACTAATATTATGTGTCTTTGTCACATTTATAATCATTATTCTATAAATTATAGGTCATTCTCAATTCAATGCAAAAGTACATTCCTTCTATTCGGATTACACGTGAATCTAAAAAGGACAAGCCAGTAACTCAATCATTCCAGTTTCCAGAAACTACTTTCATTGCCGTTACGGCATATCAAAACAGCAAGGTAAGAAACACTAAAACAGTATACTATTATCACCCTAACACATAAGCCTATAACTATTAACGAATATAATATTTGCTTCTATCAGATAAAACAATTGAAAATTGAACATAATCCATATGCCCGTGCATTTCGAGACTCCATACCTTCTGAGAGTACCAGTAAAGCAGCGAAAAAAGGAGGCTACGCTCGTAGTCCAACAATAACAGTTTCACCTCCTCGACATCAGTCTCTTCCATCATTCGATGCACATATCAATGAAGAAAGTGATGCAACTCATACCAATGTAGAATCCACTCATAGCAGTGTAGAATCCGGTAATTTTTGTGCAAATACTTAAGCTCTCATCTCTCTTTAAATTATTGACATCATGCAATTATCACTTTAAGCTCAGATTGTTTCATCTTTTTTTTCTTTCCTCAAGATTTCGTAAGTTCAGAAATGCTCTACCCAGAAGACTGGGTGCCAACTATACCATCTAATCTACAACCCCTAGAAAGTCCGTATGGCTGTCCACTTGATTTCCCCCCAGATGAGTATAGTCAATTGAAAATTGAACATAATCCGTATGCCCGTGAATTTCAAGACTCCATACCTTCTGAGAGTACCAGTAAAGCAGTAAAAAAAGGAGGCTACGTTCGTAGTCCAACAATAACAGTTTCACCTCCTCGACATCAGTCTCTTCCATCATTCAATGCACATATCAATGAAGAAAGTGATACCACTCATAGCAGTGTAGAATCCGGTAATTTTTGTGCAAATACTTAAGCTCTCATCTCTCTTTAAATTATTGACATCATGCAATTATCACTTTAAGCTCAGATTGTTTCATCTTTTTTTCTTTCCTCAAGATTTCGTAAGTTCAGAAATGCTCTACCCAGAAGACTGGGTGCCAACTATACCATCTAATCCACAACCCTTAGAAAGTCCGTATGGTTGTCCACTTAATTTTCCCCCAGATGACTATAATCTTTACAACAGTGCTTTAATATATCAACTTCCACCAATAGAATCATTTTCGGAGCCATATCTCCGTCAAACATCTCAGTAAGTTACCTCAATATCATTTAGAGAGTTGTGAGCTTTTTTTATTGAAGGATGTATTTGAAAGCTCAAGCTCAAGAGGTAATTATAAGTCCCGTTAAAATGCCAGAGTGTCTACAATTACGTGCTCTACCAAAACTTATTGATCTTGAATATAAAGATGAAGATTATAATGGAAATCCTACATGAATAGAAATTTAACTTCTCAAAAATTTGTTTTATTTATTTTTCTTTGGCACATTCAACTTGTTATTTGTCAAAATTCAATGTTTTATCTATATATTAATAACTCAGTCCTCATGTTCAGATTCTAATTTACATCCATTATGATCCATTGGTGATCCCATCATTGAAGAATATTCCCACTGGAAAAAACCACAACCATAATTATCACTTTCAGCATCTAATTCTTCACCTCCATATTGTCTTCCAATTGATTGTTATCTTCTTCTTTGCTATCGATATCAGGAACATCTGTTATTTTTCTTCTTTTTGGCACATCTTATAGCAAAAAAACAAACTATATGTTTGCGTGTGTGATAATTAGTATATACATAGAAATCTTTCTTCAGAAATTGTTTTATGTGTAGTTTTCTTTGGCCTAAATAACAAAACATTATTATAAAGTTACAAGGTTTAAAACAACTAAAATAAAAAAAATCATAGTTCTAGTTCTCTTAATGTCGTTAATGCACTGGCAGATCCTAGCTGCAGGCCTATTAAGCTCTACTCTGTATCCATCAGTGTAATGATTTGAAAGGATAGGCAACTTCAGAGAGTTGAAAATTTGCTCTTTTAATGAGCAATTAATTTAGTTAACAAACAGAACCTTAAAGAACTGCTGTTGACACGGCAAAACTGTTTATGTCATATCCATCATGCTCTATAAATATTGACATAGTTACCACAAGTGAGAGATTGATATTGTGTGTTAGGATGTTGTGTAGTGTAATAGAATGTATTAGATTAACTATCAAGAACAATACAGTATGGCTTTGTTGTGTTAATACTTGTTCTATTATTGTTGTTGTTATATTTGGTTTAATCACGTCTTTGGTTTGGTATTGGGAAGTCTGTATAAAAGAGGATTGTGTATTGATTAGTTAGGTTAATAACTAATGGACTCACTTGTGATCTTGTCTTCATTCTTTGATTGTTATTACTATAGCCAATAGTATAGTAAACACTATTACTGACTTTATTGTTATTATAACAAAGAAAATAATTAAAAGATAATTGGTACCATTATTAAAATATTAGTATCTATCAAGTGTAATATTTTCAGCTACACTTGTTTTTCAAACCCTATTGGTCTTCCATGATCTATTGTTTTGTTCTTATTGTTTCTTTGAAACCAGTGTCTTCATAGTGTACAGGATAGTATTCTCACCTCACATACTAACCTCAGTCTCCAGTCTTCGTTATTAACATAATAAGGATTATAGTTGTGTTGGAAAGATGCTGTATATGTAATGTTAGCACTTCACAAAACTTATTTCTTACATTTGACATTATTTACTATTAACTTCACCTTTAACACCAACTGCATGTAACAGCCATTACATAAAAGGATTGTAATGATAAGTAAATTGATTTAGTTTGCAGCTAGCTTTTGAAGCTGCTTTTATAGGCTCAGGATTTGCTTTGTAGGCTCAGGTCTATAAAAATCAAGAGCTAATTTTATTTTTTTATTGTTCATTAAAAAACATAACTGTATTACAGACTTACTTTGTAGTAACAGAACAGCTATAGAAGATGTAATGGTCATTATGTATGAAGAACTTCACTCCAGTATGATTACTGTAGATACTAAAGTTAGTAACTAAAAGAGGAACATTAAAAGATACTTAGTAATCAATGATTTACTTTACCTAGTTGGATATCAGTGACTTGAGATATGACATTATCTACTTGACAAGTGGCAGTAGCACCATTTATTTGTAATGGACTTAATATCTCAATATTTAGAGATATGTTATTAAATACACAAAAATAGTCCTCTCCTGATAACTTAGGAGAAAGACCAGCTGGAGAGAATATTATCTTGATCTAGTGAGTAAGGGTATTTAAGAAAGAAATCTCAATATAACATAATACCTGGTATGGCATTAATTCTAACTCCAGTATAAACTGAGGTGGATCAATAGTGATAGTACTAATATAACCGTCATTGTTCCTTTGAGTCAAAATCGTCAAAGTCTAACACCAGTATAAACTGAGGTGGATTAGAAGCAATTATATTAATACAACTGTCACTATTCCCTTGAGTCAATAATTGTCCTGATACGTCGATGTCATGACAGAAGTGTCTACGAGAACATTTACCCTCAACTACACACCACCCACAAAGCAGATTACCCACACTAACACACTCACTACAACTAGTAGTACTAGTGCATTCATCTATCTTTAAACCAATCACCTATCAACAAACGTATGTTATATAGTACAATATATATATATATTAGTACTTACATCAGTAGTTCCTTTAATACCATATATATAGTCTGAACCTTCTGACCAGGTAAGACTAGTTACTGAACTAGACATCTCAACCTCAGTAATAAGACTAAGGTTTCCATTATCCCACAAATACTGTAGAACAAATTATCACATCAACTAGAGTATGCTATATATCTCTGACTTTGTTAACATAGTGTCTGATTGGACAATGATGTCTGTTGTACTTTTGTAGATCAGATGAGAGTTGGTAGACATTACTATTAAAACTAGCAAACACTTTATCTCCAACAACAGCTAGAGAGCAAACACTACCAGATAGAGTTAAAGAAGGAGACTAAGCCCCATCATTTATTAACAAATTGAGTACCAGCAAAAGAAAGAGAACACACATTTTTTGTCTTATAGAAAGATCACCAACTGTTGTTAAGCCATTTCTTTCTTGAGTGTAGTCTTAATGAAATCCACCCCTTCCTCAAATATGTCCCTAAGGACATTATTATAATACTCACTGGATCCTTTTAACTTCTTCTTCTCTTTATTTTCATCTAGAGCCAGTAATAGACAATGTAAGACTATCACTATCACCATTTATAATAACAAATAATTACCAAAAAATAAATAGTTTATAAATAATATCAACAAATTAACAATTGATAGTATTAAAGTATTGAATTTATAATAATTAAAAAATGATTGAGCTAATAAAGATAATAGCCACTGTGTTAATCTTTTTATATGACTTAAATAAATAGAGTAATGTGTTTGATTTCAATATAATAGAGTCATAGAGTATATATAAAAAGGAACACACAACACAAAGAAGTCTATTGGTGACAAATTTGAATTTCATATTTTAATTTTTTCTAAAAAGACATGTCTCACTCCATTAATTATAAACAAGATAACAGTATTAGTGTCATTACTATAATTATACATATAATAAAAAATTGAAATCAAGTAAAGACTCTTATGATAATTACTTGTCTTATATATTTTGATATAGTACTTGGTATCTTTGTTATTATGTATAGAAATGATTACTTTATTCTTGTTTATTATTCACAGACTCAAAAAACATCACTACAGTTATTATATATTTTCATAAATGGTGTATATAAAGACAGTTATGTTAATATTCTTTAAAGCACTGTACTACATAACAACAAAGTTACAGACATATCTATTAATACTATAATATGTTGTTATGAGTAACAACTAACAAGATAAAAAACGGTATATCATCCAATGACATATATATAGTCATCATCATCAGTAACAGTTGTAACTGTCTCTGGTAGTCCATCTGACTAAATCTTAATTCCTGAGCTTATCTCAATATTTATATCTCTCCCACTATCCTATCAAAGATTTGTAGTATATGTGTATTTTGTGTACACGTGTAGATTGCTCTCGTCATACACATAATTATGACTCATTTACCATAATATTAAGAGTTCTTATTTGTAGAAATTATATTAATACAACTTTCAGTATTCCCTTGACTCAAGAGTCGTCCTGATACATTACTGTCATGACAGAAAGATCTATGAGAACGTTTACCCTCAACTACACACATCCACACAATGGATTACCCAGACTAACACACTCACTACAACTAGTAGCACTAACACACTCCTCTATCTTTAAACCAATCACCTATCAACAAATATTATGTTATATAGTACAATATATATATACTAGTACTTACATCAGTAGTTCCTTTAATACCATATATATAGTCTGAACCTTCTGACCAGGTAAGACTAGTTACTGAACTAGACATTTCAACCTCAGTAATAAGACTAAAGTTTCCATTATCCCACAAATACTGTACAACAAATTAACACATCAACTAGAGTATAGTATATATCTCTGACCTTGTTAATATAGCGTTTGTTACCATCATAGAATGTAATATAAATGAAGTAGAGATCATCCAGAGTCAGTCCAAGAATAGATGTTAGTCCATTACTTATTGTAGTGTTAGTAATAATATTGTTAGAAGAGTTCATTGTTAGTCTGGTGTTGCCACTCAAAGGTCCAGCAATAACTCATTAATTATTACTATGCATTACTTGGCATAAGTTGAGGGGAGGCTGAAGTTGAGCCCCCTTTTCCTATCCTTACATGTAATGACAATTTATCTGAACATATTCTCATTACTATTTATACATTTGTATGTAATAGGACATAAACTGAAATCTAAAGCTGTAAAATTGAATATATATAATTTGAGTTGCTTAGTTATATATAGTAATAATAATTTATTGATGGTGTGTGTTTGTGTGTGCATATGTTACTATTACTGTGCATATAGAAAAAATTCCTTCCTATTGTCTTGTTCATGTTATTTATGGAACCTTCCCTAAACAACTTATAATTCCATTGTTAAAACAATTACATTTAATATGCAGCAAATTACTATACCAAACAACAAAACTATTTGTAGTTATTAAAACTTAACTTTTAATATCTATCATTCAGTTGCTCAACATCAAGATTTTATTTTTGTTTATAATTCACAAATTCAGAAACCATCACTACTTTATTTTCATAAATAATGGATATAAGGACAGTTATGCTAATATTCTTTAAAGTACTGTACTACATAACAACAAAGTTACAGACATATTTATAATACTATAATATGTTGTCATGAGTAACAACTAACAAGATAAAAACAGTATATCATCCAATGACTTATATATAGTCATCATCATCATTATTATCAGTTGTAACTGTCTCTGGTAGTCTATTTGGTGGTAGAGGAGGAGGTTCAGTGTTAGTATCCAGTCCAGTTGAGTAAGGTAGCTCCTCATATGTATGTATATCACTGGTTGTGATATAGGCTGGGTTGAATTGAGAAGGGACAATACCAGTACTGTCCTGATAAACTATGTTAGGAGATATTTTAATTATTTCATTTTCTCCAATATCACTATGATAAAAGAAATAATCGATAGAAAATTTTACTTTAACTTACTTTGTTGTAATATTTCTTGTTCTCTTTGATTTATTTTGATACCACAATATTACTATAACAATAATAACTATTAATAAAATTATAACAATTATTATTACTGCTCCAATAATACCACCAACTACTGCACCACTAATTGGAGAACTATCTTGTGTACCATAAATAAGAGTCCAATTGATAATATCAGTAGAATTACTGGGAAATCTTAAATACCTACCAACTTGAACCTAAACATAAAGTGGAAATGAACAATAGGAAATATGAGATATATATACTTACAGTAACATTTATAACTGTATACTGATATTTAACTGGTGGTATACATGCTATGATCTGAGACATATATCACTTGATATCAATACATATTACATGATTCATACTTCATTTGATAGAGACTCGATTCTACATTCCCCAGAACCAACTTTCACATTTATTTCAGAACTAATCACAGATTGAATATTACTTCCCTATAAACAAATGTGATAAATTGTATAACTACATTAAGTGGAGGCACTGACTCTTATCCTAATAGTCTGTGAGCTATCTCCTAAATCCACATTGCGATCATTAGAATCAATTCCATTGAAATTAGGATTTGGTTTGAGAGTAAATCTGAACTCAGACTGACTACTGTCTGGTGAAGTAACTCCATCTAGTATCAATGTATAAGTCACTGTAGTATCAATGCCACTAGTGACATTAACTCCACTAATCGGAGGAGCTATACATTGTAGTTTAGTACTACTAACATTAACACATTGCTATAACAGAGAGAACTCAGATCATTACATTAAACTAGTATATTGGTCATACCTCAGTTCTAGTAGGAAATCTAGAGTCAGTGATATGTATCATAGGAGACTGGATTGTATCTACATTAGTACCAGTAAAGTTTAATTTAATACCTCCACTATATAACAGACAACACATCATTTAGTCTCATAATGTACTCTACTTACGCTGGTATAGTTATTTGAGGACTCAGTGAACTAAATGTGGGATCTGGTTTATAAAGATATGTCACTGCTGAATTACTAAACTCTGCTTCATTTACTGACACTATTATAGTCCTGGTACAATTAACAGAAGAAACATTAGCTGAAGTACATTGGATTTGACTTGAGTGAATGTTTCTGAGAAGAGAACCAATCTTATATGATACTAGTCTGTACTATAGTAACTCACATGATATTGCACTCAATATCAGGACAGTGACTGCTTCTCTTTCTCCTCTTATTTGATGAGGACTCTCTCATGATTACGTTGGTCTCTTTATTGTTACCAATGTCCAAGTTAGTTCCTTCTACTCTCACTAGAGTACCTCCACTAGCTGGACCAAATGTAGGACTCACTGACTTAATAATAGGGATCAGGAATTGGAACTGTGTACTACTGACAGCTGTCTTATGTTGAGATGCAGTAGTATTCACTATCACAGTTATAGTTACAGTGCTGGTTACAGTATTATTGTCATCAGGAGTAATAGTACATACTATCCTCTTCCCAGGTATATACAGATCTAAGTTAGAGGTACATGTCCTACTGCCGAGGGTAACAGAGAGGAGGTCTGATGACTGGGTACCCAAATTATTACCATATATGGTAACTTGTGTTCTTCCTTGAGGAGGACCACTTGTGGGAGTGAAGTTGTTAATGACAGGATTAGGACAGTCTCCACTCATTGTGACTATATTATTCGTACACACACTCCTCTCACTACACATATTACTATCACACCAACTACAGTCAAATCCAGTGTTAATATTCTGAGCTAGACATGAAGAACAACCATTAGCCAGTGTAGGACAATTGTATAGGACCACTATATATAAGACAGAATACTCAGCAGTTTACTTTATATATTAGACTTACCATTGATAGTGTCTCTAGTAGTAGTCTCTATATCATAGGATTTGGTATTAAAGATCTGTCTGAGAATGACAGGATGTGTCTGAGTCTGAGTATGACCTCCACTAAATGACAACTGTAATAACATAATAACAATAATATATCTCCTAATAATACAATATACTTACCTCCCTACCAATGGGTATATTACATGTAATAATATTGTCACTAGTTTGTATACCAGTTCGAACTATGTTACCAAATAAACATTGGTATGTTATACTACTAGTCTGAATGGAGATAATGAGAGAGAGAGAGAGAGAGAGTGAGAGAGAGAGAGAGAGAGAGAAGAGAGAGAGAGAGAGAGAGAGAGTGTGTGTGTTAGATAAAAGCAATCAACGTGTGTTTATAAAACTCTATATTTTTTCTAACGTAACATGATGGACATTTTTAGTTTGTTAGTGAGTGTACTTATGACCAATAACCTATCCACTATGTATGAAGTCATATAATACATTCAAACAAAATGACCTCAAAATCTTAAAATCAAACCACTGTCTATATAATCCCCAATCTTATCTCAAAATTTATATCTCTCCCACTAACCTATCAAAGATAGTATATGTGTACTTTGTGTACACATTAAGATTGGTTCTCATTATGCATATAATTATAACTCACTTAGCGTACATACTTATATATATTATAATTAAACTAACATCTCTATTTTGAATACTTACCATAGTATTAAGTGTTCTTAATAGTAGGCTCTTACTCGCACTAACTGGTTGACTATAGCTATTACCATATAAGGGAGGTTGTAGGAGAGGACAGAGATCAGTAGAATTCTCCTCATCACTTACCTGTGATAAAATGTACCAGTAGTAATTATACTTTTATATTATAGGGTCTTACTCTTATCCAGTTATTGTCTCCTCCTGTACAAGTAGAGTTATCTCCAGTACATGTAAAATCTAACTGACACCATCCACATATACCATCTGTTGAGACACAAGGACTACATCTGAAATATAAAATAATCACTTAATTTGACTTATCACTTGTCACTGTAGTAAACATTGATGTACTCATAAATGTTAATAGGAAAAAAGGAAACATAAAATGATACAGCACAGAGCAGTTATATAATGGTCAGTATTTATAAACAATTGTCATCATTGAATAATATAATAAACCTTTTCATTAGTTGTTTTACAACATTAAATGTTAAGCAATAATATAATAATGTACTTATGATATACACTTTTAATGTCGAAATTACTTTTTGCTGTCAAACTAACATTTGAAATGAAATAATAGCAAGAAGCTCAGATAAACTATTTAATCAAGTCATGTTTATTTTATCTATAAAATAATTTATCTACAAAGCACTTGTCATGTGAATGGGAAAGTTATTATAAATATAAAAACACTATAGTCACCAGGTATGTGTGGTTACTAGTCAGTTAGTACATGAAATAATTATATCCAATCTTCCTATTGCTCTAATTATTGTTAGCCATAACTCATGTATGTATGAGTATTAATTATTGTAAGTCATACCAATTTAGGATAAATAATACATTAAATTCACACATATATGAAGAACAAAAAAATGTAGGTCTATAAAAATCAAGAGCTAATTTTGTTTTTTATTGTTCATTAAAGAAACATAACTGTATTACAGACTTACTTTGTAGTAACAGAACAGTTATAGAAGATATAATGATTATTATGTATGAAGAACTTCACTCCAGTATGATTACTATAGATACTAAAGTTAGTAACTAAAAGAGGAACATTAAAAGATAGTTAGTAATCAATGATGTACTTTACCTAGTTGGATATCAGTGACTTGAGATATGACATTATCTACTTGACAAGTGGCACTAGTACCATTTACTTGTAATGGACTTAATATCTCAATATTTAGAGATACGTTATTAAATACACAGAAATATTCCTCTCCTGATAACTTAGGAGGTGGACCAGCAGGAGAGAGTGTTATCTTGATCTAGTGAGTAAGGGTATTTAAAAAAGAAATCTCAATATAACATAATACCTGGTATGGCATTGATTCTAACTCCAGTATAAACTGAGGTGGCTCAATAGTGACAGTATTAATACAGCTGTCACTATTCCCTTCAGTCAAGAATCGTCCTAATACGTGATTGTCCTGACAAAAAGGACTACGAGAACATTTACCCTCAACTACACACCACCCACACAATGGATTACCCACACTAACACACTCACTACAACTAGTAGCACTTGCACACTCCTCTATCTTTAAACCAATCACCTATCAACAAATGTATGTTATATAGTACAATATATATATATACTAGTACTTACATCAGTAGTTCCTTTAATACCATATATATAGTCTGAACCTTCTGACCAAGTAAGACTAGTTACTGAACTAGACATTTCAACCTCAGTAATAAGACTAA